>OY744536.1:71964985-72062485 GCA_963556195.1 Sepiola atlantica | reverse complement strand
TTTGCCTTGTTTCCTGACTAGGGCAATGAATGCCGTCTTTCTTTCTCTCTATCTGGGCAACTTGGGGAAAGTTTTTTGTCACTAAGCCTCACATGGCTAGTCTGGATCGCTCTTGTTCCGATAGGTTGAGGGTACAGGTTAGACAGCTTGTCTGTCTGCTGTTTCCAACTGGTAGTTAGGAGCCCTAACTCTTAGGTAGCGCTAAGAACGGCTGCTGCGCCAACAGTTGCATAATATCGTGGGTAGCTGTACGTGCCATGTCGCACATAGAAAGGGACCCTATAGTTATCCCCAGTGGGCTTTCCCGAGGCCACAACCCCTATGGACCAAGTCACGACTAATGAACTGGTTGTGTGAGTTTATTGGCACCTAACAAGCACCCACTTTGTCTTCCCCACTCTAGCTCAAAACAAACATGAATTTACAAAATAAAAAAAACAAACCTAAACCAGACACCCAACAAAAAACATCTTCGCCTCCGCCCTTGAGGCTCGCATTCACAAATATCCGGGGACTTAGAACCAACATTAACGACGTAGAAACTTTTCTCTTGACAAACTCTCCGGATATCCTAGCTCTAAGTGAAACAAACCTTCAATCCTTAATTCCCTCTCACCACTTTGACATGACTGATTACCTTCCACTTTACCGTAAGGACTCTGACAAACATATGCATTGGCTAGGAGTTTATGTTCGGAACACCCTTTCCTTGACTAGAGAACATAGGTTAGAATCAGATGACCAAGCCTGCGTGTGCTTTAGATTGACCTTACATCACAGAGTTAGTT
The DNA here is from genome assembly GCA_963556195.1 of Sepiola atlantica. NCBI lineage: Eukaryota > Metazoa > Mollusca > Cephalopoda > Sepiida > Sepiolidae > Sepiola > Sepiola atlantica. The sequence goes on along the minus strand of OY744536.1, from coordinate 72,061,697 downwards.
ACTTATATTTCTTATATCGTTCTCCTTCGACCCAGGGCTGTTCACTACTTGACTCTGTCTCTGAAAGTTTAGATAGAGCACTCTCACTGGACTCGAATGCCCAAATACATGTATTTGGGGATTTTAATGCACACCACCGTGACTGGTTGGGATTCTCCAGCGTTACTGATGCAGCTGGGAACTCTACCTTTAATTTTTCCTCAGCTCACGACCTCTCACAGGTTGTCACTTTTCCAACCCGTCTTCCAGATCGCGCGGACCAGCAAGCCTCATTTCTCGACCTGTTCTTGACCTCACTACCTGAGGCTTGTGTGGTGAATGCCCATAGCCTGCTCGGAAACTCTGATCACGTTGTGGTAATGATATCTATCACCTTAAAAACTTGTCCAAAAGCTGAAGAGCTGTTGCTTAAAATGACGAGAAACTATGAGCAGGCTGATTTTAAATCCCTCAGGGATCACATCAGTGACGCTCCATGGGGTGTAACCTTCTCACTCCCTGTTGATCAGTGTGCAAATGAGCTAACCGAATGGGTCAAAGCAGGCATTGATGCTTATGTCCCTATGCGAAAATTCTTCAGCAAACCCCACTCTCCTCAATGGTTCACCTCAGAATGTACAGCTGCTATTGCTGAGAGGCAGAAGGCATTCCGAAAATTCGGCCACCATAAGTCAACTGCAAACAGACAAAAATTTGTAGAGACAAGAAATGATTGCAAAGTATTGATAGATGAAGCAAAGAGGAGGTATACAGAGATAACCAAAAAATGCATTAAGTCACAGTAACTAGGTACTCGTGATTTCTGGAAAATTTACAATAGTGTGATGGACAATTTCCCCGCTATCAAATCACAATGATGTTGTTTGCACGGCAACTGATAAGGCTAAACTACTTGCTCAGCGTTTCGCCTTAAACTCCACTCTGGACTCGGCAAACAATCCTGGTCATCACCCCGTCTCAAGTGAGAGACATCATAAAAAACCTTGACACCTCCAAAGCCTGTGGGCCTGATCTTGTACCAGTAATAATAATAAAGAAATGCTCTGCTGAACTGGCCCCTGTCCTCTCCAAACTATACAACAAATGCCTTACTGAATCTTGCTTCCCTGATAGTTGGAAAATTGCCTCTGTGGTACCAGTCTTCAAGAATTCTGGAGATAGAACTGATCCTATAAACTAACTCCTGATCTTTGCTAAAATATTTGAATCATTAATCAATCTAGCAATAGTCCAGCACTTAGTTAATGCTAAACTTCTTTCTGATAATCAATATGGATTTAGACAATCACGATCTACCGCAGATATCCTAACGGTCATCTCTGAACGCATATATCACACTGGATAAGGCAGGTGATGCTAGGGCGATAGCGCTTGATATATCCAAGGCCTTTGGCATGAAGGGCTTCTCCTAAAACTGCACTCATATGGTATTACTGGACAAATATTTAATATAATTAAATCCTTCCTAACAAAAAGAAAGATCCAGGTTGTCTTGGATGGTTGTTTATCTAAGCAACATGACATAAATGCTGGTGTACCCCAGGAATCCATCCTTGGACCTCTACTGTTCCTGATTTTCATAAATGACCTCCCTGATGTCATTGTAACTGAGATAGGAATATTTGCTGACAACACCACGCTCTACTCTCGTCATGTGAGCATAACCGATGCGCACATCTCTGAGGCAATGGCTGAATCCTTAGAAAATGACCTCCAGTTTGTAGTGGAATGGGGTAAAAAAATGGATGGTAACTTTTAGTGCCGCAAAGACAAAGCTCCTTTCCTTCAATAACTACAAGAAACCTCTTCAACCACCAATTGTCATGGCAAATAACACCCTACCTGAGAGTTTAACATTCAAACTACTCTGCCTAACCTTCATAGATAACATGAATTGGAATAAATACAATGAGTATATTGCCAGGGCTGCTGCAAAGAAGGTGGGCTCTCTCTACCGTGCTAGTAAACTCCTCACACCTGACATTATCCTATATCTCTACAAAGCTACCATCCGCCCATGCATGGAGTATTTTTGCCATATCTGGGCTGGGACATCATCCCTCTTAGACAAGGTCTAAAAAAGAGTCGGCAACTTAATAGGTCCCTCACTATCCACCAAGCTTCAGCCCCTATCCCATCGCCGCAATGTTGCTTCCTTGTGCCTGTTTTACAAGTATTTCAATGGATTGTGCTCTTATGAAGTTGCTGCTCTGGTGCCCCCACAACTAAATTCACTAGACCAACCCGACAATCTGCCAAATCCCATCCATTCAGTGAAGGTCCCCAGATGCCAAACGCCCCCCCCCCCCCCAAAAAAAAACTTTCACCCATTTTTCTCAGTAGTCCCTTACGTCTACAGTGGCGGCCTGCCTTGTTTGGGGGTGAACTATGTTAAAAAACCCAAAAAACTATAAAGAAAAATATAATAAATAAATTTAACTTTCAAAATCCTGTTTAAAAAACGACCCACATGCAATTGTATTTTGGCAATTGCATGTGGGTCGTTTTCTTATCTTTATTTAAGAATTTAAGAGTTAAAAAAAAAAAAAAACTCAAGCATTTATGCTATTTATATTTTAACATTTTGTAAGACGTCCAATCAATTTTATTGCAAAACCGATTTTAAAAAATACATATTTTCTTTCATTGAATTATTTTTCCTAAAAAAATAAATATCATCATCATCATCATCATCATCATTATCTTCTTCTTCTTCTTCTTCTTCTTCTTCTTCTTCTCCAGTTTAGCCTCTGTTTTACATGCTGCATTTGTTGAACAGTATTTAGAAATTGACTTCCAAATTAATCTACTTCTAGCCAGACTTTTATTTATCCCTCTTTCTCTCAAATCCATCCTTATCACTTCCTCCCATGTTTTCCTTGATCTTGCCCTGTAAACTGACTCTGCTACCTCAACTGTTTTAGATCTGCTGACCCATGCACTCATATTCATTCTTTTAATTTGACCAAACCATACAAGTCTCCTGTTCTGCAGTCATCTTTCTATACCGATCAAATTTCATCATCCCCTGAAGTCATCAGATCTAAGCCTGTCTTTAAAACTCACATTAGACAGTCATTGTATCATTCTCATAGTTCTCTCCATTCAACACAGATTTTATATTTCTTCTATTGAGATCTAAATGGGAATATTAAATTAAAAATAATTTTAGTAATCGAAAAATATATATTATTAAAAAAAATGGAAGCTTCCATTATAATAATAATTTTTATTTTAATATGTGACAAACGATTTGTAATAAAAATATATGGAAGCACAGCTCCAAAATTTCCGAAGCAGGCAAGTAATAACTGTAACATCCTCTTTTTTCCGAGTTATCACTTTCATTTTCAGGTTCAATATTAACTTTTATATTTATGTGCATCCTTAGTTCGCCAAATGAATATGTGACTTGTAAGAAATGATGTATAAACAAGTTGATATAGATGTCTATCTATATCAATAACACGCTGTTCAATCACTCATGTTTTAGCATATGTAAATATTGTTATAGATACAAGTTCATTATTCATGTTTATTATTTTCAAAAAAATCTTTTGGAATTTTAAATTAAAAAATGTTTTTAAAATTTTGATTTTACAGTATAGTAGGTAAAAAAAAATGTAGGAAGACTGAAGTCATACACCCAATGCTAACCCCTCTCCCCTCAAAACAATTTTACTTTTTGAGACGATAACATGAAAAGCCTGTAAAAGTTGGCAGCAAAAAAGAAAAAAAAGGAGTGTTGTGGACCTGGGTAAAGCTGAATGAATGACACAGGAACACATGGTTTAAATGAACAAAGGTATATATTATATAATAGAAAGAAAGATATTACAAGGAGATGTTGCTCTCAACCGCCATTGCCGGTTTGCCTGGGAAGAAGAGAACAAGTGTCACGTGCTTCCCGTATTTATAAGGTGGACGAGTCCATTAGTTCTTTGTAGGTAGGTACGGCACCATAACACCCCCCTTCCAAGCCTTACCTCCTCAGGAGTCTTAATAACGTTTCCTTTTCGGATCTATCTCTAGGTAGTCCGGAGCCATTCGTTTTCTTTTTGGTTGTCGTTTACGTGTGACTACCTGGGGTGCTGGTAAGTTGAAGGTGTCATATATCACATCCATCACGTCTTCTCCTTGTGGGGCGCTGTCAGTGTCATCTGACAGTCTTTTTCTGATCTGATTTAGATGTCTCTTATGCGAGAACCGTGGTCCTTTTATGATATAGACCATCGATCCGATCCTCTTTTCAATTGTACCGGGTTCCCAGAATGATGCATTGTTTTTGAACATCTTAAAATATACCCTATCTCCTGGGTTGTATTTTTTCTTCGGTACCGTAGAGATTCGGTCATAATTATTATGTTTAGGTAATAATTTATCAAACACGGACTTCACATTCCGCGCAAACATCATCTCTGCGGGGGATAATGATGATGCTATGTTCATGTTTTTTGTAATTCTATATACCTGTAAGAATTGTTGTAAAGCCTTCTCCTTAGGAGTATCACCGGCCTTTTTTAATGCTCTTTTTAATGTGTCTACGAAGCGCTCCGCCTGGCCGTTTGACCTAGGATGATACGGGGGCGTCGTTATATGTCTGATTTGAAACGTCGCGCAGAACTCCTCAAAATCTGATGACATGAACTGCATCCCATTATCACTCACCAAACAATCCTCTACCCCAAAACGGGCAAATAGTTCATGTAGGAATCTTATCGTAACCTCTGACGTGGGACTCTTGCAACGTAGTACCTCGGGCCACTTTGAAAAACTGTCGACTACGATTAAGTAGTAAAATCCTTCCAATGGTCCCGCGAAATCCACGTGAATTCTTTCCCACGGACGGTCGGTCTTTGGCCATGGGCTATGCTTTATATGCGGTGCTTTTGCCGCTAAGGCACAGCCTTTACAAAGCTTTACTGCTTTTTCAATGTCATTGTCCATACCTGGCCAGTACACAAAACTCCTCATTAACCCCTTCATCCTGGTTATCCCTGGATGGCCAACATGAAATTCTTTCAGAATTTGCTTTTGTAGTTTTTCTGGGATGACCACCCTTTCGTTATGCATGAGTATGTCATCACAGAGTAAGAAACTCTTTGCCGCATGTAAATCCTTATCTACCAATTTCATTTTTGTTCTGGTGATAAATTCATCCTCTTGAGCTTCTTTTTTTATCTCGTATAGTGTCACCGGGAGCTCTCTCACTGCGTTGCACAAAATCTCTTTAAAATCTCCTTCTGTTTGAAGAGACGCAATCACTGTGTCTTCTAGAGTCTCTCTCTGTTTTGGCACTAATCTCGACAATCCATCTGCATGATAGATTTTATTTGAATGCAAATGTTGCATTTTAAAGTTGTAGTTTAATAAGATAGTTCCCCATCTTTGTAGTCTATTAGCTGTATATACAGGTAGGCCTTTTTTAGATCCATAAATTGTAATTAGCGGCTTATGGTCTGTCTGTAAGGTAAATTGTCTACCATGTATGTATCGGTGAAACTTTGTTACTGCAAATATTATTGCTAGGGCTTCTTTCTCGATTTGAGAATACTGTTTTTCCGCTGGAAGCAAGGTCCTTGATGCATGTGCAATGGGTTTATGGGTTCCATCAGGCATTTTGTGTAGGATACATGCTCCTAAACCATATGAACTAGCGTCGCTAGCTACGATTATGTCCAATTCTGGGTTGTAATGTGTTAGAAATAACTCTGACGTAAGTCTTTCTATGATTTTATTAAATGCATCCTGACATTCAGGTGTCCATACCCAGGCTTTACCTTTTTTTAATAGCTCATTTAATGGAGCATGCAAATTATGCATTTCTGGGATAAAAGCCTGGTAGTAATTTGCTAGGCCCAGAAAACTCTGTAATGTCATGACGTTTTCTGGCGCTGGCATGTTTTTTATTGCGGTAGCCCTTTCTGGGTCTGGTCTTCTGCCGTCCTTGTCGATCACATGACCCAGATATTTTATTTCCTCCAGGAAAAAATCACATTTTTCTTCTTTTACTTTGAACCCATAATCTTGGATTCTCGCAAACACTTGATTTACATGTTTTTGGTGTTGTTCGATATCTTTGCTGTTGATCAAGATGTCATCGAGATACGCTATTGTGAAATCGAGTCCGCCCAGCATTGTGTCCATTACTTGTTGGAAAATGGCTGGCGCGACCTTAACTCCGAACGCTAATCTTTCGAATTTATATAAACCACGATGTGTGTTTATACATAACAGCTTAGAACAATCTTTATCCACCGGTATTTGTAGGTATGCCTCACTTAGGTCTATTTTTGAAAAAAATCTTCCTCCATTTAAGCTTGTAAACACTTCTTCCGGGGTATGGAGTGGGTAGTGATAGTCCGCGAGGGCAGTATTCAGTCCTGTTGAAAAATCTGCACATACACGAATCTCATTAGATTTTTTCTTTACATAAACCGTGGGTGCTGCCCACTGGCTGTGTTGTACTTTTGATAAAATACCCATCTTTACCAGTCGGTCTAATTCAGCGTTTATTTTTTCAATCGAGGCGAAGGGTACTTTCCTTTCTTTCCTAAATACCGGCAGTACATTTTCTTTTAGACGGAATTTTGCAGTCATTTTAGTGCAGCATCCAAGACCGCCAGAAAAAACCTCTGGAAACGAGTTTTTTAATTCTCGTTGTAGTTTTTCCGATTCTGTTGCGCGACTATTTATTTTTTTACAAAATGTATTTATCGGCAACTTCCATAAATCAAATGCCTGCATAAAATCTGAACCAAAAAGATTATTCGAATCCTTCAGTACCAGTAGTTTGAGTTTTTTAGTATTTCCCATTAGGGACACATTTGTGATTAATTCTCCTTCAAATGTAATTCTTTCACCAGTAACTGTGCTTGCCAGCCTTTTTGTTCTTGATAGAGTAGGTTTATTTAATCTCCTCCATGTATGTAAATTTATAATGGAAACGTCTGAACCAGAATCCAATTGCAATTTTATATTTTTATCCAGGATTTTCACCTGTACATATTTTCTTATGTTCCTGCAAGTTTCCTTCTTTGTCCTAGTGGCTTGAATCCGCATTTTATTTCCTCTGCCCGTTCTGCAGTGCGAACTTTTATGTCCAACTTTTTTGCATTTCATACAGGTTTTAAAACGGAATGGGCACTCATTGTACCAATGTGGATTACCACAGCGTGAACAAGGGCTTGGTGGCAATTTATTTATTTTTTTACTGGTTTGGTTTGTCTTTGTTACATCAAAATTATTATTTCTTATTTTTCTATAAGGTTGAGCTTTTGTTTTTTGATGTACCTTTTTTATGTGCGCAATGCCGGACAATTCAATGTCTTTTGAGTCCTGTTTTACATTTTTTTGATAACTGCGCGATATGGTTTGTATCAGAAATTCCAATCTTTCATCATACTCCTTTTTGTGTAATAAAATATTTTGGTTCTGTTGTAATAAAAGCTTTTGAAATCTTTCCTCAGTTTGTTGTTGCTGGGAGATTTGGAATTTCATTAGTTCGGCGATTATAGACTTAATATCTTCCATATTGAACCATTTAGTTTTTGATTTTATTTAGAAAATTAATATATTCTTATTATCTTATGATTTTATAAGAGTTCTTTTCTTTAAATTAGCGTTTGCTAGGCGCCGTTTTAATTATGAAAAGATTATGAAACTTTTCCTTTTCTCTATATACGCGTATATTCACTTATTTTTTTATTTTTTTATTTTGAAAATTAATATTTTCTCGTTATTTAATGAATTTATAAGAAGTTCTTTTCTTTAAATTAGCGTTTGCAAGACGCTGAGTTTTAGTTATGAAAAGATTATGTAATGTTTTTTTCTTATACACGTTTTTAATTTTAACGAAGAGAAAAAAAATCTGTTTCACAATTAATTCTTTCTGCATTTTAAAATATTTCAGTACAAATCGGAAAAGAGAGAGAGAAAATAAAACTGACCTTTTTTTTTATCGTGCGTCTTTTTCTTATGGAGTAACGCACGTGTGTTCATTTCATGTTTTTTTTTTATCTGTTCTTAAAATGAAGCACGTGGTGTCGGTTTCATTTTTTTTTTGTGTGTGTGTGTTCGTCAAATAAACTCGCTGTGACGTTCGTCTAAAAAAAAACAATACTCGCTTAATCTTGGTGTTCGATATTTCTTTTGTTTTGTTTTTTTTTAGTTTTCCAACCCAAAGAAAAACGCGCATTCAATTTCAGTTGTTTTTGTTATGTTTTTTTTTTTAACTAGTTTTCCCAAACTAGAGGAACGCGCACCCAATTTCAAGCTGTTTTTTTTTTCGATAAGCAGTTTTAAAACTTAGCGCACAACATGTCCATTTCAGTTTTCTTTTTCTTAAAAGAAAACAATTTTCTCGCACTTAAGAATTCAACGTGTTTTTTTTTTTCTTCAGTTGAGGTCTCTTTTCTTCTCTCGACCGTACGGCAAAAACTTTTTTTTTTGTTTTTTTTTGTTTTTTTTTGTTTGTTTTTTTTTGTTTTGCGGCTTCCTGCATTACCCGTGTGAGAGCATTTTCACGTGGTATTTTCAGTTTTTTGACCCAAGAGTTCGAATTGCCTCGTCGCCATTTGTTGTGGACCTGGGTAAAGCTGAATGAATGACACAGGAACACATGGTTTAAATGAACAAAGGTATATATTATATAACAGAAAGAAAGATATTACTAGGAGATGTTGCTCTCAACCGCCATTGCCGGTTTGCCTGGGAAGAAGAGAACAAGTGTCACGTGCTTCCCGTATTTATAAGGTGGACGAGTCCATTAGTTCTTTGTAGGTAGGTACGGCACCATAACAAGGAGAAAACATTATTTTAGAAATTAAAGTGGATATTACTTTTGTATATAAATTTAATGTAAAATGATCACCCGCTTCCAGACCATAAAGCGTTTTTATGTACATGTAGGTGCTAGTGTGATAGCTAGAATTAGGAGTGTATGGAGTAAATTCAGGGAGCTTCTGTCATTACTAACCAGCAGAGCATTACAATTATTGACTAAGGGAAGAGTTTATCAGGCATGAAACCTGGCCAGTGAGGGTTGAGGATATGTGTTGTATGAAGAGAAATGATATGAAAATGATATCTGATGAGCTGAGAGGAAGATTAAGTTTGGGCAGTATAAGAAGATGTGTGCAGAACAAGAGGCTTCGATGGTATGGCCATGTTAAAAGAATGGATGAGACTTCCTGGCTTAGTAGATCTAGAACAATTGATGGAGCAGGTTCAGTTCACAAGGGAAGACCAAGGTAAATATGGGAAGAAGTGATAAGGATGGACTTGAGAGAAAGAGGGATAAATAAAGACCTGGTCAGAGATAGGTTAGTTTGAAAGTCAATTTCTAAAAGCTGTCCAACACATGCCATCATGTAAAATGTATGTTAAACCGAATATGATGATGATGATGATTCAACTGACAATTCATCCATCCCATTAACCCTTATCCTCAAGTGGCTTTTATGAATGAATAGTGGCCATGCCTCTACCCCCCCAACCCTGATGCTTTGTCAGAATTACTTTCTATCCAACCCTAAATGAATGGGTTTGTACATCTATTCATTTACGCCCACCCACCTTTCTGTGCTAGCCTCTACAGACCATACCTTTTTTTTTCATAAGGTCAATCCTGGATCAACAACCAGCCATGTATTTAGCTCCATTAAAAATAATTGGTTATATGTCCTTAATAACGCTATCGTGTCTGGAAATGGGTGATCATTACTACCTGGTGGCCTGGAAGTGGGTGATCATTTTATGTCAATTTTTGTTTGTTTGTTTGTTTTATTTCTTTTTACCGCCAACTTTTTCAGACTGTTTACATGTAATCGATAAAAAACCCCCAGTAGAATCTTACTTTTATTTGTGGTTGAATTAGCATAGAGTGCAGAGCTCCAATTTTACCAATGAAACTTTGTTTTAAGTAAAAACTGAAATCACAAATACTACAGGAAAAAAAACTCTTATTATTATCATCGGTAAATATTATGCAGATTATAGCATCGTTTTTAATAGGCCAACTTAATAAGAAAAATTGTTACATATGAGGAGATTGATAAACAGAGCATTTAAGACATGGATCCTAGCGATTACAAACATTCAGTATTATGAACAATTCTCTTTTCCTGGAGAATTATAATAACGGGAAATTCCTTTACTTTTGCCTTTGTCCAAACTTATGGACATGTTAACTCCCTTTCCCTTTTGTTCACGTACTAACGAAGACGACCCAATCAAGTTGTTATTAAATGTTAGAATGAGAGTTTGTTACTTCCATCCTACATCCTACACACACACACACACATATATACACACACACACATATATATATATATATATTGTGTGTATTTAGGCAGCATTTTCTCATTTATGCAAACATTGTAAAAATAACAGAATTTGTCTGTTTAATTATACCTTTTTTTAAGCATAAAATACATTCACCAAAATGACCAGATTCAGCATTAAATACCCCGAAAAGAGTTGATATGCTGTAAAACAAAGCTACCAAACCAAAAATCATGATTAAACATTTGAAGATATAAAGAACTTGAAGCATAAAAACCTTCACCAAAATGACAAAAATTCAACATATAAAAGCTCTTAACTAATGACTATAAATGACCCACTGACTTATGACTCAAATGAAGGATATTTCCTTCTACATTCATGGCATGAAATGACTCTTAGGGTTGATGTGCCATTAAGCAATATCTTACCTTACTCATAATAATAATAATAAAGCTAATAGCTACATTGGTTTTACAAGCACTACCATATCCCTCTGCCGCACCATGCATCTTGTAAACTCTAGCTCAATTTACCAACATCTGTGACAAAGTATCCGGGCCCCATGGGGATCGGGTACCCTGGTGACGTGCTAGTATGCATCTTGATGGTGATGCTAATACCACTGAGGGCCTTGTGTCGAGACGAAGTGGAGATATAAAACTAGTATATATTTGACGTAGAAACGAACTTATTCGAGTGACAGAACGAGACGCCAGCTAATCTCGCGGAATCGTGTAAGATATTCAAAATCAATTACCACCAGAGGCGAGGAAACAGCAGCTAGATGGAAGGTAGAGATTAGAGAATTCCATATTGCAAATTTAATTCTGAAATATCAATAAAGCGATATTATTGTTTGAGGTGAATGGCGCGTTTTAGAACCACGATTCTGTGACGGTTGTTTTGAAGACCTGGAAAAGACGGGTCCACTTGACAGAGATTTATTCGGGCCTGCTGTCGTTAATTACAAGACGAGCACAGAGTGCCTCCAGCTGTGTGACAGAATGAGAAAGCGTTTGTTTTTGGTGATAACGATGGGCTAAAAAGAAAGTCCCATTTATTTTAAGAAAAAAAAAAGAGTGAGGCGCCCGTCCCACCCTCCTTGAGAGAGAAAGACACGCAGGAAGTAAGATGGCGGAGAAGGGGTGTGTACGACCATAGACATCTTCAATAAAAGAATGTGCTTTTTTCACGCACGGGCAGACATAGTTGGATTGACAACAGACAGAGTTGAACTGATGCCCGGGAGAGTTAAACGGACGCACGGGCGTGTGGTGTGCGTCGAAGAAAATAAACCGGACGAAATTCTAGCCACTGCCATCACCCGTTAATTTGTGACTTAAATCACAACTTGTGTAAAGAATTCGCACACAGAGAACTAGCGAAATAACTTAGAGAAAAAAGAACAACCTTTGCTAAAGATATTTACGAGTACGGTAGACATTAATCTTACCATTGACCAATGTAAAATCAATTATTTTCTTTTATTAATAATTACTCTTCTATACAAAAGAAGCCCAGACCGAGTTGTTGAACATTGTTCTTTTCCTTTTGTTCTGCTTTGAATGATCTTTCGCCCTCACAGAGCCAACCGGTTGCTGTTCGCCCAGTGATCGCTCGCTGCTATAAACAGTTTCAACGTGAGAGTGTGTTTGTAGCTGGACGAGACGACCAGATCGGCGACGACATCATCATCATCATCGTTGCCATCTCGGCCTAGAGGAACTTGGATCTATTTTTATTTATTGCTACGACGATTGGCACGGAGTGGGGTTCATACATCTACAAAAACATAACTGCCCTCCCTCTGATTTAAGACAAATTCTAGTTAATAACACTGAAATTATACATTCCGAAACCAATTAAAAAAAATTAAAAATACTCGAAGCTATCTACATAAAAACACAACAACCTAAAATTAACAACATCACATATGAAACCAGTGGTAACATTTTAAAATGCTTAACGTAATGCGATTTTATTCTGTAATGCCACTCAGCGTTGCTGAATTTAAAATCGCCAACGACTTCTTGGAACAATGCGCAAAACGTTCTATGCACGTTTCTCCACCGTCTTTTAAAAATTCTCTTCCTTCTCCAGCTAATACAAAAAAGACAGTCAGAAAAATCGAAAAAATAAAAAAAGGTATAATTAAACAGACGAATTCTGTTATTTTTAACAATGTTTGCATATATATATATATATATATATATATATATATATATATATATATATATATATATATATATATAATTCATGATTTCTTGGATTTGCTCTTTTTGATATGTTTACATTTATTATCAAAGATGATTCTCTCTACTAAAAAAAAAACTCTGTACAGTCAAACCTCTACATACGATTGCATCTACGTGCATTTTTTTCAAACATGTGGCATGAAATTCGATCAAATTATCGATAGAAAATCCAACAACCGACGTCGAATTTTCGTGGTTAGCCCGCTATGCGACAGCACTCATGACGGAATGGAGAGTTGAATTACATTTGTATGTAGAGGTTTTACTATATTTTGATATTTAAAAAAATACTTTTATCTTTTCAAATCTGTGCTAAACAGTAATATTATTTAGCTATTTTATTCCTATGTTTTCCTCTGATGATAAAAACATACATCTTTGAAAATTCATGGGTTAAGGAAAGAAAAAATGTTTATTTATATATTCTTTGTTTGAATTATTTGATGATTTAATATATATATATATATATATATATATATATATATATATATATATATATATATATATATATATATATATATATATCACATATAGACTGTTTTACTATAGCGTGGCTAGACAGACAAGTGCTTCAAGCCGGACTTGAAACGACTGTTTAGTTAGCGACTTTAACCATTCGGCCGTCAGGCACGAGAAATGAGTACGTGAAATCTCGATGTTTATAAAAACACTGTCAACTATCGAAGACTGCTCTATTCGTTTTTATGAAGAGCTTTGCATTATATATATATTACTTATGTGGCGTAATTTATTTTTATGCCAATTCTCCACCTGTCAATAATTAATGCGACCCTTTTCCTTCTTGCAGTCGATTCGTTCAACGTTAACTTGTTATTTATGGCCTCCTAAAACGACTTTATATTTTCGTATTTGTTTAGTCGTTCGTTTCGTCCGTCGTGTGTCAGTTTCCTGCTTGCTGCCATAAGTCATACAGAGATGACATGACCGGATGTTGATGCGGCTCGACACGCCATAAGTGTCGCCATAGTGACAACAACGCTGACACAGACAGGAATCGGCAGAAACAAAACGAGAGAAAAGTTGAAGAGTTCGAATTCAGTCGACATATTTAGAATTTGGTTAATGGATGACTATACAAACATGATAGGAAACAAAAGGAACAGGATCGAAGGACGAAGGACACTTTGAAAAAAAAAGGCCAATTTGCAGGAAATAATTCTACTATTGGCTGTACATACCCGGTGTTGTCTGGGATTTATTTGTTGCACATTTTTAAAGGATAATATATAGGTATGTGCAAAAATGGCGGCTTCTTGTACGGACTATGCTTATTAAAAAGCGCTTATCATTAATTATTTAATTAGTTTCCGTGTAAACTTTGACTGTGTTTGAAAGATAAAAGCCTAAACTTAATCTCTAAACGAAAAAAACTGCATATTTACGTGTGAAAAATAAATTATAATAAAATATGTAATTACGACGGTCAAAAACCCCAAAAATTCAATGAATTTTGAACTTTGAAAAAATTACTTGTAAAACTCCCTTAAAAGATAAATATAAGTTTTTGGGAACTATTTCAAAGATAATTATTAAATTAAAGTCATAAGACACTGAATTAAAAAATAAATCCCACGTTTGACTAAAAATTAGCAAAATTATCCCTTCAAATGTGATAAATGAGTAAAATCCGCCATAATTTCATCGGAAAAGGACTTTGTTTACAAATTGACTATCGCTATGCAAAATATATGGAAGAAAAAAATGTCATAATTTATCATTTTTAACTTTATATATAAAAATGTAATAATAGTTTCTAGAAGTTGAAAAATTATTATCCATTAATTTCTTTATTCTTTTTAAGGTTATAAACAAATTTAAGTACCCTTATTTTGTTATAATAAAAAAGGAAATACTTATTTAATTATTTGTGAGTGTACGCAATTATTTTTAACTGAAAAGGTTCAGTTTTTAATTTCGTAATACTCTGAAATTATTGATGACGTCTGTTAACCAATGTTTTTCCTTAGAATTTGAAATAAAACTATTTTTTAAATGTTAAAAATGTTTTTACGTTACGAACTGCGTCAACTTTAGCAATTTTTTTTACATGATTTAAAACTTTAGTTACTCGATTTATTCTTAACGTGTCGTAACGATAAATTACATTGATTCTTTTAGAAATAAAGTGTTTTTATTTTTTTTATTTTAAGTGTGAAAAAGTAAATTAAAGTCAATGACTACACTGACAATCTATTCATTGAAAAAAAGTTAAAACAGTTATTTATTGATAAACAGAATTCAATTTTGAAAGAAAATGTCATGTTTGAATTCTCTTTATTTATTAATAAATAATTGTTTTTAACATAAATATTTATTAATGAAAAAAAGACAAAACAAATACAAATCTTTCCAAATAATTGACGATGAATTGTGAAATAAACGAAATTGTTGAATCTCTAAAAAAAAAAAAAAATTGAGTGCGGTGTAAAAGTGAGTGATTGTTGGAAGGCTAATCCCACCTGGTTATTACAGAACGGGGCTACCATACTAATGAAAGTTCATCGTTAGTAGAAATTATTCAAATTTTAAAATTCTTTTTTTTTCGTTAAGTTCCTGGATCTCAAATTTGTCAATTTTTGGTTTTATTTTCAAGATTATAAAAAAAAATTATTGCGCTGATGATGCCACGTTCATGTATGAAAGGGAAATATAATTATGTCGCATTTTTTATTTTTCCAAAAACACTAATCATCACATGAAATATTTTTTGCAATTATATTATTTTTTTGGTGAAAATATTGATTAAACAATGCTTTATTCAATAATAATATCGCTAATTCAAAAAAAAATTTTTTTCTTCGAGTTATAGTGATTTTATTAACACGGTATTTACTGGCCTTTTTCGTAATATACAACGAAATATTTTGGAAAAAAATTTAATTGTTAACATCTACGATGCTTTATTTACATAAGCAACATTTAAAAAATCATGCATTTTTTTTATTAATATATAAAAATATAACTTTAGTAAAGGTATATTTTCTTTTTAAAAAATAATACATTTTCACTAAGATTAAAAAAAAATAATGATTTCATTATATTCCGTGATTGTTGATTAATAAATATTGAAAATTTCAGTAAAAATGGGTGATTTCCTTAATTTTAGTGTATTTTTAAGTGAAGGGGGGGGGGTCAAAATGTTTTTTCATTTTGGGAATCGGCCATTAATTTTGCACGTACCTAATAATATTAAAAGATTCTACTTGGTCACGGCTTTCGGTTTTGAAATCGGAAATTAACAACGTGTTCCCCATTATATTTTATGTCAGATGTTTTTTTTTGGCGATAAAAAAATTGTCAACAATTTAAAAAAATTATTAACACATAAGAAAAAAATCCAATGATAAAATATTGGATTTTTTTAATTACAAATAATCAAATCAAACTTTGTGGCTTTTTTCGTTTCATAATGACATGTTAGGCCTCTCTTAAAAATAGCTAAAGAAATGTATAAACATTGTGATGTGCTTACGTGGTAGCTGAAAAGAAGACTGTATACCAAAAATTATGCAAATTCATCCAGTATTTATTAAATACAGAATTAAAAAAAACAAACATTTTATTGATCGGCCGCCATATTGTATCTATCAATCGCCAGATTTGATCATAGGTTGCCAAGTTATCTCCCTTGCCCAATAGTAAGCTGAACTGGTTACAAAATGTCTCCGATACGTAAAATCGTTTTTCTTCTTCTTTTTCTTATAATTTAATAAATACTGGATGAATTTGCGTAATTATTTCTGTACAATCTTATTTGCAGCTCACACGTAAGTACATAACAAAGATTATACATTTCTTTAAATATTTTCATGTCGTTGTGACACGAAAGAAGCACCCAAACATTTTTTATAATTGGAATGTTTTGTTTTTTTTTAGTTTGAAAATATTTTTAGTACTTTGACAGAATTTGAACCGAACTGTTGTTTTTAACGTTAACCCTAACCTAATCGTAACCTAACCCCAAACTAACCCTAAATTAACCCTAACCTAAGTTTTAAGTTTAGCAAAAGTCGGTTTAGTTAGGTTCAAATTTCTGTAGAAGTTCCATATTTTTAAAATAGTTTATTGTGAAAAATATTTTTTAAATAGTCTTTTTACTATTTATTCGAGGGCTTACTCTCTTAATGAAATGTTTTAAAAACAAAGGTCTAAGGCTGGAATTAATTCTTTGCAAATTTTCTGCATGGCTGATTCTCACGTGTGCAAACAAGTGAAATAAAAAATTTCGCCAAAAACTAACAGGTCTAAAATGATGAGAGACTGTTTTTGATAAACACTGCTTGTCAATTTCCGATTTCAACACCGGAAGTCGTCACCAAGTATACTCTGTCTATTTAATCTCTTAAATCATCATCATCATCATCATCATCATCATCATCATCATCATCATCATCATCATCATCATCGCTGCAGCACTCATGACGGGATGGAGAGTTCAGTTCACAGTTCTACTTCGGAATTAAATTTGTATGTAGAAGTTTGACTATATTTTCATATTAAAAAACAAACATTTTTATGTTTTCAAATCTGTGCTTAACAGTAATATAATTATGCTATTTTATCTCTATGTTTTACTCTGATGATAAAAGCATACATCTTTGAAAATCCATGGGTTAATGAAAGAAAAATGTTTATTTATATATTCCTTGTTTGAACTATTTGATGATTGCGTAAGCATGAAACATCGATGTCTGTAGATAATACATAATATATATATATATATATATATATATATAAGTGCTCAATATCAAATAGAGCGTTTATATATGATTATTTTTATTTACACAGACATGTACAAAATCTGCGACACTGGCATGTCGATGTTATCGATCAACAGTTATTATAAACTGAGATCTCATCAGGCAGAGTTAGAATCCGATCTTAACCTTAGATCATATTTGGAAAGAATGAAATGGAGAAAAAAAGGAGAAGAAGAAAAGAAATTAAAAATTTCAAAATTTAGGAAGTCACGTGGTTTGGGACCGTTAAGAATCAAAAAGTTAAAATCAAAATATAAAATATAAAAAATATAAAATATAAAACATAAAATATAATAAAATAAGAGAGAGAGAGAGATATAATAAAAAGGGTAGAATAAAGATAGATAGATAAATAGAAAGATAGATAGGTAGATAGATAGAAAAAAATGAAATCGTCTGTTAATTCAGACAGAAAGTGGAAAGGGAACATACATGCAACAGAATATGTAAAAAAATCGTTGAACAGTTTCTTCAACTTGGGCGAACCACATATTCTCAAATCAGCTGTAATTCGTAGCAGGCTATATGTGTATGAGTGTTCAGACGTGTGTGTGTGTTCTCAAATCAGTTGTAATTGGTATATGTGTAAGAGCGTGCAGGCGTGTGTGTGAGATGAGGGAGAGGCAGGGGTTGTTAATCTATTATGTCACTAATTCTATATTTACACTGTTTTATTTTCCTTTAAAGTTTATCAAATTATCATTAATTAAATTTACATAATTAGGTAATAATAATAATAATAATAATAATAATAATAATAAGTAAAAAAATATAAAATTATGATGATAATAATAATAATAATTTAAAAATACTAAATGCCGCCATTTTAAGTATTAATAATAATAATGATAATAATGATAATAATAATAATCAATAATAATTAATAAAAAAAGTAATAGTCAGGTAAAAAATAAAATCTTAAATTTCTTTTCTTCTTCTCTTTTTTTTCTCCATTTCATTCTTTCCAAATATGATCTAAGGTTAAGATCGGATTCTAACTCTGCCTGATGAGATCTCAGTTTATAATAACTGTTGATCGATAACATCGACATGCCAGTGTCGCAGATTTTGTACATGTCTGTGTAAATAAAAATAATCATATATATATATATATATATATATATATATATATATATATATATATATATATATATATATATATATATAATTATATTATATCACATCATCATCATTATTCTTATCATTCTTCTTCTTCTTTTATATATATATATATATATATATATATATATATATATATACTTTTTTACGTCCGTTTTACATACTGGCATGTGCTGAACAGCTTCTAGAAATCGACTTCCAAACTAATCTATGATTAGGTTTTTATTCCTCTTTCACTCACGTATATCCTAATACTGTATTAGTAAAGAAATACGTCCATGGGTATAGACGAAGAGGAAAGGTTAGAAAGTCCACATGGTGTTAAATAAATATCCCGTTAGTAGGGAAGAGAAAAGAGTTCATATATGAGGAATGTCCTGTTTGTAATAAAAGAGAAAGAGTTCATATATGAAGAATGTTTATGTCCTTACACAGGGGTGGAAGTCCGGCCGTGTGTAAGTAGTTATGCGTGTGTGTGTGTGTTTGTTATATTAAGTCCATGTCTGTGGCGGCAGAAATAGTCATGTTGAATCCTTGGGTCTTTTTGTCGAAGTCGAACCCCAGGCCAAAGTCCCGGGTGGGTTTCTGTTGAGTGCCAAGAGAGAAGTTGGGGGTTGGTAGGAGCGCTGTGGAATGAGTCAGCTCACCGTGAGGTCTCCTGGCTGGAAAGAGAAAGAGTTTAACTAGCGCTTCCTTTTTATAATCTATTGTCACGTGGTCAGCTTGCATGAAAGATGGCCCCTGATTGGGCAAGCCGAAAAGGAAGTTAAATGCTTGCACTAATCAGCGCCAAGCTTAGAAATTAAGCACAGCTTCAAAATCGTAATGGCAGCTGTCGCTATAGTTGTGCCGCTGCTTTTGGCTTCCCCCCTGCCAACTGACCTTCTACCTGAACTATCTACATCTACTAACCCCAAAACTCACATCTATTCGTTCAACGTGACCATACCAACAAAGTCTCCTGTTCTGTACACATCTCCCTATACTGTCCAGATTTAATCTTACTCAAAGATCATCAGATCTAAGCCTGTCATGATGACTCACATTACACATCCATCGTATCATTCTCATATCATTTCTCTCTATTCAGCTTTCACTTCCATACACCATCAAACTACGTACACATGCCTGAAAGACTCTCCACTTGCTTGCTGACCAAGAGAAGAGTCTATCAGGCATGTGTACGAAGTGTGATAATGTAAAATAATTATTTCAATATTTTTTGATTACTAATGCGTCACCACTTATCAAGGCTAAAAACCACTCGAGTATAAGAGTTAATGAGGTGGATAGATGGACAGTTGAATGATGATGGATACTATGAGAGGATTGAACATCTCCACATGTAACCCACTCAAAACAATAGCCACTAAGAAAACAGATTATAAAGTTATCTTGTTGGATTTTCAAAGTCAGACCTAAATAGCAATCTGTTTTATACCGTCTAAGAAAACTGTTAGAGTGGAGACATTTTCTGTTACTTACTGAAACATATTAAAAGAAAATTATCATGTGAAATAATGCTACTTTCTCTGTGTTGAGTTCTTCAAAAATAAATTTATATCTATTAATTAAATTATGCGACTTCAAACGTGTCTGTGCATGTTCATTCTTGTCCTTCCAATCTTCTTCATTTCTCTTGATTTGATGGTGTGTTCTTCCAAAACTCCCAGATATTTATAGGTATATTTGCCAAGTTCCCTCATCTCCTCATGATTAGCTAGTTCCATGCTCTCCGCTGTCTCCCGCTTTTCCCTTTTCATCATTCCAAATTCCATTTGAATGTCTTGGCTGAACATTCTGGTTGTGTCTAGCAGCATATCTATATAATTTGGTTTCTCAGGTATTCTTTTCAAATCTTGTCTTTCATTTTAGTTGATTTGATGGCATCTGCTTCCAGAATTCCCAGATATTTGTATGTACCATGTTCACTAAGTGCCATAATCTCATCTCGGTTAGGTAGTTTCATGCCCCTTGCTGTCTCTTCTCTTCATCTCTAGTAGTGTATATTTTTCTATTCCAAATTCAATTCGAATGTTTCCTGTTTATCAGCTGGTCTAGTTCCATTTCTTTTTCAAATACCTTCAGGTCGTCCATATACATCAGGTGGTTTCTTCTTCTGTGTCTGTTCATTTCTATCCGGCATTACACTTCCTGATTATGTCATTGAATGGCATCATGGCTATGATATAGAGAGCATTCCAGGAAAATGTTTCTCTGTATTCATATTTAAGTCAGGTGTTGTCCTCCACTCTCCATGTTTCCATTGATCTCTTTATACTACTGATCATTTTGTCAAATATTTTGTACACCCTTAAGCATTCAAGTATCCATGTTTGGGACATTCTGTTGTAGGCTTTCTTGTAATCCTTCCATTCCATACCTATGTTCTTTTTCCGTTTTTTACCTCCTTCAGGATCATTTGATCTACACATAACATATGATATGGTTTGAAAAGGAGTAAATTGCGCCGTTAGGATTTTCCAAATGGTGGGTAGGCAGTTTGTTGGTCTGTAGTTGCTTTTGGTCTTTCCCTTTTCACTGTCTTTTTGAATTAATGTAGTTATTTTTTTGGGTCATCCAATCTGGTATGTCTGTTTGGTGTGCACATCTTCTCGGGGTTTGCCGTAGCCTTTCATGGAAATTGGTGAATTTTTTACACCAGTATGCATGTATTCTGTCATGACAGCCTTGCAATTTTTCTCAGAGTCGTCTTTAGCGTTTCTTCATTGATTTCGGTTTTTGTTCCTATTGCAATTTCCTGAAGGTCTTCTTTCATGTTTTTCAGACATTTGACATTTCTTCTTCTTCTTCTTCTTCTTCTTCTTCTTCTTCTTCTTCTTCTTCTTCTTCTTCTTCTTCTTCTTCTTCTTCTTCTTCTTCAAAGAAAGTTATTAAATATAAATCTTCATGGGTACCTATTTTATTCTCAGTCTTTCCTTCTTTGCTAGTATATTTTGTTTTAGTTATTCATTTTACTGGTTTAGTCTTTGTCAGCCATATCTTTCCCTTCCATGGTTTTCTGTTCTCTTTGGTTTTATTTATTTTAGCTTTATTTTTATTTTGTTGATCTGTGTTTCTAATCTGGTTTTCAATCCAGATTTTGCTGGTCCATTCTTGTGACGTAGTTTTGTTTCTATTTTTAATTTCGTAATTAGTGATTTGGTCCCTGAATAAATTAAGTTGTTTAGGCCTGTGATAGTATATCACACTGTACTATATAGAAGAAGTCTATTCACTGTTTCTAATTTTAATCTCTTCCATCTATCCCTTGCTTAGAAATGGGACTTTTGTTTTATGCTTATTCATAATATTTTTAATCTGTTCAATTTCCGCTGTTTTTCATCAATGAGTTCTGTGATTTCGTAGTTATTGCTATCAGCAGTTTCAATGTTTTATGTTGTGCTAGTTTTCTACCTGTAAGTTTTCACGGGGGGGGGGGGGGGGGGTTCTGATGTTCTGTTAAATCATTTAGCTTTTCTTTATTTCCAGCTCCGAAAACTGGAGAGTTTATTTAAAGTTATTTTAAATGTACTTGTTTTTGTTGTATTTGTGTGTCAGTGAGTTTGTGTATTTTAAGTAAACAATTAATTTTATTGTTTTCATCGTCTCTAATGACTGTGTTATTAAGACATGTCTGTTTTACAAGTACTTCCACAGAATGACGAACTGTACTTGTGCCCCCAACATAAATACTCCCGAACAACCCGACTAGCAGCAAAATCCCACCCATTCACTGTAGAGGTCCTCAGATGCCGGGAAACTTTCCACTCTAATAGCTTATTTCTTTGGACTGCTTGCCTTTGGAATTCCCTCCCTGCTCCCTTCTTCCTAGAGTGTACAACCATGTAGAAATTTAAATGTAATTTGAACAAACGTCTTGCTGCAAAGCTCCCCATATTTAGGATGGCCCTCCCTATAAATCTGGCTTTTAATTTTTAGGTCTTAGTGTCAATATGCCTTATTTGGGATGAATAAAAGTAAAAAAAATAATAAAAAAGTTATAATATTTTTGTGATCCCCTTGATGCGACATTTTCGTAACCCCGTTTCAAGGCGATAGCGAATTAGAAAGGAAAGAAACGCGCATTCGAATGTCGTCGCTTGCCAAGAAAAACTCCGGAAGTGATGAATGTTTTTTTTATAGCGACATATTTCAAAATGGCGCAAAAATCGAAGGGTGCAGATAACTCATAGTTTGCGATATTTGTAATAACGTTTTGTTTAAAAAGAAAATGTAAAATATTCATCATTTTTTGTAGTCATTTTGAATGCGATACGGAATAAAAATAAAAGTTATGTCAACTTATTTTTTTCGCGTGTGAAAAAAATATTCCGACGTCATTCAAAATAAAATAATTAATGGATATTTTATTTGATAATCAAGTAGAAAAAAGAAGAAATGTGTGTGTGAGTGGGTGTGTATGTGTACAAGTCAGTATTGTGTTTCGTCTGCAAAAAAACTAATTAAATAGTGTGTGTGTGTGTGTGGTGTGCGTGCGTGCCTGTATATGTGTGTGTTGTGCGCGTTCGCGAAGTTTATGTCGGATATATTAAAAAAAGTTTATGTAATTATTTTTATAATATGTGTGTGTATACGGAAATATGGGAAGAAACATGTAATTTGTATTTGTTTGTGTATGAGTTTCAGTATGTGTGTGTTTGAGAGAGAGAGAGAGAGAGAGAGAGAGAGAGAGAGAGAGAGAGAGATGTACCTTGTTCAATTAGAACAGTTTCGTTTTCGATTTAACTTTCCCGCTTAGTATAGCCTTAAAGAAATGAAGGTGCGTGTCTATTGCGTCATCGAACATCGAAGCGAATACTAAAAGAGAAACCATCTGTTATTAAAATAGCACACGTTGAGCAGGGTGCCAGGAAGAGGATTACAAAGTGAGAGAAAGTTACCTTCCATCCGACTACGTCTATGACAACAATAACAACAACAGAAACTGTTGGTGGGATTAAATATAAAAAGTAAAAACGTAGATTAGAAATAAAAATATTTGTTGTTCAGAACACAGAACAATTTGTGCACGGTATTCACATAAAAATATGTTTTATGCAGCTTTTGTTTATGAAGATATACCAGTCACTCAAATAGGGAAAAATCTAACTTTACTTTCTGTATGAATTAATGAACATTACAACGTACCTGTCAGTACACGTCGTTGACGAACCCAATGACATCCTGCACGACAAGTTACCCATCTAGGTTCAGGAACCCCAAATAAATAAATAAATAAATAAATAAATAAATAAATAAATGTACTCGAAGGTAAGAGTAAATTATCTCTTCCATTTCTTTCATGTTATAAAAGTTTGAAATAGAATCACCAATGAGAAGTTGGAAATTGACTTTAGGACGCTATAAACGTACACATGGTTGAGAGCGATGAATAAAGTTTGAAATATAATCACCAATGAGAAGCTAATAATTGAATTTAGTACGCTATAAACGTACATATGGTTGACAGCGATGAATAAAGTTTGAAATAAAATCACCAATGAGAAGATGGAAATTGAATTTAGGACGCTATAAACGTACACATGGTTGACAACGATGAATAAAGTTTTAAATTGAATCACGAATGAGCAGCTAATAATTGAATTTAATACGCTATAAACGTACACGTGGTTAACAGCGATGTATAAAGTTTGATATATAATCACCAATGAGAAGCTGGAAATTGAATTTAGGACTAAAAACATACGCATTGTTGACAGCGATGAATAAAATTGAAATAGAATCACCAATGAGAAGTTAATAATTGAATTTAGTACGCTATAAACGTACACATGGTTGACAGTGATTAATAAAGTTTTTAATAGAATCACCAATGAAGAGTTTTCTTTGGGCTTTTTGTTCCTTCAACGAGGTTGATTCGGGGAGACTTTTAAAAATCTTTTACTTCCGTGTTCTCACCACAATTAAATTTACTATATTCTTGGTTTGTCTTTTATAAGTATGTATTCATCTTTTATATAACTAGCCATTAACGTACACATGGTTGACAGCGATGAATAAAGTTTGAAATAGAATCACCAATGAGAAGCTAATAATTGAATTTAGTACGCTATAAACGTACATATGGTTGACAGCGATGAATAAAGTTTGAAATAAAATCACTAATGAGAAGATGGAAATTGAATTTTGGACGCTATAAACATACAAATCGTTGACAGCGATGAATAAAGTTTAAAATAGAATTACGAATGAGAAGCTGGAAATTGAATTTAGGACGCTATAAACGTACACACGGTTGACAGCGATGAATAAAGTTTGAAATAGAATAACCAATGAGAAGCTGGAAATTGAATTTATTTATATTTACAAAAAATGGCTGCCTTGTTTGCGAACATACCGAAATGCGTATTTCTTGATTTCTTAATCAATTATTAGTTGTAAATAAGAATTTAAAAGATGCAATTAATTAGGTTCATTAAAATAAAAATGGCTTCCGATTAACAAATGTTTGTTCTTTTTGAAAATAAGTTTTTATGTTTTTCTTTTACTAATATACAACAAATATATATGTACGTTTTTTTTTTATTTAATATAGAACAATCCATTCACGCATGCTTAATCGACCCAATTATTTCAAGAAGGGAGACTTGACGTCATAATTTTCAGATTTATTGCCCTCATCAAAATTACACACTAAATATTGTAATATTTTTTTTATATAATGAACTCTCTGCAAATTTTAAGTAGAACAATTTATTTTCTATCGCCTAAAATATAGATGATGTTCAGGGATAAGAGCAGGAGTTTTTTTGTTCCAAATATTCCCTGAGCAACGCCGTTAGTTATATATATAAGATAGAGACCTACATATATAACAAAGACCAAGAGTTATGTCACAGGCACTATTACTGAGAGAGAGAGAGAGAGAGAGAGAGAGAGAGAGAGAGAGAGAGAGAGAGAGAGGGAGAGAGAGACAGAGACAGAGACAGAGAGACACACGGAGGTGATGGAGAGAAAGAAAATAATTAGATTAGCAAACCCTATTTCTATACATTAACGATATTGCTATATTGTTTTTGCCAAGGCATTCAATTCTGGCCTCGGTGTACATACTCAGAATCCGGATAAGTAAAAAAATTGCGACAAATGATTGACAATGGAGTGTTGGAGGTGATTTCCAGGTTAGAATATAATCAGCCCCGGGGAGAACTAGCACCATTTTTTGCCTGTCACCAACGAACTCAGCTACGAATCTTAATTTGTAAAAATATCCACGGCATATTTATCAAATAACTATTAAAAGTTAATCTAATATATAAAACCATCTTGTCGGATATTCAATGTTATACCTAAATAGCAATATATTTGAAAAATCGATATTTGATTCTGACAAACGATTTCTTCCTTTTTATCCTTGCAGCATGTTCTTTACATAAAAAAAATGCTTAATTCGTTCTAGTTCTTTTCGAAAATAATTATTTCGGTAAGGATGATTATTACAATGAAGACAATTTTATATAATAACTTAAAAGGCTAAAATATAAGGGAGATAATTCCTATTTTACTTGAAGGCAAAATATGAGTGATACCCTTACATTTTGAGTTTTTTTATATCTTCATGAGTTACACATTATTATTAGAAATTTAATTTAAACTAAAATGGCATTAGTGAATTCCGGGCTCAGGGGTGGGAGTAGGGTTTTTCGGCTCTTAAATTTTCCTGGGCAACGCCGCTACTATGTTTTGGCTAGTTATATAAAAGATGAATACATACTTATAAAAGAAAAACTAAGAATAATGTAAATTTAATTGTGGTGACTTGCCTATCGAACACACGGAAGTAAAAGATTAAAAAAAGTCTCCCCAAATCAACCTCGTTTAAGGAACAAAAAGCCCAAAGAAAACTCCAAAGTTCCTCAACCCAGAATTAGCACCAATCAGATTCCTCAACTTGTTGTTACACCCCCAATAAGAGCAACATAACTTTTTGTTTTGTATATTTTATTATTACGCAATTGTGTTTCAATAAATATTTATTACTGTTCCCGGCGAGTTTTTCTTTTTCGGGATTTGCCGATCAGATCGACTAATTACTAAAGTCTAACCCGACTATGTTGTGTCAACCGCAAAGTTCTCAGGATCTTTTTCAACACAGCGTGGGAAAAGAACGATTGGAAGACCCACCATTCGCTTAATGTTTAAAGAAGCAAAATACAAATATTTCTCTGTACTTTGCATACAATACGTATATATATATATATATATATATATATATATATATATATATATATGTATTGTATGCAAAGTACAGAGACATATTTGTATTTTGCATACAATACGTACATATATATATATATATATATATATATATATATATATATATATATAAATAGTTATAATTATAATATCAAGGATGTAAGAAAAATTAATTTCTAATATACCGTAGACGACTCCTAATACGACGGAAAATCTCGATATTACAAATCGAGTATATAAATAGTTAAAAGCGTAAAAACACACACAAATATATTCAGGTGTAAATAAAAGATTTTTTTAATTTAGAGGTTCAGCAAAAGCAAGACAAAACTTTTCTACTTGACCTCTAAATTAAACCACTCTATCTTCACACTTGAATAATAATTTTGTTTGTTTTTATACCTTTAATTTGTTTTAGAACATTTTAAAAACTTATATAAAAATAAATACATTTTAGTGTAAGGAAGACAACTCTCATGATATTCTTCAATTAAAATATGAGTGATTCCACTTGTTGAATTTTATATTTGGTGATTTGTACACATATTTCATATTATCAGTTGTCTGTAAGTTATTTTAAAAATAAATTATAGCGAAGTACGTTATTACATTGCCAATAATGAGATGCAACAATAACAAATGAAAATTGGTTTGTCAAGAAGCAAATTTTGATGGATCTTACTTTGAAAATCCGAAAAAAAAAAGTTTCTTTTAACTAAAAAAGAGACATTTAAAAAATGTATATTATGGTAAAAACTGTATGAAAATAAAGTTAAAACGACAGAATTTTGGGATTGGATTTAGAGTTTTGAAAATAAGCACAGTTCTTTTCGGTTTTGAAAATAAGCATATTTTATTTTGAGTTTTGAAAATAAGCACAATTCTTTTGAGTTTTGAAAATAAGCACAATTCTTTTGGGTTTTGAAAATAAGCTTATTTTTTTGAGTTTTGAAAATAAGCACGATTATTTTGAGTTTTGAAACTAAGCACAATTCATTTGGGTTATGAAAAAAGCACAATTATTTTGTGTTTTGAAAAAAAAACAATTCTTTTGAGTTTTGAAAATAAGCACAATTCATTTGGATTTTGAAAATAAGCATATTTTTTTTTGAGTTTTGAAAATAAGCAAAATCTTTCTGAGTTTTGAAAATTTATAATTTTTGGTAATTTACCTATGTCTTTGATCTTATTAAAATAACATGTAAACTGAGTGTTCAATGGGCCTGTATCCTCCCTTAACACCCTTTATAACACAAACACATATATATTAGGTATAATTTTTTTATTTATACGAACATTATTTAGCTACACATCTGCAGGCAGATTTCGGCCAGAGCTATGGATAGCCAAACCTCATCGAGTCAACACCTTTTCCTTGAGATTGCATTAGGTGAAATGCGACAAAATTTCCTTCTAAAACACATAAAACCAATTCAAACTGAGTTAGCTTTAAAATTTATATTTAAAAACAATATTTAAAAAAATTATTTACATTTTCTTTTACCATTTACAAATAAAAGTCGGCCAGACGCCATGACCTTAATTATCGAGTCGAATTTGACACAATACACACACGCGTGCAAATATTTAATATACGGTCCGCCGTAATAGCTAACGTCTACAAAATCACAACATGGAAGTCAATACAAGAAAACTAAGCATGCTATACATATTGATGATATCCGACCTAGGACGGATATTATTCTAGTTATGTATATACAGTATTTGTTGTTGCCTTACTTTTGAACTACGCTTGCGATTTAAACCATTTAACGGCAAACAGTAGTTTATTCTACATAGACGAATCGGTAGTTATGGTAAATGTTTCAATAGAGCCAACATTTTCATCTACTGAGATGATTCATTGGCTTTTAAATAAGTCGAATAAAACAAAGGTTTAGGGATTATAATTTAAAAGATTTATTCAATATTTTTATATTAATTTTGTCTCATCATCATGACTAAGATGATGAGGACACATCCGTGTTAAGAGTTCTGTAAAGATGTATTGGTTTTATCACCCCTCGTTCATCAGCGTAGCGCGGTACAATTGTAGAACCGAATAGAGATGAAAAGGGGGAAACGGGAGAGAGTGGAGGGCATGGAACTGCCCAACCAAAAGGAGACGAGGGCACTTGGCGGACATGATACCTATAAATATTTGGGAGTTCTGGAAGCAGACACCATCAAATCTACAGAAATGAAAGAAAAGATAGTAAAAGAATACCCGAGAAGAACAAGAAAAGTCCTAGAAACGAAATTATACAGTAGAAATCTAGTTAAAGAAATAAACAACTGACCAGTATCACTAATAAGATACTCATAGGTTGAACAAAAGAAGAACTTTGACATCTTGACCAGAAGACTAGGAAACTAATAACCACGCACAATTCACGATACCCAAAAGATGAAACTGACCGACTCTACGCGAAAAGTAACGAAGGAGGAAGAGGCCTAGTGAGAATAGAAGACTGTGTGGAAGACAAAAAAAAAAAATTGGGAAAATACATAACCTAGAACACAGAAAGACTGGGCACAGCAGCAAAACACCGTCAAAATGAACAAGTCAAGAAGCAGCGAAACGAGAAACAAAAAGGGCAAGAAAAGAAAAGTGGGACGAGAAACAACTGCATAGACGATTTATAAGAATGACAAGAAAAGAGACTCACTAAACATCTGGGCATGGCTAAAAAAAGGATACTTGAACAGAGAAACATAATTGCTACTGACAGATGTACAGAACAATGCGATTAGGGCTAACTACGTTAAGATAACATAGATAAAACCCAGGTAAATGTAGACTCTGTGTTTAAAAAGATAAAACGGTAAATAACATAATAAGTGAATACAGCAAACTAGTTCCAAAAGAATACAAGAACAGACAAAACTGCGTGGGGAAAGCAGTCCATTGGGAACTATGCAAACGACTGCATTTTGAACACGCAGATCGTACACAGTCCTTGAAAACGAAAATCAACACCCAGACAAACTTATCAAAGCAACGAGACCAAATACACGGAACTTGCCAGATAAATGAAAGGAATCTGCGACACTGGCATGTCGATCTTATCGATCTACAGCTGTTAAAAACTAAGATCTCATCAGGCAGAATTAGAATCCGACCCTTACCTCAGATCATATTTGGGAAGAATGAAATGGGGAGAAAAAGAAGAGAAAGGAAGGAAACGAAAAATAAAATTCACAATTTGAAAAGTCACGTGGTCAGACTTGAGACCATTGAAAATCAAAAATAATATAATATAGAATAAAAATAAAATAAATATACTCGTTGAGGATAGAGAAAAAGAAAGGAGAGAAGAGAGGGAAGAAGGAGGGAAGTGGAGAAAAGGGGATATCTCGTAGCTAATGTCTAGACGTGTCAATGTCAGGTTGATTTCTAGGTGGACAAGAAGACATAATTTCAAGTCTGTCTTAAATTTAGGTGAGCGGTTGTGGCGGGGGTTTAAAAAACATTTAATATCTAATCTTGTTAGGTTATATTTTAATTTCCTATTCTAAGATTTATTCGTGTTATTAATGTATTCATTTTATTAATTTATTTAAGCCAAGGTTGAGAATTAGAAAACACAATAATTAAGATAATTATAATAATTCAAATAACTAAAATAATTTAAAAAATTATTAAAGTTTACTTACATGATATAATGATGGTGCGAGCAGTACCTGTGATAAAAATAATAATGAAAATAATAATAATTCAACTACTAACAATAATGATAATAAAAATAATAATATTAATATAGATAATAATAATATTTTAGTAATTGTAATCATAATAATTATAATCCTTTAAATAAGAAGGTAACATAATAAATAATAATAATAATAATAATAATAATACTAATAAATGAATAATGATACTACTACTACTAAAATACTGCTAATAATAATACTAGTATTAAAAATAATAGTGGTAAAATCAATAATAATAATAATAGTGATCAAATCAATAATGATTATAATAATAATGACAATATAGTAATAATAGTAATACTACTACTAATAATAGTAATAATAATAATAGTAGTAAAAATAATAAATACGATGACGATAATAGTAATAATAGTAGTAATAAGAATAATGATGCTATTAATAATATTAATAGTAATGATAATAGTAATAATAGTTATTAATGATGATAAAAATAATTATAGTAATAATAATAACAATAATAGTGTTAATGTCAATGATAAAATAATAATAATACTACTACTACTACTACTACTACTACTAATAATAATAATAATAGTAAAAATAATGATAATATGAACCCCCAGTCCCTGCCGATGGTCGTCAACCGCAAAGGTGTGATATCTTGGTCGCGGTGCCGGATCGTGAACCCCACTCGTGCCGATCGTCGTAGTGGCATTAAAAAATATATAGATCCAAATTCCTCTAGGCCGGGATGGCGATGATGATGATGATGATGATAACGTCGCTGATCTTGTCGTCTCATCCAGTTACAAACACACTCCCACGTTGAAACTGTTATATCAGCGAGCGATCACTGGGCGAACAGCAACCGGTTGGCTCTGTGGGGGTGAAAGATCATTCAAAGCAGAACAAAAGGAAAAAGAAATGTCCAACAACTCGGTCGGGTATTTTTGTATAGAAGAGTAATTATTAATAAAATAGAAGAATTGATTTTACATTGGATTAATGTCTACCGTACGCGTAAATGTCTTTAGCAAAAGGTTGTGTTTTCTCTAAATTATTTCGTTAATTTTCTGTGTGCGCGAATTCTTTACACAAGTAGTTGTTTAAGTCACAAATTAACTGGCGAAGACGGTGGAGAGAATTTCGTCCGGTTTGTTTTCCTCGACGAACGCCACTTTGGCGCACGCCCGGGCGTTCCGTCCAACTCTGTCTGCCGACAATCAAACTCTAACTGCTACTCTACTGGTCGTGCGTGAAAAATGCACATTCTTCACTGCTAAGTTAAACCAATCAATCACTGCTAAGTTAAAACAGCCTTCCCAGAATAATATCGCTTTATTGATACTTCAGAATTAAATTTGCGATTATGGAATTCCATAATCTTTACCTCCCATCTGGCATCTGTTTCCTTGCCTTCGGAGGTAATTGATTCTGACTATCTCACACGACCCCGCGAGACTAGCTGGCGTCCCGTTCCTGTCGTTTGAATAAGTTCGTTTCTACGTCAAATATATACTAGTTTTATATCTCCACTTCGTCTCGACGCAGGGTCCTCAGTCGGCATAGCATCACCACCAAGATGCATACTAACGCGTCACCAGGATCCCCGATCCCCATGGGACCCGGATACTTTGCCACAATAATAATAATAGTAATGGTAATAATAGTTATGCTAAAAATACTACTACTACTACTACTACTACTACTACTACTACTACTAATACTAATAATAATAATAATAATAATTATTCGCAATTGGTAATAATATTGATGGTAATAATATTAATAGTATTAATAACCACAGTAATAATGTACTGTAATTCTAATCCTAATAATAATGGAAAAATATAGATATAACTATAATAATCATACCGAGCATGCTATAATATATGATATATAAATCTGTAACTATGTTATCTGTGTGTATGTTTGTGGATAGATTAGTTCTTTATTCTAATAGAGGCCCTAATATTGCAGTGTTTTAGTATTTCATAGTGGGGTTGATTTATTCTAGGGGATTTAATAGATACTACAGAATGATGGGTTTAGTTAGGGTTAAGAGATTCTAGTTTTTTGGGGTTTACTATATTTTCTAATGGTAACAATGGTTCAAGGGCTTATATGTAAATTACTAAGAAGGTGTGATCTGTTGTGCCTACAGTTAATTGAGGTTTCTTGTTTTTTTTTGTTTAGAAGTTTACCTCTACCACTAAATCTAATTATCTCCAGTTTTTCACTTAAGCAGGATGAATTTAGGGAACTACGAGTACTGTTTTTTCTAATCGTGTTCCAAATCACTGTTGGTGATTGATTATTATCGGTTAGTTCCCAGTGTAAAATAATGATGCAGATATGTTGTGTAATAACTCATAAGATGTCACGGGGCGGCTAAGGGAATGACCTCGCAATAATGAAGAAAAGCCGAAGACTAGATAGATTGTTAATTAGGCTTAAAGAACAACGGAAATGAATCGGTGACCTTTAGAACGAACCCAGGTGTGTGAGGTCGACGAGTTCATTTCAGAGTATGACGTCGTAAAATAACGACTCAGTAACCTTTAAAAGTATCAGGTGCACGAGGCCAGAAGAGGGTATCCGGAGTGCAAAGTCAGAAATTAAAACGGCGGTTTTAAACGAAGGAAGAAGCAGACATCGGGTTGGGAGGATATAGAGAAAAACATGTCGTGGGTCAGCCCTGAAGAGAGGTATTCCCACCACGGACGAACTGCCGTAAACAACTGACGTGAGGACCACAAGCCTTCCGTAGATTCCGGGAGCAGACAGCTTCAAAACGTATTGTCGTGTTTCCATCTAGGTTGCAAGGTAAATCACTCTGCCGGGATTTCGTGAAAATAACCTACGTTGGGTAGAGTAAAAAATCAACCGCCGTCAAGGTAAGAAAGAGGTTTCTTCGTACGACAAGGGAAAGAACAATAATGCCAAAGGACTTTTGCTAACAAAAAAATATTTAATTATATACATGTGTATACCCATCTTACACCAGCTGTTGGTAAAGAATAAAGAAACAGAGTTTCTCAAGCACGCCCATGTCTCTATTGTTGTGTTTTGTTTGATGCTACCGGGTCCCCCGAAGGAACGGGTATTGCAACACCAGTAGTATATATTCACCATGTTACTTATGCCTAAGTGAAAAACGGGAGATAATAAGATTTAGTGATAGACCACGTGACTTTCCAAATTTTAAATTTTCTTGTTCCTTTCCTTCCTTTCTCTTCTTTTTCTCCTCATTTAATTTTCCCCAAATATGATCTGAGGTAAATATCGAATTCTAATTCTACCTAATGAGATCTCAGTTTTTAACAGCTGTAGATCGATAACATCGATATGCCAGTGTCGCAGATTCTGTACATTTCTGTACGAATAAAAATAATCATATATATATATATATATATATATATATATATATATATATATATATATATATATATATATATATATATATATATATATATATATATATATAGTGAAAGAATAGAATAAGGTGCGAATCAAATTTTATTACAGTTCAATGTTCAGGCAAAGTTCTTCAAAGTCCTTAACTCGGTTGCTACGAATTTCCCGCCTGGATAACTTTCTGCATTTTTGGACCACCATTCCCCATTTGGATTATTTCTTAATCAACCTCTTTGATGTCTTGCCTGGAGCTATTTTAAACTTTTTGACTTGGATGAACTGTATAGGTTTACAAAAAAGTATGTTTTGGGCCGATATATTTGATGTTTTATATACTTTTATGTATTTTTATATATATATTTTTTTATATATCTTCAAAGTTTAATTTTTATTACCTGCAGTAATGTCGTTGCAGTAATGGTCCTCTGAGGAGAAGATTTTCTTTGAAAACTCATGAGTTAAGGACTTTAAAGAACTTTGCCTGAACATTGAACTGTAATAAAATTTGATTCGCACCTTATTCTATTCTTTCACTTTATCTATTGCTATTAATGCTCTATCCAGTAAATTGAGCTTTATTTTTATCCGGATGTTCACTAATTAAAGATATTAGTTGCCTCATATCTTTTGTTGTATTAACACCTTATATATATATATATGTATGTATGTATGTATATATATATATATATATATATATATATATATATATATATATATATTAATCACTAGTCAATACCCCATCAAATGCATAAAAATGCTATAAACAAAACCACTAGAATTAACAGGCTGCGTCTCCTTAAGTACAAACAAAAACAACACCAACAAGCGCACCCCATAACTTCCACCATGACCAACGCATGCTCAAAATCACAGCTAACCTTAAAAAATTAAATAACTTACAAACTAATCCTACCATGAAATTCATTTTTAACCTTCCTCCTATTAATGCAATCAGACAACCACCAATTTGGCAGCCGTTTTCACTCACTCACACAAACACACACAAAACACACCGCAACATGGTAATTACAAATGTAACACACCACGATGCTTTTTATGCACACACATAAACGCCTCACCTTCTTTAACATACCTAACATCAACATCCAACTGCAACCTCCGCATCTGACATGTGACAATTCAAACATAATTTACTACATCTATTGCTTCATTTCTACCAACGGAGAGACAAAAACGCCGTTCAGATCCCGTTTCAACAACTATAACATATCTATTCGACAAAAATCTTCCTTCGCACCACGAGCAGGACATTTAAACTTACCTAATAAGACACAAGACAACATTAAATGCCCCTTTATAGACTATAATTTTCCCATAACAAAAATTTGCCAACAAAAATAGACCCAATGGATTCTTCAGTTTGACGAACACAACACGGGTTTTAATACAGACCTGGATCTCCTGGACCCATATAAATGTTTCTACAAACACCAATGATATATATTTATTAAATAAGATTACATGATACTCCCATTACAATAAATTACTTACACATATACAGTCTCACAAATAATCAATATTATATTATAACATACTCACTTAAAACGCTACATTTATATCCAACATTACTTGTTATATCTATTTTTGCATATATTTATCTCAGTACTTTTTATATCTATTTTTTTATTTATCTATTTATCTATTTATTTATTCATATATCTACCTATCCATTCTTCTTCTTCTTCTTCTTCTTCTTCTTCTTCTTCTTCTTCTTCTTCTTCTTCTTCTTCTTATTATTATTATTATTATTATTATTATTATTATTATTATTATTATTATTATTATTATTTTTTTTGTTTTTTTTGTTGCTATTTTTAAAATTATTATTTTTAATTCATTCACATTCACTTATCTTAACTTTCTACCCTATATTTTCTTATGTTTCTTCCTATTCGATTGCTTAGATTTCCCCAATATATATACTGATCTTGTGTCTAGCCCTCGTGGGGAGACAAGTAATACAACATTGTACGCATACTCAGATAAACTTACTAAATAAATCCCTAAATTCTATATTTACTATTTAATCATTCTCGACGAAAATTATATCTTTTATTTATTTATTAAATATGTCTATCTTTTTATTTATATAATTGTTTTTATATAATTTCTTTTTTGTTTTATGCATCTATTAATGTATTTTTATTGATCTATCTATCTATCTATCTATCTATCTATCTATCTATTTATTTATCTTTTTTATATGATTTTATTACTTAAATAACCTATTATTATTATTATTATTATTATTATTATTATTATTATTATTATTATTATTATTATTATTATTATTATTATTATTAGTATTATTAGTATTATTATTATTATTATTATTATTATTATTAATAATATATAGTATATTAATTTATTATATTTCCATTCATTCATATTCTTTTTTACTCAGCACTCTATGTTTTTATTTCGTTTCTCAACAATTCCCCTCAATTCAAATGCTTAGGGTTATTTTAAATTTATATATATATATATATATATATATATATATATATATATATATATATATATATATATATATATATATATATATATATATATATTAAATCAGTTTCTCTTGATGGTAATGCATGACGGGACGAATGCACACGCGTTCATTTTTTAAAGCCAACGGGTTTCTTTGCCGATAGGTAGAGAGATTTCGCGTAAACTAACTTGCACAAAGAATGAACGCTGCACAAAGTTGAAAATTTCCAACGGTTTTAGTTTGATTTATTTCGTATCATTTTCTGACAAAAAGCGGAGAACTACTGGAAATATGAAAATAAAAAATAATAATTACAAAAACAACATCGTTTTTATGTTTTATCACCAGTTATCCTTAAACACTATATATATATATATATATATATATATATATATATATATATATGTATATATTCCAAAGTTTGAAAACATGTGTCTGAAGAAAGTCGGAGGTTACATCGACCAAAACGCTGTGAAAATAAAAAAAAACAAGATGAAAATAGTAGTCCGAATAATCCAAATTCATATAATGAAATATTTGATTTGGTTGTTATTCTCCAAGACAACTGAATTTTGTCGGAATCGGCATTTCTCGTTTTAATCTTATCAAAGTTCGAAAAGAAAAATGGTGGATCACTGACGCTTTTCCCAGACTTATCGCTTAAGTGTTTGCGATGTTTTCGGTTTGAGATAGAAAAAACAAACACTGTTTATTTTATGGATAAATAAATGCTTGATGTTTGAGTGTGAAAACCACGCCAACAAACAATTATAATGATAATAAATATGATTACTAATAAAAAATGATCTTCTCAATATATAAAAGTCAGTTGTATGTATGTATGTAACGCATCTCCTCCGAGAGTACCCAACAAATAGTCACACAGTTGATATCATTCGAACCGGCCAGCCTCCGGACGTATGATGTCTCAGAATCAGAAAAATTACTCTTTGGGGGTCAACTGAGCACTTTCCTCCATTTCCCAACGTTATTATGTACTAATTTAAAAAGAAACCAAAGATATTATGTATAATTTGAGAAATAATGCAAGTCTTCATTTAACCGGAAATGACATCAAAGGAAGGGAGTGCCGGGAATATGTTCACTCCCACTACAACCCTTTTTTCCGTCCTTTCTTCTTTCCCTCTCACTCCCACCCTTTCTACCTTACTTTCTTAATTAATAGACGCTAATATTCCTTCCTCCCTCCTTTCCTCCCAACGCCCGTTCTGTTGTCATGATACCATCCTTCCAGGCATTACCCCCTCTTCTTGTGAGAGGTGTGGAGATAGTATATATATATATATATATATATATATATATATATAGATACATACATACATAATGAGAGGGAGAGAGAGAGAGAGAGGGGGAGAGAGAGGCGGGAGAGAGAGAGAGAAGTGGCTCTGAAGCTTTTCTATTTGAATCCTTCCGTTTGCTCCACCACATATTTTCCGATTTATCCTTTAACCTTATGGCACTGGATATTTATTTAGCCAAAGAACACTTTTCGGTTATTTTCATAATCGGTATTGCAACCATTTTGCAATGCAGCTTTGAGGAAGTTAGCAAAATGTACATGTTGTAATCTAACACTAACCCTAACATAAACAAACTAAACCCAACCCAACACAACAATAACCTTAACCCTAACCTAACCCTAACCCTAACCCTAACTCAAACTCAAACTCGAACTCGAACATAACCCTAACCATCACCTTAACTTATCCTTAAATGTTGTCGAATCTAAACTTATGATGATTTTTGTTGCTCGAGTTTTAGCAGCTCCTAATCTTTTAATCCAAGTATTATTAAGGGGTTTTCTTTTTTGAGTTTCCTGTATACTATTTTCGTTTTTTGGCTATTAAAAAATAAACAGAAATAGTAATTAACAGTTGTATTTGTGATTCTATTTTTGTAACCAAAGAAATTATTTAAATTCTAGTTTTCACAAAAGATTATATAGTGAACTAGCTATTCCCACTTGGCATCGCCCGGGTTTTAGTTAATTTTTATTTGTTTACACATTTTAAAACTTATACAGGAAAAGAAATCAATTTTAGTCGTAATGTAGAGAATTACTATTATATTTTTTTATTAAAAA
Organism: Sepiola atlantica; assembly: GCA_963556195.1. Classification (NCBI taxonomy): domain Eukaryota; kingdom Metazoa; phylum Mollusca; class Cephalopoda; order Sepiida; family Sepiolidae; genus Sepiola; species Sepiola atlantica. Next base: position 72,023,339 of record OY744536.1, on the reverse strand, counting down.
TATGAGTTATTACCGTCCCTTATTTTTATTTTTAGGCAATTATTTAAAACTGTTTCATATTACCACACGTCTGAACTGGACTAAGTAATTTAAAAACTAAATTGTAACGAAGTACGTTATTATATTGCCATTAACATAGTACAACAATAACAGATGAAAATTCACTAGTCAGGAGTGTGACCCCCCTCCCCCTCCCGGTCAGCAACCAGTTACCGTCGTGTTCATGCTCGGACACTTCTCTCACGTTCTGGGTTGATAACTCCGGCGTTGGTTGATGTGGCCGTACTCTGCCAAGTTAATGAAGTCCACCTTTTGGAAGAGGTTTCAGGTGGTGTTGAAACGCCCTCGTCAGTCGGAAAGTATATCCGACCGCGTTGTATTTTGCCTAATCAGGAAACACGAACCGGCGTTGTCCGGACGGCTCACATGGAAGACACATACATGAAGAAACAAAAATAAAATGGTGAAATCAAACAGACAGTCAGGGTAATTCATAAACACAACAAGACTCTTTATTTGTGTTTAAGATAATAATATGTATTCTTCTTCAAAACTGTAATATACAGAAACTGAAGTCTCTCGTCGGTAGAGGGGGTAGTTGTCTTTGCTTCTGAATAATTTAGGGTTGTTCAATTTCGACTTTGCGACTCGTAATTTAGTGGACTATCGACGCGAAACAACTTTTCTTTCCGTGTTTTTTTCGAAAAGCGATCCTTTTTACTCCGATCTCTCTGTTCATTATACGTTATCTACTCTACTATGTTAAATTCGCTCTCCGCATCACTTTGTATGCCTAGGCAAGATCACTGGGCATCGCTCGAACGAAATTTACTTGCACGACCAGCACGCAATCTGATTGGTCCCTATCTACATCGACCCATAATCGGAGACAAGACTTCACATGTCAATTACTCTGCCTCGTGTTCATACGGCTTACGCCCTCTCGTGCACTCAAATTTCTCTCGTCTGACATCTATCACTTTCTGACAAAGGTAACTCTCGCACTGACTTCTTTACTATTCATCAGGTCACACCTGCGAGTTTCAACCGAAGAACGTTTTAGCAGGCATAAAGTCTAAACAATTTCTTCTCTGTCAACTAGATTCTCACAAAGTTGTGTGAACAATAATTGCAATTCTCTCGATATAGTAATGCATATTAGCGCCTTAATCATCATAAATCCTTCGTAGGCTCCCGACACTTTGCCATATTAGCAAAGTTTTATTTATCAGCTTAAATGCTATTTGGGTTTAACTTTAAAAATCGTACACAATAATTTGATATTTTAGATGTACATGAATTAAATATCAACATTTTTTTATTTTAGTTGTAAAATGAAGAATATATGTAAAATACAATTGCGGGTATTTTGTAAAACGTAAAGTAACGATGAATTTAATACTGTAAAATATTTTAATAATTGCTTAAATGTTTTTGTAAAAAGACGAGACAGACGACGGACAACTTAGGTTAGAAACACGGACATATTTTCAACTCGAAACCACCACGTAATAATAATAATAAAAACTCGAAAGGATTATTTTAAATACAATTGAGAGAAATTGGAAGTCACAACATTCCTTTATGATAAGGCGAACAATGAACAATAATAAATACGAATTCATCAAATAAGTCTAAAACAGGGTCAAACCAGGAATTAAAAATATTGTTTCGGAAACTGAAAACAAAAGGATTGACGTATTGTTATAAAAACTTGAGAAACACACAAAGAAACAGATGATCCGGGGAGAGATAGAGAGACACAGAGGATCTCCGAAACAGAGGGTCGCAGACTACTCGCACAAAGTCAACGCAAAAATACTGGGAACCATTTAGACAACAAATGGAAATCTGTTAGCTAATGCGTCCAAAGACATATACTTGCAATATTCACAGAACCGATTGTCGCCAAAAGATGGATTGTACAATTACATCGAACGTGAAATAAAAGAAAGGAAAACACAATTTTCATACAACTTGTCTCTGTTGTTTTTTAATTCAAGGGGGCAACTTTGCAACAAACAAATGAAAGTACGAATCGAGTTGTCTCCCTTACATCCTAATTCATTTTATAATTCATGACAATTAAAATCAACCGGTTGTACTACATTTTTAATTATTTATTTTAGTTTCATTTGATAGGAAAATGGATAAGTGGCGGAATATTGTTCTCAATCATGTGGCGAAGATCTCTGGAGTATGCACATAAGTCAATCAAGTCTTGTTCTATCAGTCGTCTTATTATGGTCATTCTGACGACTTTCTCACTCCGGTCTAGAAGCGTACATTTAGATATGAAGTGGCCTCCCTTCTGTCTATTGTACGTAAAATTCTGATGTGTCTGTTACCTGCTTCAGATAGGTATTGTTTAATGCCTTTTTTCTGGAGCATTTTGTTAGTATAAATCTCGCCAATTTACCCCAAAGCTCACGTGACTCCACAGGAGTACACTTTGTATATTCCTGCACCGAATTTATCCGTAGTTGCAACCAGCATATAGTTGCTTGTCTTAGAGCGGCTACTGCGCCATCCCCTCAAACTCACCAGATGATATTATTTTCCGGCAAACTATGTCCCCGTGTCAATCAACCGGGTTTTGTCAGGGTAAGATTTTAGACAAAGATTTTATCAGAATTGCTGTCTCACAGTAGCTGAGGGTTCGTTTATACCATCCACATCGATGCCGTTAGGGTCAAATTATTGAGGAGTTTACCCTGCACCCTCTCTCCTGTCAATCGGTCGTCTGTCACGTCACGCCGTACTCAATGACGTATTCAAATGAGATCTCGATGAATAAATTTTCGAGCCAGTCGGCCTAACAAGAGGCGGTGTTCGCCAACCCAATGACATGATACTCTTTGCTTTTCGAGCCGGACAGCCACTGCTCTGAGATGGCACTCGTCCCGGCCCTTTCACACCGTCAAAGAATTGTGAAATCTGCTGTTAACGCCGGCAGCTCAGCTCAATTCGCTAAACAACAAAATATGACAATCGCCTGCTTCAATTTTTAGCCAATCGGAGTCGAAACCTCAGGTATCGTTCGCACTAATATTGCCAGATTCATACAAGACATTGGACGGATGATAACCACTTGCAGAAACAAGCCTTTCGGTCTAGACGAAGAAAATAAAACCAAATATTCATTTGTTCTTTTGTACATTATTCTTCAAAATATCAGAGGGTTCTTCTTCCTCAGGACAAATCTTCTAATCAATCAGTCAACAAAATTTCGTTTAATTATTATTTTTTAAACTTTTAAACTGACCATAAAATATGTAATTTATTATATATAATATATAGTAATATAAAATATACTTATGGTAAGTAAGCTACACAGAAACGTTTGTGTTTCATTTCTGAGTGAAATCAACAGGCTAATAATTTAACCTAATGATTTCCCTTGGAACTGAAACACATACGTTTCTGCATAGCTTACTTGCCATAAGTATATTTTTATATTACTGGTAAGCTCTAACCACGTATTGAGTACCATTGAAGTAAATACTGAAAAAATGTATGCAATATATTATTTTATAATATAAGTGAAATAGTTAAAAAAATATCTTTCTGCATTTGTCGTGGCGTTCATTTGATTGTGAAACGATTAGGTGGATGTGAAGCTGAAAACTGGAAGAAAAAATCCCATCTATCGTGCTTCATCGGAAATTTGCATTTTAGGAGAAAAAATCCGATCTATCGTGCTTCATCGGAAATTTGCATTTTAGGAGAAAAATCCAGCGTCCACATACCCCTTTCATGACATTAATATGAAGAATTCTTCTTTTGAACGTAACTTGGGCATTAGTGTACTAAGCGGTTGCATATTTAGTGGGTTGCATGTTTGCGATGCATGCGAATAACAGACCTGCTGCAGGTGTGAAATATCCCCCCCCCCAAGAAATCACCAAATATATTGGAAATATGTTTGGTCTAGAGCTTGGACAATCCAGAATTCGATTTATCCCAAGATTTATTGACAAAAGTTAGTGTCTCTTTAAACGTTCATGCAAAGTACCCGAGAAAATAATGGCCGACCAGATAGGCGACACCCTAGACAGTAACTGTTTTTATGTTCATCGATTGGCAGCATATTAGCCTTTTTAAGTGGATATTCGCTAACTATTATCTCAAGTGGTCTTGCTGCGGTGGTCCCGGTGGTAGCTATATATATTCCAGCAGATCTAGAAACGAAAATGTATTTAAGCAGTCAAGCAACATTTACAACACAGCTCTCAGAATAGTGGGCATAATAATATTGAAATTATATATAAGCAATTTATTATAATAATAAAAAAGAAATACCATCTGGTTTACGTCTCCCTATCATTAGATGCTAAAATCTAAACTTGCAAGAAATTCCTAAATATCATCGAAAAACCCGTAACTATGCCCTTGAACAAAATATTCAATAAAATAACTTAAAACATAAAATATATATCTATAATAACACTAAAATAATACACTCCGAAACCAATTAAAAAAGAAATTAAAATACTGGAAGCTATCTACACAAAACCACAACGACATACAATTAATAACATACCGTATGAAACCAGTAATAACATTTTTAAAAGCTTAACGCAATGCGATTGTATTCTATTATGCAACTCCGGCGTCGCTGAATTTAAATCGTCAACGTTTTTCCTGGAACAATGCGAAAACGTTCTCTGCGCGTTTCTCCGCCGTCTTTAAAAAATTATTTTCTTTCTTCAGTTTTTTGTTCATTTACTTTTGACACCTTAGGATGATTCGACGAAGAATCGAAAACATTCGTGACACTTATGCGACATTTATTATTATCATTTTTTTTATTTTAATACAAAACAGACAATCAGAAAAATTGAAAAAGGTATAATTCAACAGAAGAATTCTGTTATTTAAAACAATGTTTGGATAAATATATATATATATATATATATATATATATATATATATATATATATATAATTATTTTTTAATATTTTACCTACGTACGCCGTAGTTTCGAGCTTATGGCTCTCATCAGCACATAACAATCTCGGACGGTCATAGGGCACGAACCCGGTTCACAGATACACCTTAAATCTGTAACCGTTCACCTAGTCCCATTAGATTGTCACGTAATAACGGAGAAATTTAGTGATGTTTACACTGAAAGCGGTGAGCATAGACATCTAAACATTCGATAGCACTCAACGACAGAGTCGGGGCATTACACTTTTACTTTTAAGTGAATGTTTATTTTTAATCTTTCTGACAGTGCTTCACTTTCAATTTTACTCGGAAGTGGCTTATAATAATATTAAATTATATATATATATATATATATATATATATATATATATATATATATTATTATTATTATTATTATTATTATTATTATTATTATTATTTCATGTATCCACATAAAATGTTATAAGGAGATATATTTTTGATGTATCAATTTTCAGTATTTATCTCAACAGTGCTCGATATGTGAGTAGAGCTAGGTAGTAAGTTATGAAAATTATGAAAATTATGACAATTAAGTCAGGCTAAAAAAATCCCTGACGATTTCCCCCCTGGGGATGAAACCTTTGTGTAGCTTAATTGCCATATATATTTTCATAACTTACTATATATATATATATATATATATATATATATGAATAATTCAGATGCAAAACGCGATAAATCCAATTGGTTTAAATTGAGACCTTAAAACATAAAAGGATGAATATATTAAATCTAGATTTCGATTAAAAGGTTATTTTTATTTAAAGCAACAAGAAAATATGCCGATGTCATATTATGTAAAACATCATTTTGGTGTGATTTAGTGTTGAAATGCAACATTTTTTTGAAGTGATAGTTTTGTAATTTTGAAAATGGCGTTTATCGCGTTTTTCATTCGAGCTCTTCATATACATATACTAGTTGTATATTAGAAAAAAGTGAAAACTTATTTTTCAAAGGACATAAACAAATTGGAGACCATTTCATTTTTTTTTGTTGCATCGAATTAACGTAAAGATTGTATCAAATCAGAGACGAAATCTGCGATCAGTCAAGTTTATTAAATATTTGTGATGGTGTTGAGTGGGAGAGCCACAGTAGATTCCATATATGGAGTGAAAAAACTCCCACTTCCTCTGAAATTGACTAAGTAAGGAAAAATATTGAGCAGAACTAAATATAAAAATCGGAAAAATTGATTTAAAGGATAATTTTTTGCTTTTGAAAACATGGACTAATATATGTCAAACAGCAATGCAGAAGCACTTTTATGTAGATTTTATTTATTAGGATATTTCAAGAATTAAAACAGGGGAAATCTAACTTTACTTTATATGTAACATTTAAATGGAATATTGTGAGAGACTTGGCGAGGATTGAAATAAATAAATAAATACTAAATTTTATAGAGAAATAAAGAAATCAAAACTAAGGAAAATTGGGACAGAGAGTGTTCGATCTCGTCCCCAGTCTAACAAGGCAAGATAAGTACACGTTAATGGCGATCACTTTAATTTAAGTTTTCTGGCTGTCAAATAAATGAAAATACAATTTCTCAAAATTGTCATTTATGATTTTGCTAGGTTCTAGTTCGTATAAAGGTTAGATGAAATGTTGTCCCCGAAGCTGAGGATTTTCGTCTGGATAGATTTTGATAGTATTAAAGTCGGATCGCAGATAGACTGTTACTAGCAAAGCAGGGAATTTAAATCTAAAGTAGGTATTTGGACTCTACTACTATAAAAAAGTCAATGGATTTTATAAATCAACTGACAGATTTCTAATTAAAAGGTATTTTCTTCTCGAATTATTCGTTAACCGAATTTGAAAGATAAGAAAGAAGTTTAAAACTATATAAAAAATATAAAAACTTAGAAATCGTCAAATTGACTGTCTGGACCCAATGTAGAAAGGGTTGATCAATGAGAATCAAATTGAGGGAGTTAAATTGTGTTCATGATCGATGGAGGTAAAGTCCGAAATGAGAAGACGCTAGTAAGAAGAAAGAAATTGCCGAATCAGATTGATACAGAGTCGTATCCGGACTGAGAGTAGATTAATAATCAAACTCAACATTAGTCGGGCCATACCCAAGATTGAGGTCAATTCCGACACAAGCCGTTAAAGCATCTTGACACACGGAACTTACACCCTCAGTGAAACTCGCTACTAAAAAAAAGAAGAAAAATTAAAAAAAGAAAATGACTCTCTGACAAAACGGAGGCCGTGGTAGAACTTTTAGTGCCAAATTTACCTAAGTTTTTGGGTTTCATACACATTTCATCGATGTTACGTACACAAGTGTCGAAGAGCATTGGTGATTAAGATCTTGCTGATTCTCTCTCTACGTGGGGACAAAGTGGTTCGTTACTTTTAACATCTCTAAAACCAAGATTCTTTCCGATTGTTGACTGTCGGTTCTGGTGTACCTAGCAGGAATAAATAAAGCCTACTTGACACAGACACGCACCTGGCGAGAAGAAACAAAACGCGGCTGATTGACACGGAGACCAAGTTGTCCAGAAAATAAATATCTTTTGATTTGATGCAGATACAACTTTGAAAGTCATCTGCAAAGGTTATCTGCACCTGTTGCTAAATAAACAATAAAAGGGTGCGTGGCTACATTGATGGCGAAGGTGAAATCACAGAATGTGTGTTTACAGGTGGATGCGTGGGTGTCCAAAATGTTATATAGACTAGCACTAATTGAGACCAAACAAAGTCTGCTGGCTAGCGAATTCGAGAGATCAACCTTCGCCAATCTCCATGCTTCCTCCGCCTCTTCCTCACCTCACTCGACTACGGCAACCAATCAATATAAATATATAGACGGGTCAATATACTGATTGACCCCCCCAACATCGCAACATTTTGTTTTTTGGTGGTTTTGTGCTAGGTTGGGTCTAGTCTACAATATACTAAAAGTTGGACAAGATCCTAATATGGAAAAGTTTCAAATTTCGAATATGACTTTTTTGGGGTTTACAAGTCATTTTCCATTTACATGTGAAGCACCAACTCGGTCAGTTTTCATGATAAATCAATAATCTTGGATTTTTACCCAAGTTTTCAGGGTCAATCTTACACATGAAAGGGTTACCAGTTGTGCCCAATAAACCCTTATACGATATCAATGGGTACCCCTACATACATTATCCTTGTTGTATCCATTCTGATTCACTTATGTCACAGTGCTTTTTCAAAACTTTAAAGTCCTCCTCATCATCTTCCACTGGATCCTTTTTCATATTGTCACATTTTCCGTCTTGGCAATGTCCACATGCACTTGTACATTCTAGTCCATGTGCAGGTACACCTTAGGTTATTGCATCCTTCTGAACAGTTGCAATAAATTATCTGAATCAGTGCATCTGGAGCAGGGCTTTTGTCCGTCATCACTGGAACAAGTTTGCTCCCTTCCACTTTCCATTTCATCGCTACATTCCATCCACTCCATAATCTGGTAGTAAGTCTGCAAATAATAAAATTTACAGGCAGAGGGCGTTGGTGGGAGTCGTTCTGACGTGACGAACGTCTTAACTCTCGCAATTTTCTTGCAGAGAACATTGTATCTAATAAATGCCAGGAAAATTTTCTCTAACCGTATTGAACAAAGCTATCATTACCTTACAGCCATTGGTTTCCACAACATCCTGGCTTTGCTTTGGTAGAGAAAATGCTTTTGAACAGTCTGTCATGGTCTTTTCTCTCTTGACGATTCGTTGGTACCCCAACGTCTTTCCTATTCCGAATACCCTGGACACTGAATCGCATCCCATAAATGCATGCAGGAACAACAGATCATTACAAACTGCTTCGCCAAGCATCTGCTTGAGAACCTTGATATTGTAGGATTTCGCCTTGTCAGAGCAAAAATAAAATGCAGTACATTTAGAAACCTATGCACGGAACAGCAAGAGAATGTTCGTAGCAGACATATTGATGGCTGCCTTTGCAGTCTCAACATCGGCATCTCTTTCTGCTTGAATAACGTCACAGCCTTTCTGCCGCATTCGTTCCATGATCGTCTGGATCAGCACCTGCTTGTTTGCCACATTTGACAAGAAGTCCTTATTTCCAGCAAATTTTGTTACCACGGTAATGTTCACCTTTCTTGCATTCAGCTTTCAACTTCACCGTTGATGAGTACAGTCCTTTATATTTGGTCAAACTTCATAACCATCAAATACGGCAGTTGCTTTCCCATAGTGTTAAACAGTAAATGAGGCATAACCATTTGCAATCGAGCTGTAGGTACTCACCTCCTTCCATTTCAAATGGTGAAGAAGAGATCCTCCGTCTCGTACATTGTGCTCTGTGACTGGAACGGTTTGTGTCGCAGCACTGTCCAATTTTGTTTCAACATAAATTCTGAGAGCTGCTGCCAGCTGTGGTTTGTCTGCTTGCCGTAAGATGTGTTTTCCTTCAAACAAAAACATCGGGTAGAGACAGAGTTCATAGGACATGAGATCATCCAGCCTTAGATCAACCATCTGTGAAACCACGAGAAAACTCTGAAATAAAAGTACTGGGTCAATGCTACGATCTGCAGAAACTTTGACATTCTTGCTCGATGCTAAAGTCTTTGCTTTCAAACTCCGTTTGTGAGAGTAGGAGAAAACTGATTCTCCATCCATCTTCTGTACAATGTCTTTTCCGATTTCGGAAAGGTTCTGAACATTGACATCTTTGTTAGCAGTAATCCCTGTGATAATATTGCATAACGATTCATCGCCTGAAAATGGCTTAAAGCTGTCTAGTTGCTCTGCAACTTTCCAGAGGTCTGTCTAATCTCTTCTCATCCGAGAGGCAGACCACTTCTTATGTTGTTCGCTTGTTGTGTAACTTCGTGCGGTAAGTTATTGCATAGCAAGGTTGTAAGCAGACGACATAGTAGACGACATGGCTCAAACTGTTCTTTGGTGTTCGGGCATCCCACTACCCAGTGTGAGTCCACCATGGCTTTTGAGTGAGCGCATTAGTGTTTGCTCGATGACATGATTGGAGCCAAGACTAGCCCAGTATTGCCTACTGCTTCTGACTACGTGAAACCCAAACAAGAACTTTTGATGTACTGCAGGATTGTCATCTTTCAAGGCATATATCACTTGGAGATATAGACGAGCCGACTTCAGATAATTTTGATGACCAGTGACTGCGAATATTGGCAAGCAAACGAAGACGGCACTAAGACGCAGTTCCCAAAACTCTATTCCATCAGCTGCAACAAGTGCCCTAGCATCAATGGACAAGAATTGATCTCCTCTGCATCTGATAAAGCCAACATTTTCGCATAGAACTTTGCAGCAAATTCCACCATTTACGACCAGGGCCACCTACCCCCAAATCCCCCCTATGATCGGAAAAACTTTAGGCGACATCTTAATAACTGTCCAAGCTTCGCAAGAACCTCAATGCCAACAAGGCAACTGGTCCCGATAATATTCCAGTCATAGTACTCAAGAAACTCCAACCCGAACTAGCTCCTATCCTTACAATGCTGTTCAATCGTTGCTTTCCATCACCCTGGAAGTCTTCGTTGGTCTGACCAGTTAAAAAAAAAATACTAGAGAGCGGTTCTCTGCCTCTCAGTACATACTGCCCAGTCTTTTGTGCGTCATGAGTAAGCTGTTTGAATCTGTAATGAATCAATAAGTTGTCAACCACTTCAGCAAAAACGATCTATTTTTGACAAGCAATAAGGATTTCATGCTGCAAGATGAACAGTTGACATGCTGACTGTGCTATATTGCACAGGATCAGTGAATCTATCGACGGGGGCTTCGTCTCTAGATAGCTCTTGATATATCAAAGGCCTTCGATAGAGTTTGCACGAAGGTTTGCTCCACTAGCTTGTCACTTATCTGGAAATATCATTTCAATCATCAAATCCGTTCTTTCCGAAAGTGTTTGTTGAAAGGCAGTCTGAAGCACATAGCTTTAATGCTGGCATGCTAAAAAATTAATTCTGGGTTTTACTCGCTTCTCTGACTATCGTAAATGATTTTCCAAACAACATTCTGAGATTATTCGTTGACATTTATTCAGATGACAGAACTACCTATGGCAGAACTTCGAAGCGCATTGATGATCATAATTTCTCTGAATCTCTCTCATTCGACATACAGCACGCAGTCAAATGGAGGAAAAGTTGTTTGTTACTTTTAAAAACTCTAAAGCCAATCTTCTCTCCTTTAATCACCAACGCTCGGATCTTCATTTCGCCCCAGTTGAAATAAATAGCTATCTCTTTGGGGAAGCCCCCTTCTTTGATAAGCTCCTAGGACTGACTTTCATTCCAGACCTGAAATAGAAGACTTACATCAAATCTGGTGACTAAGGTCGCTGGGAAAATTGTTGAAACATTCTACCACTCCAGAAAATACTTCACTCTTGACAAAATTTTCCAACTCTATAAGAGCCAGATATGTCCTAAGATGAAGCACCGCTGCCATATTTGGGGAGTCGCTGCTCGGAGCACCCTCTCTGGCCTTGACAGAGTACACCACCGATTTCGCAACCTCGTGGGGAGTGATCTCTTCTCTACCCTGCAGCCTCTTCCACACAAAAGAGATGTTGCTGGCATTTCTCTACTGTACTGTTAGTTTCATGGTAGATACTCGACTGAACTCCAATCCCTGCCCCTAAAATAATCACAGCAAGAATTCGCATAGCTACAACAATTACAAAGAACTTTCCTTTCTCTGTCTGTGTACAAAAAAACAAACAGAGTTTCTTTCCTAGAATATTTTGTCTGTGGAACACTATATTGCGAGGCTGCTTCCCAACCGACTACAGCATTGTTGTCTTCAAGTTTAACGTAAAAAATACTTATTGAGCCGTCCTCTGGGATAATCAATTCCTCTTAAGTAATCTTTTGCTTATTCCACACACTGTTTCCAATCTTCTCAAGACAACGATCATCATCATCCTACTGACAATCCTTTTAATCCTGATCCTCGAGTGGCCCCCGGGCCTTGATGAGCGTTGACCCAGCAGTAAAAGTACTTTAACACAAATAATACAAATTATAACTCCTGATCTAAAAAAATCTGAAACATAATATCCTTTTCATATAAACGTATTTAAAAATGGTTTATCGTTCATTATTGCTTTCGCTTATTTTGTCTTTGATGAGCGGCGCCCTTTGATAAGCTGACCAGTTGCGGATCAGGTGACAATGCAGGAGTGAGGGATGGTGGTGATCGAGATGAGACGCATTTTGAAATTGAATTTACCTGCTGCTAATTAATTCAGTCGACCTACGATCCAGTGAACGAGGGAGCCTATATCCGGTTACAGCCAGTCGGAATTGTTCTCCATCTTCTAGTCAATCACAGGCAGATAGATAGATCGATAGATGGATAGATAGATAGATAGATAGATAGATCGATAGATCGATAGATGGATATATAGATAGATAGAGAGATAGATAGATAGATAGATAGAGAGATAGAGAGTGAGCGAGCGTGAGAGCGAGAGAGAGTGAAATAGAGAGAAAGAAAGAAAGAGAGAGAGAGAAAGAGAGAGAGAGAGGAACAAAGCGTAATTCTGTCTCTTTTGTAATCTATCTTACTCCCCTTTTCTCTTCCTCTCTTTATCTTTGTGTTACTTTTTTTCTCTTTCTCCCTCTCTCATACACAATCTTATTCTTTTCTCTCTCTCTCTCTCTCTCTCTCTCTCTCTCGCACACCTTCGCTCTAGGACACACATTCACACACTTTCTCCCTCTCCCTTCCCCTCTCACTTATTCACTCTACTCTAGAATTTGACTTATACCTCCTCTTTCTCTTATTCTTACTCATTCTCCATTTTACTGTTTCTTTTATTCTATTCTTTACTCTTTTTACTCCCCTCTCGTTACTGCCTTATTTGCTTTCTATCCCTCCCTCCCAGCACATTTATCACTTTCCCGCTTTTTTATTTAATTCTTGTGTTTTTGCCCCACTCTTTCTTTTTCCTGATGAAACACCATTCATCATGAATGATGAAGAATATTATGCGACGATTGAAAATGATGAATGAAATGAACAAACTTTGATGAATTATGAGGACGGTTTATAACAAGTATTTGTTGAGATTGGATTTGAAGACAACCATATTGTAGTATGCATGGAAGCAGCCCCATAGCAACGTGTTCCACAGGTAGAAAGTTATTGGAAACAAACTCTGTTCATGGAAATTTCGTTTGATATAAGGTGCATGGAGGAAGAAAGGGGAGTTCATTATAGTTGTGGTAGACGATGAGTTATTGCAGTGAAAGTTTTACAAGGAGGAATCAGTCGAGCACCTGTCATGGAAATAACGATAGAGTAGAGAAAGACTAGCAACGTCTCTTCTGTAAGAAAGGGGCTGTATAGAGCAGAAGCGATCATCCTCTGCTCGATTGCGATTATATTCATAAAATAATGAGACCAATTCTTAGACCGTCGCCTTTTTTTATTAGCTTATTTACATATTAAAATTTAACATCTCGTAGGTTACTCGGAGTTCTCTGTGTGCATGTGTATGTGCGCGCACGCGCGTGTGTGTGAAAGTGATACACCCAAGAAACTCCTGCTCTCAGCCATGAACCTATATTACTATTTTTATTTCCTTGTTTTAATTTCTATAATTATCAAATTTCAAGTTATAAATAAAATGAAGTAAAACGTCTCTCTCTCTCTCTTTCTTTCACACATTATCTTATTCGCTGTCTCTCTCTCTCTCTCTCTCTCGCCTCGCACACTTTTTCTCTAGCACACACATTCATACACTTTCTACCTCTCTAGTTTATTCCTCTTTTCCCGCGTAATCACTCTTTCTCTCTTATTACTTCTGTTACCCATTCTACCCTAGACTTTTGCATTTTCCTCCCCTCTCTCTCCACAGTCTCTTGCGCTTCAAAATCGCATTCGAATTATCTTTAGCTTAACATCACAAATATTCGACTTTGTTACATATATCAGAGCTAATAAGACCAACTCCTATGATATTTTTTTGTGACAACGAAAACGGTTGGTACACGAAAGGAAAAACAAAACCTTTTTATGAAGAGACGTCTTTGTTCGTTGCGTTCAGGAAACTCTCTGATTGCTGTCCGCGATTCCCGAAGGGACTAAAGTAGTCCTTCAGGAGACGGATTAAATTAATACGCCCTGGAAGCTGATTTGTCCCAGTGGGCCAAATCACCTCATAGGGGCTGATTTCCGAGAGAGAAAATAAATGTCAGTAATTATGACTACTACACATAAACTTCAATTCTAGCCAGAAATTATTTTCGAATTGACTTCAAAATCACAGACGAATTTCACACGGACACGATAAAGATCGCAAAGTCGATTTTGTAAACTGGTAACAGTTTAGACTCAAGCTCAAACCGAGAAGAGAAATTTACCGAGTGAAAATGGTCGAAGCTAGATTAAGTACGAGTCACTTTTGTTTTTGATTCAAGCTGAAATGCACCGGTTGCAATTTCATAGCAGTTTGGAACATCGACAACTTAAAAAAATAACTTGAAAAAATTAATGATACGAATAAAATAAATTGCACATATTACAATTTACTTTTAAAATTCTAAATTTTTTTTCTTTCTCTGAGAATTAATTTACGAAACTAATATTATATATATATATATATATTAGTTTCGTAAATTAATTTATATATATATATACACACGCACACACATACATACGCACACACACACACACACACACACACACACACACATATATATATATATATATATATATATATATATATATATATATATATATAAAGTTAATCCAACAGAAGATATAAGAGGCAACTAATATCTTTTAATTAGTGAAACATCCGGATAAAAACTGAAGCTCAATATACTGGATAGAGCATTAATAGCATAATATAAAATGAAATAATAAAATAAGGTGCAAATCACATTTTATTAGAATTCAAAGTTCAGGCAAAGTATCTTAAAGTCCTTAACTCATGAGTTTTCAAAGATAATTCTTCTCCTCAGAGGACCATTACCGCAGTGACATCACTGCAGGTGATAAAATTACACTTTGAAAATATATAAAAATATATGCAAAAATGCATAAAAGTATATGACACATCAAATATATCAGCCCAAAACATACTTTTGTTAAAGCTATACAATTTAAGTCATACAATTTAAAACAAATTCAGGAAAGATATCCAAGAGGTTGATTGAAGATTGATCTAGGTAATTATCT
The DNA here is from genome assembly GCA_963556195.1 of Sepiola atlantica. Taxonomy (NCBI): domain Eukaryota; kingdom Metazoa; phylum Mollusca; class Cephalopoda; order Sepiida; family Sepiolidae; genus Sepiola; species Sepiola atlantica. The sequence continues at coordinate 72,008,166 of OY744536.1, read as the reverse complement.
ATTTATATAAAGTTAGGTATGTGTACATGTTTATATATTTGTATGTACATGATTCACTCCTAAACGAATAAACCGATCATTATGAATTTTGGAACACAGCCGCTAGGGGTAAGGGGTCGGCTATATTTTGCTTAATTTTGTTTTAATCAAAGGGGTTAAAAAGGAGGTTGAAGCCCTTCGTGAAAATTCAGATCACTCCGATTTTTGTGAAATTTTGACAATAGGTATTAAACATCAATAAATATATATTTCCCAAATTTCAATTTCTTTGAAGCATTTTAAAGCGATTTTAGGGTACGGGCACAAGCTCTCTTTTTAAAATTTACTTTATTAAATGCTTTTAGCCTCTTTAAGAATATAGTAATATGATTCTTCGTATTACCCCCGTCTAGTCGTGAGAAAAGTAGGAAGAGAGACTATCCCGAAAACAAGTCCGTTCTCTCCTACAGACAACCTCCAATGGGAAGAACACTATCTCCTTTTGCAACATCTCATTCCTCCGACTTCCTGTTCGTTACGTCACCTCCTTGAACACGGTTGCTAAATTTCTAATTTTAATTTCTAGTGTAATTTTTCTATTTACGTAATGAAAGGACGATATTGTAAATTTTGTTAATTTCTAATTCCTTTAACGGAACAGAAAAGCAACGAAGAAGATTATACAAAATTCCCCTCACAGAGAAATTTTGTTGATTGTACAAAAATACTTCTAAAATAGCGCAGAAAAATAACGACAGAATACAACTACAAAACGACACAGAAAAAACAACGATTTAATTTGTGTATCAAACTAACCCTAACCATACCAGGTGTTGTCCGGGATGCAGTGAAGTCATTTTAGTTTTTAATTTTTATTTGTTTGCACGTTTTTAAACTTAAGGTAGGCAACTCTTATTATATTTTCAATTAAAATATCAATTATCCCCTTGCTGATTTTTATTTTGGACGACTTAAAATGTTTCATATTAGCAATTGTCTAAACTAGATTAGTCCAGTTTTAAAATAAATTGTAGCGAAGTTTGTTATTATATTGCCAATAACACGATACAACAATAACAAATAAAATTGTCTAATCAGAAGTAAAGTTCGATTAATCAGCTTAAATGCTATTCGGGCCCGACTTTGAAAATCCGATAATATAACGTTATATTGTTGGATAATGGCCCTATGGGAATGGACGTATCTGTTGGAAATCGTTGGTTTGACTTGCGCGAATTAACGCGGGGTGGACCGGCAGTTGAGTGCAGAATAGGGCCTGGTCTCAGAGGCAGAAATCACAGACGTGACAAGGCCACCGTGTGACGAGACCCCAGATCAAGGGTCAGTGTGCACCTGCGAGCGGCACTGTGACGACACAGGCCCTTGCATGGGAAACAGAAGGATCCGTGACGTCACTCGTTCTTCGTGAGAAGCGAGTTTCGTCAGTCTGGGTTTTAGAGACAAACCTATCAGACATGATTTTGATGTAGTCAGCAATTTGATTTAAGGGAAATATTTCCCTAAAAAAATACAAGCGAGAGATATCCTTTCCCACCTCAATGAATGGTTAAGAAAATATTTGTTAAGTAACCACGATAAAGTAGTAATTTGCTCTCTCTCTCGACGTAGTGAATATCTCCCATTTGATTTGATAACTAACGCTTGAAATAAAAACTGAAGTTGAAAGTTAAAGGGATTGTTTGTCTTCGGAGTCCGACCCGATCATGGGGCTTTTGTTGCAGACAACGGATGGCGTGGTTCACGGCAGAAAGGAAGGAAGAAAGAATTCATCCACTAGACGACACGACCCTCTACACGGCGAGGGAGAAAACTAAAGGTATACAACGAATATTAAGAACTATGTGATTTATGATGTATTAAATGTGAACTGCCACGGCCCTTTCAGGGACGAGTATACGAAATGAGAACCGACGCGGAGAACCCAAGAGCGGAGCTATGCAACAATATATTCAGTCAACTTAAATACTATTTGGGTCTGACTTAAAAAAATACGACAATATAACTTTATATGCCAGGTAAGAGGACCATTATAAACCCGATACAGCTCTGATAGTTAGAAAATGTTCCAATAGATAAAGGATACATACTTTTATTTGGAATATGATAACATTTAAAAAAAGAAGGAAGACATGGAATGCTTTATCTGACCCCCAGGGAAATCATCAGGGCGTCGTCGTATGCATCGATATGGATACATATTTACGGTCATTGCTTCCAAACGTTAATTCAACCTGACAAAGAAATCGAGGGAAACATATACATTCGATTACACATAATATAATAAATATGTCACACAAAACTTACATTTTTATGTTGACAAAAAAATAACAATAATTTTTTTCTTTCGCTAATATCGATTCAAATGCTTTTAGCTTATAAAAAATTAAATTAAATGCACACATAACATTTTCTTCGAAAACGATTAGGTTGGCCAAAAAGTTCGTTCGTTTTTTGAATGTCATCTTTCCGGCCTACTAAAGATCGATTTATATTCCTATTCTTCAAATCCTGTATTTAGTGTAGCGAGTATGTTGACGCCAGTGTGTAATAAGTAGTGATGGGACGATTCCAATATTTTGTCCCGATTTTGATACAATTATCGATTCTGTTCTAAATTCCCGATTCCGATACAATTACCAATTCCGATTCTAAAATCGCCTAAACGCCTAAAATGTAAACTTTTCTGTGGAAGATGCTTCTCGCCCTGGCCGGCCAAGGATGATCGACAGTGACCAAGTGAAAGCCGTAGTTGAACAATATTGCCGTTTGACAACCAGACAAATCACAGACATTCTCAAGATTTCCAAATCGAGTGTTGAAAAGAAATAGCATTAATAACCACTTACAAAAAACGAACGAACTTTTTGGCCAACCCAATATTTGGTGGTTTTGTAGACGTGTAGACAGCGTCCAACTCATATTTTATCGTACAAGCAACAGAAAACAAGGAACACAAACGAAGACGATATGTTTAAGACACCACATTTATTCAATGATAGTCCAGATAAGTGCGTTCCCGGTTGAATATTATGTGTAAAATGCATACATACGCCCAGGAAAGTCTGAAAAGAGTGTGAGTGTGCGTATGTGTGAAAGAGTGTGAGTGTGTGTATGTGTGAAAAAGTGTGAGTGTGTGTATGTGTGAAAAATCGGATTTTGCACGTATCTTAGTGCACGTGTTGTCGAAGGTACGAGTGACCAGGAGTGATCTACCGTGCAGTGTGTCAGGTGAGGCAGAGAGAGAGAGAGAGAGAGTGAAAGAGAGAAAGAAATAGAAAGAGAGAAAGAAAGAGAGAGAGAGAAAGAGAGAAAGAGAGAGAGAGAGAAAGAGAGAAAGAAAGAGAGAGAGAGAAAGAGAGGGAGGGAGAAAGAGAGAGAGAGAGAGAGAAAAAGAGAGAGAGAGAAAGAGAGAGAGAGAGAGAGAGAGAGAGAGAAAGAGAGAGAGAGAGAAAGGGAGGGAGGGAGTCATTTTGTACTTCGGCTTTTATAGTTCCCTATCTTAGCGCCACTTACTGTGGCGCAAAGAAACGTTTGCATTTGTTTGTTTTATCATGTAGTTGTACTGAATTCATGTCGATGATAAGCCTTTACATTTCAATAGGATTGCAGTATGTTCAGAAAATATGTAAGGCAGCAGCAGTGAATGTTAGTTTTACGTCGTAAATCTCGACTGGACAAAATCTCCAATCAGCAGTTTCTTTTTAGCCAACCACAGGCGAAACAATATTCACTCCGAATTCCCAATATAAAAAACAAAACACGCAGTTCTCTCTCTCTCTCTCTCTCTCTCTCTCTCTCTCTCTCTCTCTCTCTCTCTCTATATATATATATATATATATATATATATATTTTAGTTTACCCAAACAAGGCAAGTTGCTACTGTAGACGTAGGAGGCTACTGAGAATTAGGGTGAAAGTTAAGGAGGCCATCCTAAATTGGGAGCTGTGAAGCACATTAGTCTTAAATTTCTGCATGTCGGTACAGTTGGGGAAACAGGGGGCAGTGAGTGAGTTCCAAAGGCCGACAGCACGAGGAAAGAAACTATTACAGTAGAAGGCCTTCCGGCATCTGGAGACCTTCACAGTAAATGGATCGAATTTAGCTGATTGTCAGGTTGGTCGAGTATATTTATGTCGATGGGGCACCAAAGCAGCAAATTCATCAGAGCACATTCCATTGAAGTACTTGTAAAGCAAACACAATGATGCAACATTCCGGCGATGGGACAAGGGCTGGAGTTGGGTGGATAATGAAAGCTCTATTAGATTAGTGACTCTTTTTGGGACCTTGTCTAGGTGGGAGTCACTGGTGGATGGCGCACCAGCCTAAATGTGACAACAATACTCCATGCATGGGCGGATAGTGTCTTTGTACATATATAGGATACTGTCAGGTGTGAGAATTTTTTAGCACGGTAGAGGGAGCACACTTTCTTTTGCAACAGCCTTGGCAATGTCTTCTATGTATTTGTTCCAATTCATGCTACCTGTGAATATTATGCCGAGGAGTTTCAACGTTGGACTCTTAGGTAGGGTGTTATATATATATATATATATATATATATATATATATATATATATAATCCAGGTAAAACATCCACAGGGTAGTAATCCAAAGAATTTCAACCTGGTCTATAAAAAGTGCTCAATATCAAATAGAGCTTTTATATATGATAATTTTTATTTACGCAGACGTATACAAAATCTGCGACACTGGCATGTCGATGTTATCGATCAACAGCTATTATAAACTGAGATCTCACCAGGCAGAGTTAGAATCCGATCTTAACCTTAGATCATATTTGGAAAGAAACAAATATGATCTAAGGTTAAGATCTTTTAATAATTATTTTTTATAAATAAATATTTATTATCCACAGATATCTATGTTTACTGTTCACTAATAATCAGCCTTATCCATTCGGAACCTGTGATTACTATGTTAAGCGTGAGAGAAATAAACACTATATTTTATTTACTAATATAATGTCAGAAAGTGTTCTGCCAACTTATTTATGTATTCATCAACGTTTCGTCTTTATTGTAAGACTTCCTCAGGATGATTTGTATGAAGAAAAATCACGCAAGTACAAAAATGTTTTGCCAGCAGGCTCAGAGCTGCGGCCGATTTGAGCAAGAAAAGCAAAATATGAGAAACAAGTAGATGATGGCAGTGGTAGCAGTTAGAGTATAGGATCATTAGGAAGTGGGAGAGGTGGTATAATAAATGTGGAAGAGTAGGAGGCGAAGCGTGGTTCAGCGAGGATGAATTTAAATGGTAAAGGAAGGGTTATATTCTAGTTTAACCAATTTATTAGTATAGCAAAACAAAACGTAGTGCCAAGGATTGTCTGGGTCATGTGTTAGGAGAGTGTTGGAGGTGATGGGGGCAAGGGTGGAGGGAGAGGGCGAGAAACCAAAGTCAGGACTTGGAAGTGTGTCCACATTTGACATCCATATACATATGTGTGAGCACACAAACACATATTCACGTTAATACACATATATATAAGCACACACATGTAAAACATCTTTGCCACGTTATACAATCAAAAAAGGAAGGAGGGAAAAGAAAATATTATTCTTGTTTTGACATTTTCGGGTGAAAAGTTTTAAACAAAAAGCTATGAGAAGAAACAAACGGGTGGCTTTGTTAATATTTTAAGATGAGTCCTAATTCCCAGGTGGATAAAATGAGTAAGGCTTTAACGAAAAAAGAGAGACGGGAATATTATTTATTTATTTATTTATTTATTTATTTAATTATTCATTATTAATTATTTATTCATTATTAAATTATTTATAAGCATATGCAAACGCAATATATATATATATATATATATATATATATATATATATATATATATATATATATATATATATATATATATATAAAGGTATATGCATATATACACATGTGTGAAACAACAGAATTACTTGGCAATACAGTAGGAGAAATAGAAACGTGAGGTGTTAAGAGAGAAAAGGGAAAGGATACATTTAATTACATTTATTTTAATGATAGTGTCATTACTATTATTTACTTATTTGTTCATATATGTGAGTGAACACACACATATATATATATATATATATATATATATATATATATATATATATATATACGTACACATATACGAGTAAACAACAGCATAATATATGAAAGTAATTTACTGAACTCATATAATTTTACTGTGTGAGACATGTGTAGAGTAATGTGGTATAGGGTGGCTAGCCTGGATCTGAATTTAATTTTTGCTCGGACATGATGAGTTTGCTGATTACCGGAGATAAAGTATAGAAACCATTACGTTGTTTGATGGTGTTAGAGTTTGCAAAAAAATGTTTAACTTGCTTTTATTCATAAATTGAAATAGAAACTTATTGAAAGTAAAAAAAATAGTAATGCAGGTTCCAGGTGGGAGTAGGGGTTTATTGGGTTTCTCACCTTTTCCAGGAAACGCCGGGACAAGACGGGTCTTGATAGTGAATACACACATATTTATAGGTAATAATATCAAAGCAAATTTATATAAAAGCAAATTTATATAGTTCAGATCGATTCGACTAGGAATTAATTTCCAAACGTAAAATGAAACGTTATTTTATATTGACAATTTAAAATATCAAATATCTATTAATAAATAAAGTATAAATTCATGATTATATTATGCTATCCGAAACATGTCTGCAGTGAGATGTGATTTGGCTTGGAGATTATGTAACCATCGCCTGTTCGCCGCATGAACAAGCAACTCACCTAAGCTCAATGAGATTCATACGCGATGAATCATCTTGGCGCTAAAACCAGATCACGTGATCAACATGAACCTTCAGTTTCGACGAACTCTAGGATAAGATTATTTCGTCTTATCTACAAAAACCAACCCATTGTACAATTTTGTTCCTGTGTTTCCAGTAAATAAAACTGCACATCTCTTTAGCTGCGAAGCCATCGTTTATTTCGTGAGGAATGGTGAACCTGTATTTCTTATTCTATTTCAATCATATTTGACCAGACGAATGACTCTTCCAAGTAAGTCGTCAGTCTTATTTTCTTCTCGAGAAAAACTTTAAACTAAAATTGGCTCCTCTCAGTGAATCAAAGCAAACTTTATTTTAAAGAAAATCTCTTTGTCATCGAGCTTGGCATATACCTGAAACAAAAATAGGTGTGGTGTGGTGTGATGCAAACAGTATTGCAACAATGTGGTTGTGGAGATTGGTGCATCTTTGTCATCGAACAGACGACAATTTCTCTTCCAATTTTATTATCAAAACAAGCGGCGAAAGATTATCGAATTACTCTTAAATCTCCATCATTTAAATAGACTACGCGCCTTAAATTTAAAATGTGCCGTGGCATCCTATCGATGCTCAAGTTGTTAGGGGATAGCACGCCAGTAATTACTTCTCTTCCCCATTGCGTCGTACATCGTACATTCGGTGGCTTCACCTAAACCTCTTCTCCTATTTGGATTCTGGCTGACCCTTGCCCATCGATTTCTGGGGATGTATTTTTTGGGCGCCTTCATTCATAATTAAAATGGATCTATGTGGCACTGTTTCCTCTCTCTGTCTGACTTTGGGTGCTATGTTGTACCAGGATGTGGCCTCTTCAGGTGAAATCCCCCTCTCTCAGCTATTACTGTCACTGTCCGATCATGTCGCTCCCCTATTCCACTCCCCACGCGTCTATAGGCTGCCATGTAACATCTTCCAATTTTTAGCATCGTCTGGAAAGGTTCTGAGCGAAAAACGGTGCCATTGTCCATTATCACTTTGATTACTAGACATCGTTCAAGCATCATATTCTCTAATCCCTTTGCAATCGCAGCTGCCGACTTCGCATCTAGCTTTCTCCATATTGTTAGTCTCTCAGGTTCACAGTCATTCATTGACAAGTTTGCACCCACGATAGTGTGTTATATTAATATCTAATCTTGTCCAATTGCTTGCAGTCCAAATTTCACTAGGATTATGTATATTCGGCGAAGGATCGATTGATTAACATCGAACCCAATTCTTGACTACCCTCTGAACTTCCTCCTGTTTTATAAGTGGATCAACCTTTCGCACCAAATATATCTACTCCCATGTGGTGCATGCCACGCAACTCTCCCAGTTCTCTGGTTCCTAGACAGCATACCGGGTTATCCTCCTTCTCAACTAACCACTGTTCGTTTATTTGAGTGAGTGCATCTGCCTTGTTTCTCTCTGAAGGCACAAACACTGGCTTTATTTGCAGTCCGAATTCGGATATTAACTCTCCAAGTATTCCCAATCTTTACTTCACAATAATCTCTCTAGCGCCCTTGGTTCGTATTCTTCCGCGATCCTTATTTTGATCTCTCTCAATTCCCATTTTATAGCTAAATTGGTGAAGAACAGCATCTAATTCGGCCATGTTAATGTGATTATATTCATACATTTTTCTAAGCCATTCTGCATCTTCCGCAACCAATGCACCAATCTCCACAACCACATTGTTGCAACACTGTTTGCATCACACCACACCACACCTATTTTTGTTTCAGGTATATGCCAAGCTCCAGTAACAGGGCCCTCTTTTTCTGCATCAGCTAGAATCTCCTATATTACTTTGACAGTTTTGCCATAAACTCTGGCTTCCCAGTCTACTCCATTTGCTCTTTATTTCACATAACTGCATGCTAGTCGCAGTCATGCAGCAACTGGGTAGTGCCCCAACCAACTTGCCGCAGATAAAGAAATTCTGCTGTCTACACATGTCTTTTGTCATCTCCAGGATCTCGTTGCCCCTTTTGAACATCAGCTCATCCATGTTTCCTTTCATCAACTTGTGCCGCTTCTCCGTCCATAGATTCTAGTGGATTTGTTGTTAGACTAACCCCCTTAAGATGTTCCACAACTTCCTCTGCCGATACATTTGCCGCATCTACCATTATGTCATCAATATATGAATCAGTGGCCCCCTTTGTCCAATTCCTTTGATTAACACAGTTTTTAACAGCTGCCATAATATTTGGTGCAACATTAAGTCCACATCTTAACTGTGTCAGGAAGTAAGTTCATCCTTTATAACAGACCAGCTGGTACTGCCATAGTTCCTTTGCCACATGTAGCTTCAAGTATGCAGACTTAATTGCAGTTCTCTCTGCCAACCGCCACCACTTTCTCATCTTTTCATCACATCATGTCGTTATCCGTATGACACGCTACAAAACGGTTCAATACCCGAAAGTCTAATATTGGTCTGACTTTACCTTATGTTGACTGGAACACTGCCATGAACAGTAATACATTTTCCCCTTCATTCTTCCATAGTAAGAACAATATTGTCCGCTATCCATCTTTTCACCTCCTTCTCAAACTCTGCGTTTTTTCTCACTCTTCAGAGAATTCTTGTAATACTTTACTTTGTTCTGTAACACTTTCAATTTCACTGTCCATTTTTCTCCATCAAAATCTGCCTCAAAGTTTTTTGTCTTCGATTTCGCAAACGATCGGCTGATAGGCAGTTACGGTACAGTGTACGTCTCCAAACTTCACCTCAGTTTTTTTAATAGTCACACCTCCTATCTCATTGATGACATCTATTCTAATTATGACGTCAATCCCGTCAATGATGTGATTCATTATAATCACTTCCTCTGTCATTTGTACTCTACATATCATTGTTTTCACTTGCCTGGCTCCCTTACATATTACGTCCCTTCCATCAACCGTTTTCACAGTTCCACTCCTGCCACACCCACTCACTAGTTTGGAATTGAGTAAAGTGGTGCTGCATCCGGTATCGACAAGTGCCGTCATTACAGTATTATTCACTGCCACTTCTATCATTGGATAGAACTGTGCCTTCATTCTGTTGCCGTGGTAGCTTCTAACGCAAAAAACCCTTGCTCGTTTCCCTGAGCCTGAGAACAATACTTCGCAATATGCCCAAATTTTCCACACTCATGGCACCTTACTCTTGCTCTAGTTGACTCTATGCAATCTTTGATTAAATACGGCCCTCAACATCTAAATCACCGAATGTTTGGCGATTTCTTTTGAACCTCATTTCTTAGTGCTTTGTACCTTCACTGTCTCAGTCTCTCGCATTTCTTTTGCTAACTAAAAGTCGTGCAGTCGGTATCAGTTTGCTGACGTCCATTCTTTCTACGTGAGGTAGCAGTTGCAGTGCCACAGATACGTCATCTGGGAATCCTGTAATGAACGCAAGTTTGGCCGTATGATCAAGCCCTTTCCCTAGATACCCAACGATTCATCGGAATCGTTTGTTTTTCACACGCTTCGAAAGACCCTTCAGTGAACGCTGTCACTAGTCTCGTCCCAATCTGTTCCGCATCGGTCTTCATTACTCATCTCAAGGTAGAGAGCAATCGCATCTCCGTGCAGAAAAAGTAGAATGAAACTAGCAAGGTCTTGCGCTTTTTGTAGCTTTGCCACCAATTTCACTTCATCACCTTCACCACTGAAAGGCGATATCACATCTTTGCTTAACCTTACATTTCAGAACTCCATAATCTCATCTCCGTGCCGAAATAGCTTGTAATCTACCAATGAATTTAAAGTAACGTCTCTTCGACGACACCGTAACAAATAATCTCAATCTCAATGTTCACTCTCTGCTGTCACTAACACAACTACTATCTTTTCAATAGTTCCTTCTTAAAGCAGTTGCTCTCCTCATATGCAAATGATTGCCGCCTATAAAAAATCTACTATGAACAAAAGTTCTTTTTCGATTGGCCACCATGTGAAATGGTCCACACACTTCAAAGCTGGTAACTCGTCATTTTCTTTCCATTTTTCAATAGGCAACATTTATTCCTTTGCATATTAAACCACACATAATTTGAATCAGAATATGTCGACATCATTAGACATTTCAAAACATTTTATTTATTTATTTAAAAAAAATATATTCTGATCTTATTTTTGTTTAAAATTGTCATATAATAATGAAAATTGTTTAGCGCATTATAATTAGCCATTAAGTCATTTACTTACTTTAACGTCCGTAACGATTGATTTTCTATTTGTTGTTTTTAGGGATGGACGCCATTGTTAACACCAGATGGCGCTGTGAAAGAAGCACATGTAAATCTATAGAAGAGGATTTGTGAGTGAATTAGTAATCTGAAACAACAGCCGTTGATAAAAACGAACTGTTCTTTGGCGATTAAGAATGGTGCCTTAACCGGCACACATACACACGCACGCACGCACGCACGCACGCACGCACGCGCACACCCGCGCACACACGCGCACATATATATATATATATATATATATATATATATATATATATATATATATATATATATATATATATATCAACGTAAAATTATCACCCCTTCCGGACCAGATAACGTTTTTAAGGATTGTGTTTAAAAACACTATGTGTTCCGGAAGTGGGTGATCATTTTATGTTAAATTTATGGAAGATCACACTCGCATATACAATTTAACGTAAAATGACCACCCATTTCTTGAACAGTGAATGTTTTCAGGGCTGTCGTTAAAAAGCTATCTGGTCTAGAAATGGGTGATCATTTTACGTTAAATTTATATGCAAATGTTTTACTCAATTCTAAAATCTAAACAAATTTTTTTTCCTGACATTTGTTTCAGACTGTTTACATGTCATCGTAGAAGAATAGAACCTCATTTTAATTTGAAAGAGGATTAGCACAGGATGAAGGACTCCAATAATCCGTGTCTTTTTGCAACGTTGTTTTAATGGCAATTCTTGTTCACCTAAAAGAGCGTAACAAAATATCAGTAAATTAAGCTATTCATCTCTTTTATTGGCATTGGTTTCGCTCGGAGAAGCAGTTACTCATCCACATGAAGGTTGCCAACAATCAATAGCGAAATTGGTTCTGTGGAATCAGGAGGACTCAAATATGGTACGTTGGATATCCATTTTATCACCCCCCCCCCGTGTATGATTTGTGCATAGTTAAATATTATAACACACTAGCTGTACCTATCCGGCGTTGCTAAGATAAATTAATGAAATGTTACTATATATTTTGTTGTGGTACATTTTAACAGTGATACAGAAAAATACATAAAATTTTAGTTTTTATTGTTTTATTATTTCAATAAAAATTAAGGTAAAATGAAAATACTAGTTTGTAAGTCACCTATAAGCGAGAAACACACATACACACGCAAAGTGGTTCCAGTGTTATTAATATAGAGAAGAGAAGATGTAAAAGATGCCAAATAATAACTCAGAAAATATAAGGGAGATAAGTCATATCTTAAGCTGCAAAGATTTATCTCCTTTATATTATTTAAGTCATTATTTAAAAGTGTCGCCATCGTAACAACCTTCCTAACTGGAATTAAAAAAAAGAAACTGAACCGAAATAAATTTTGATATTCTAAAGAAAGAGGCAAAGTTGCTAGGCAGAATCAAATATCGATGTGTCAGATACGATGTTATTTAGGTTTAAATGATAAAATCCGACCAGATAACTTTATATAATAAAATGATGAACATGAAAAGAGAGGATAATTGTCTGATATAATTATTATTATGAAAGAGTATTATGGAATTCATACAAAAGTAAATATTAAAAAAAAACGAAGAACAAAATAGATACAGTTGCTATTATGCATTCCCCATTGCTTACTTGTTTGAGGGGAGTTTTTTTTAGTACAAATAAAATAGGAAATGTATTCGTTCAACGCAAGAATTTAGTTGAAACTTGAGTCCATCCGCGTTTCTAATTATTTTGAAATGTGTACAGAAATCCAACATGAAGTATTGGAGCACACATATCCAATATTTGTAGGACTGAGACGACACCGTCCTCCCCGCCGCCGCCTGTACTGCGGACCAAGACCCAGGACAATCAATCAGTCGGGCCATTCTCTTTCCTTTTGTCCATACTATTCGTTCTGTTGTTTTTTGTTTGCCTTTTGTACCTTTGTTTCTTTGTAGAGTGTCCACTTGACCGATATCCTTCGTTTACTAAACCCCTCGGTCCCATTGCCAGTAGACAAACATTATCACCAGTCTTCAATCATGAAACACGCCCATCCCCTGCTCACCTACAAACCACCCGCTGTTGCCTCGTACAACAAACAAGTGCACGTATCCAATAGTTGTGTTACATGCATTAACAGATAACATGCCTCATCAATTTTCGCAAACATATATAAGTCAAAATACCAACAAATTCAGAAATGACTTTGACACTTAAAAACAGGTACTTGTATTGGAAACTGTTTTTTTATTATTTGGGTTAACGCCTGTTCGGAGATTATATATATATATATATATATATATATATATATATATATATATATATATATATATATATATATATATATATATATATGGAAAATGAAAAAGGAAAAACTAAAATTATTTATGTATTCAGCAGTGTTTCACCTTTATTTCAAGACTTCCTCGGAATGATTGATTTGAAGAAAAAATACAAGTACAATATTTTAAAATATTTAGCGTGTTTGTGATGCTAAAAGAATATTTTTGTTCTTTTTTCGAACGAACCATAGCCGTTAGAATTCAAAATGTGTAATGTGTTTATGATATAGAATGACTGTTTTTATTTATTTATTAAATCATCGATGTTTCGTACAAAGTTTTGTTGGGAATGTGGTGTAAAATAGCTAACATGGTTCTAAATTCCAGTTCTGTTGGGTTAGGGTAAGTTTGCTGATTCTAAATTGTTGAATTACGTTGTTTAATTGTGTTAGAGTTGATAATGAGTGATGATTCAAGAAGTCTTCGCCGAGATTTATTTAAAATCAACTTAATGAATTTACTTAAAACAAGCTAGACTTATATATATATATATATATAAATATATATATATATATATATATATATATATATATATATATATATATATATATATATATATAAATAAAGAGAGAGAGAGAGAGATTTATATATACTATAAATATTTTTTAAATATTAAAGTGTTTTTCATATACAGACGACGTCGTTTCGGGCTCTCTTATCCTCACCAGTGTAGGAGTAGCGGTTGCAGCCGGTCGCATGGGCCCGAACGCAGTTCGTAGATATATATATATATATATATATATATATATATATATATATATATATATATATATAGAGAGAGAGAGAGAGAGAGAGAGTGAGATAGACTTGGTTGAAGTAGTAGCAGCGGTGATGGCGGTAAAACACGGCACGGAAGGCGATTGGATTTAGTGGTTTTAATGAATGTGTATGTTAACCCTTTGAAAGCATGTGTCTCGATTTGGGAGGGTGGCGGCGACCGGTGATGAGATAGATAGATAGATAGATAGAGAGAGAGAGAGAGAGAGAGAGAGAGAGAGAGAGAGAGAGAGAGAGAGAGAGAGAGAGAGTTAAAGAAACGCGAGAGGAAATAGAGAAGGTAGGATCAGCCAAGATTGAACGAAAGAGAGAGAGAGAGAGTTAGAAAGAAATATGGCCGACAACGGCAGAAGTAGAAACTGGACGGTGAAGGACCGCGCCACACCTAGAAAACTTTTTTTCTTAATATGATAAAAGTTTATTAAAATTTTTTCCTGAATGTTTTGAATTGAGTTGCAGATATTTAGTTTAGAAAAGGACAGGAGTCAAGTAGCCTTTTCAATTTAAATTTAGAAATCAAGTCGGTCTTTCTAAAGCAGAAACATTTGAACACAAATACTAAATGTTTGTCTAAGAAATAAAACAATCATTGAATGTAAAAGGAAAAGAAGCAATAACAAATAATAGTTAATTAATGAAATGTTTTTTTATCAAAATCAATACGCAAATTAATTAACCTTGCGACCTATATCGCATATACATCAGCAATATATATGTATATATATATATATATATATATATATATATATATATATATATATATATATATATATATATATGTATATATTTTAAGCTAATTAAACTCCACAGAATAGATGCAGTATATTTATATATATATACATATATGCTCATTCAACTAACCCTATTACCCACTTTCCTTTATGTTTTTTCTTTTTTTCTTCATCTCTTCCCACCTATCTTCCTCATTTGGCCTCGCTTTCAACTAAAAGATTTAGCCCTTCTTAGAATGTCTTAAATCTCCCACTGCCAGCGTTTAATGTACACAGTTCAACTTCAACTCCATTCTCGGTCCACGGAAGTATTTTTAAAATAGCCTGAATACTCAAAATTACTTCCGAATAAGTGCGCTCCACCGACGATTAAACTAAACATCTCTCTATTGGATTTACTTAATTCTGGAACTTTTTTCTATGCTGCCTTCACGAAAACCCCTCTTTTCCATCTGTAAATCTCCTTTCACTGGACACCTCATCAACGGACATTTACCAACTGGACAGACCCCATTATCTTTTTACACGCACTTTCTCATTCTCCATTACTTAATATTGTTTTCAAATTTTGAATTTTGGCTTTTCCACTGCCAACTTATCTACCTATGTAATTCCTCTAATGATAAGATTTTAATCTTTGAAAAGCCTTGGCTTAAAGAAAAGAATAATAAACATATTTTTTTTACCGAGTACACCTTGCATTGAACAATCGAAGTTGAAATAAATTTGTCATTCGTACATGTTTATCCCTCTTCTCTCATATATATATATATTGTTTTATATTTAATAATAATCTCAATATATATAAGGCAAAAATCTGTGATATGTATGTAACGCTAAGGCTTGTAAAATACAAAACAAACACCTCCGAATTAGGTATTATTTTAACCGGCATAACCTCGAGAAAATAATATCGAAAAATTAAAAAAAAAGATTCATTTTTAAGGGGTCAAATAGCCATTTTTTCGTTTAATGCGATCACGATTTTTAATGTTATCTTGTGCACATGACGTCACATAGATAGGTACATGACGTCATAGTGATAGGTTCGGATATTATTTTATGCTATCGTCACGTTATTATTGTTTTTTTTGCATTTTTCTTCAGACTATTGCCCTGATAAAAGGGAAGGGGAATAAGCGAGAGTAATTTTAGTATAGCTCTAAAGGCCTCCTTGTATTTGGGGATTGAAAATGATGAAGAATATCATGATGGGATTGAAAATAATGAAGAATGCTGTGAGAGGATTGAAAATGATGAAGAATACCATGTGAGGATTGAAAATGATTAATAATATCATAAGGGGATAAAAAATGATGAAGAATATCATGAAGTGATTGAAACTGATGAATAATAGGGTGAGAGGATTGAAAATGATGAAGAATATCATGAGTAGAATGAGAGGATTGTAAATGATGAAGAATATCATGAAGTGATTGAAAATGATGAATAATATCATGAGAGGATTGAAAATGACTAAGAACAAAATGAGAGGATTGAAAATGATGAAGAATATCATGAGAGGATTGACAATGATGAAGAACATCATGAGAGGATTGAAAATGATGAAGACCATCATGAGAGGATTGAAAATGATTAAGAACATCATGAGAGGATTGAAAATGCTGAAAAATAACATAAGAGGATTGAAAATGATGTAGAATATCATGAGAGGATTGAAAATGCTAAAGAATACCATGAGGGGATTGAAAATGATAAAGTACATCATGAGAGGATTGAAAATGATGAAGAATATTATGAGAGGATTGAAAATGATGAAGAATATCATGAGAGGATTGAAAATGATGAAGAATACAATGTGAGGATTGAAAATGATTAATAATATCATAAGAGCATAAAAATGAGGAAGAATATCATGAAGTGATTGAAAATGATGAATAATAGGGTAAGAGGATTGAAAATGATGAAGAATATCATGAGTGGATTAAAAATGATAAAGAATATAAGGAGAGGATTGTAAATGATGTAGAATACTATGAGGGGATTGAAAATAATGAAGAACATCATGAGAGGATTGAAAATGATGAATAATATCATGAGAGGATTGAAAATGATGAAGGACAAAATGAGGGGATTGAAAATGATGAAGAATACTATGAAGAGGATAAACAATGATGAAGAACATCATGAGAGGATTGAAAATGATTTAGAACATCATGAGAGGATTAAAAATGATGAATAATATAATGAGAGGATTGAAAATGATGAAGAACAAAATGAGGGGATTGAAAATGATGAAGAATATCATGAGAGGATTGACAATGATGAAGAACATCATGAGAGGATTGAAAATGATTAAGAACATCATGTGAGGATTGAAAATGATTAAGAACATCATGAGAGGATTGAAAATGCTGAAGAATAACATGAGAGGATTGAATATGATGTAGTATATTATGAGAGGATTGAAAATGCTGAAGAATACCATGAGGGGATTGAAAATGATGAAGAACATCATAAGAGGATTGAAAATGATGAAGAATATTATGAGAGGATTGAAAATGATGAAGCATACTATGAGATGATTGAAAATGATGTAGAATATAATGAGAGGATTGAAAATGCTAAAGAATACCATGAGGGGATTGAAAATGATGAAGACTATCATGAGAGGATTGAAAATGATTAAGAACATCATGAGAGGATTGAAAATGCTGAAGAATAACATAAGAGGATTGAAAATGATTTAGAATATCATGAGAGGATTGAAAATGCTGAAGAATACCATGAGAGGATTGAAAATGATAAAGAACATCATGAGAGGATTGAAAATGATGAAGAATATTATGAGAGGATTGAAAATGATGAAGAATATCATGAGAGGATTGAAAATGATGAAGAATACAATGAGGGTATTGAAAATGATTAATAATATCATAAGGGGATAAAAAATGATGAAGAATATCATGAAGTGATTGAAAATGATGAATAATAGGGTGAGAGGATTGAAAATGATGAAGAATATCATGAGTGGATTGAAAATGATAAAGAATATAATGAGAGGATTGTAAATGATGTAGAATACCATGAGGGGATTGAAAATAATGAAGAACATCATGAGAGGATTGAAAATGATGAATAATATCATGAGAGGATTGAAAATGATGAAGAACAAAATGAGGGGATTGAAAATGATGAAGAATATCATGAGAGGATTGACAATGATGAAGAACATCATGAGAAGATTGAAAATGATTAAGAACATCATGAGAGGATTGAAAATGATTAAGAACATCATGAGAGGATTGAAAATGCTGAAGAATAACATGAGAGGATTGAATATGATGTAGTATATTATGAGAGGATTGAAAATGCTGCAAAATACCATGAGGGGATTGAAAATGATGAAGAACATCATAAGAGGATTGAAAATGATGAAGAATATTATAAGAGGATTGAAAATGATGAAGAATATCATGAGAGGATTGAAAATGATGAAGAATACAATGAGGGTATTGAAAATGATTAATAATATCATAAGGGGATAAAAAATGATGAAGAATATCATGAAGTGATTGAAAATGATGAATAATAGGGTGAGAGGATTGAAAATGATGAAGAATATCATGAGTGGATTGAAAATGATAAAGAATATAATGAGAGGATTGTAAATGATGTAGAATACCATGAGGGGATTGAAAATAATGAAGAACATCATGAGAGGATTGAAAATGATGAATAATATCATGAGAGGATTGAAAATGATGAAGAACAAAATGAGGGGATTGAAAATGATGAAGAATATCATGAGAGGATTGACAATGATGAAGAACATCATGAGAGGATTGAAAATGATTAAGAACATCATGAGAGGATTGAAAATTATTAAGAACATCATGAGAGGATTGAAAATGCTGAAGAATAACATGAGAGGATTGAATATGATGTAGTATATTATGAGAGGATTGAAAATGCTGCAAAATACCATGAGGGGATTGAAAATGATTAAGAACATCATAAGAGGATTGAAAATGATGAAGAATATTATAAGAGGATTGAAAATGATGAAGAATACTATGAGAGGATTGAAAATGATGTAGAATATCATGAAAGGATTGAAAATGCTGAAGAATACCATGAAGGGATTGAAAATGATAAAGAACATCATGAGAGGATTGAAAATGATGAAGAATGTCATGAGAGGATTGAAAATGATGAAGAATATTATGAGAGGATTGAAAATGATTAAGAATACCATCCGAGGATTGAAAATGATGAAGAATACCATGAGAGCCTTGAAAATGATGAAGAATATCATGAGAGGATGTCAAATGATGAAGAATATCATGAGAGGATTAAAAATGATGAATAATATCATGAGAGGATTGAAAATGATGAAGACTACGATGAGAGGATTAAAAATGATGAATGATATCATGAGAGGATTGAACATGATGAAGAATATCATGACAAGATTTAAAATTATGAAGAATTTCATGAGAGGATTGAAAATTATGAAGAATACCATGAGAGGATTGAAACTGATGAAGAATATCATGAGAGGATTGAAAATGATGAAGAATACCATGAGGGGATTGAAACTGATGAAGAATATCATAATGTGATTGAAACTGATGAAGAATATCATGAGAGGATTTAAAATGATGAAGAACATCATGAGAGGATTGAAAATGATGAAGAATATCATGAGTGGATTGAAAACGATAAAGAATATCATGAGGGGATTGTAAATGATCAAGAATATCATGAGAGGATTGAAAATGATGACGAATACCATGAGAGGATTTAACATGATGAAGAATATCATGAAAGGATTGAAAATGATGAAGAATATCATGAGAGGATTCAAAATGATAAAGAATATTATGAGAGGATTGAAAATGATGAATAATATAATAGAAAGGATTGAAAATGATTAAGAATACCATGAGAGGATTGAAAATGATAAAGAATACCATGAGAGGATTGAATATAGAAAAATAATTTCATGAGGAGAGTAAAAATCATGAAGAATATCATGAGAGGATTGAAAATGATGAAGAATGTCATAAGACAATTGAACATGATGAAGAATATCATGAGGGGATTGAAAATGATTAAGAACATCATGAGAGGATTGAAAATGATGAAGAATACAATGAGAGGATTGAAAATGATGAAGAATACCATGAGAGGATTGAAATTATGAAGAATATCATGGGGGATTGAAAATGATGAATAACATCATGAGGGGATTGAAAATGATGTAGAATACCATGAGGGGATTGAAAATAATGAAGAACATCATGAGGGGATTGAAAATTATGAAGAACATCATGAGAGGATTGAAAATGATGAAGATCATCATGTGGGGATTGAAAATGATGAAGAATATCCATGATACATGATACATATCTATGATACATATACATGATACATACTACATATCTATGATACATGATACATATCTATGACAAATTATACATATCCATGATACATGATACATATCCATAATACATATCCATGATACATGATACTTATCCATGATACATGATACGTATCCATTATACATGATACATATCCATGATACATTATACATATCCATGATATATATCCATGATGCATTATACATATCCATTATACATTATACATATCCATGATACATATCATGATACATATCCATGATACATGATAGATATCCAGGATACATATCAATGATACATATTCACGATACATATCCATGATACATGATACCTACCTATGATACATGATACATGATACATATACATGATACATGATACATATCCATAATAAATATCAATGACAAATGATACATATCCATGATACATATCCGTGATACATGATACATATCGATGATATATATACATGATACATACCTATGATACATGATACATATCAATGATACAGATACATATCCATGATACATATCCATGATACATATCCATGATACATATCCATGATACATGATACATATCTATGATACATAACACATATCTATGATACATGATTCATGATACATATGTATGATACATGATACATATATATGATACATATCCATGAAACATATATATATATCCATGATACATATACATATCCATGATACATGATACATACCCATGATACATATACATGATACATATCTATGATACATATCAAGGATAGATGATACACATCCATGATATATACCCATGATACATATACATACCCATGAT
The DNA here is from genome assembly GCA_963556195.1 of Sepiola atlantica. NCBI lineage: Eukaryota > Metazoa > Mollusca > Cephalopoda > Sepiida > Sepiolidae > Sepiola > Sepiola atlantica. Next base: position 71,987,131 of record OY744536.1, on the reverse strand, counting down.
ACATATACATATACATGATACATATACATGATACATGATTCATATCTATGATATATAACACATATACATGATACATATCCATGATACAGTATACATGATACATACCTATGACACATGATACATATCAATGATACATATACATGATACATGATACATAACCATGATACAAATCCATGATACATTATACATATACATGATACATATACATGATACATATTCATGATACATATCCATGATACATATCCATGATACATGATACATATCCATGATACATATCCATGATTCATTATACATATCCATGATACATGATACATATCCATGATACATATCCATGATACATGATACATATCCATGATACATGTCCATGACACATGATACATATACATATCCATGATACATATCCATGATACATATACATATACGTGATACATACACATGATACATGATACATATACATTATACATATACATGATACATATCCATAATACATATACATGATACATATCCATGATACATGTCCATGATACATGATACATATCTATGATACATGATACATATCTATGATACATGATACATATCACATATACATATCCACGATAAATGATATATATACCTATACATGATACATATCCATGATACATATACGTATACATGATACATACACATGATACATATACATGATACATATACATGATACATATACATGATAAACGATATATATACATTATACATGATACATATACATGATACATGATACATATCCATGATACATATCCATTTTTTCAACGTTAATTGTGTGGGAGAAAAATGCTCAATATTCTAGATTGAGCTACTGTAGTGATAGGTTTGGAAAATATTTTAATGCCATCTTCGTTCCCCTTTGGACTATTTTGCAGATGAAAAGAAGAGATACCTAAGGGATTTCAGTAGTGCTTAAGAGGCCTCTTTGACTTTCAAAGTACTCGGCGTTGTCCAGGATAAAAGTGCTCAATATCCTAGATAGAGCTACTGTAGTGATAGGTTTGGATAATATTTTGACAGCATCTACGCTGAAAAGGATGGGGGAATCAATAAGAGTGATGTAATTAGTGCTCATGAAGCCTCCTTCATTTTCAAAGTAACCGGCGTTGTCCAGGAGAAAAGTGCTCAATATCCTAGATAGAGCTACTGTAGTGATAGGTTTGGAAATTATTTTAACGCCATCTCAATATCCTAGCGTGTGCTTCTGCTGTATAGAAACGGGGGGGTGCTTCTGCAATATAGCAACTGTGGGGTACTTCTGTGGTATAGCAACCAGAGGGTGGTTCTGCAATATAGAAACTTGAGGTTTCTGCGGTATAGCAACCGGGGGGGGGGGTGCTTCTGCGGTATAGGAGCCTGGGGCTTCTGCGGTATGGCCCTCAGGGGGTGCGTCTGCGGTATAGGGGTGCCTCTATGGTATTGCACTCGGGGGTGCTTCTGCAGTATAGGAACCTGAAGGTTCTGCGGTATAGCCAGCAAGGGTGGGATGCTTCTGCGGTATAGGACCACAAGGCTTCTGCAGTATAGCAACCGGGGGGTTCTTCTTCGGTATAGCAACGGGGGGAGGGGTGCTTCTGTTGTATGGCACCTGGGGGGTGTTTTTGCAGTATAGGAATCTGAGGCTTCTGTGGTATGCACCCAGGGGGGGTGCTTCTGCGGTATGGAACCCAGGGGGTTTCTTCTGCGGTATGGCCGCCAGGGGGGTGCTTCTGCGGTATAGAATCACGAGGCTTCCGCTGTATAGCAACCAGGGGTGGGGAGCTTCTGCGGTATAGTACCACAAGGCTTCTGCGGTATGGTATCTGCACTGGGTTGGTGATTGGTACGTATTTCGCATTCGCACTTGAGCTGCGATAGGAACATATGTAGCATTGCACCGGGGCAGCAATAGGTACGTATGTAGCATTCACACCGGGGCAGCGATAGGTACGTATATAGCATGCATACCGGGGCAGCAATGGGTACTTATATAGTATATGCACCGGGGCAGCAATAGGTATGTATATAGTATGCGCACTGGGGCGACGATAGGTACGTATATAGTCTGCGAACCACGGTGGCGATACATAGGTATATAGTATGAATACCAGAGCGGAGATAAGTACCTATATAGAAAGCGCACTTTTTATATAAATATGTCATACTATTGCCCTGGGCAACGTAGGAGAAATGGTGGGGATGAAGCAACCTTCCCAAAAGGCAAAATTAGTAGTAGCGGTGAAATGGAGCGACCAGGGAAGAGAAAGGTAGAAAGACAAATAGACGTCTATAGAGGAGGGGGGGGGCAATACAAGTTTGAATATAAAGATGTTACACACGCGATTTCTCCTCAATTATATGTTTTTATGACCCCGAGCAACGCCGGGTAGCCCCGCTAGTCTCTTATATAAAGGGCAGTTGTCTGTATGTATGTCTGTTTGTATGTGAAGCTTCTCCTCAAAAACTACGCGGCGACATGTCAAAAAGTTGATATCTTTAGCACCGTACATATCCCGGAATCATAATATCTAAAAATCGCGACAAACGATTCACTCGCTGACAGTCAACCAGACCACTTTCCGACAAAAGGTAGCAGTTTTTTCGTATTTTCCACGACTTTTTCAACGTTATTATGTACTAAATTCGAAATAATCTAATGTATTTATGTACTAATCCGATAAAAATGCAGAGTCATTGTAAACATCCCATAATCCCTTGCCGGATGTACCCGGTCTTGCCCTAAATTGTGTCCGGTTCTATCAGATCATCCAATAACTTCTGTCCGGATGCATCAATAACAACATAGGAATCCTACGTTAAGAGTGTGTAGTGAAACAAGGATTGCTCAATCACATCCGCACCTGTCCCATAATCCCTTGCCGGATGTACCCGGTCTTGCCCTAAATTGTGTCCGGTTATATCAGGTCATCATGACGTCAGAGAGTGGCAGTTTTCCTTTCTGTCATTTTTCCCTCTCACACTTTCTTTCTTAATTATTAATAGACGCTAATATTCCTCCCCCCCCCCTCCCTCGCTGTGGCCGTTCTGTTATCATGATAGGAATTACCTCCTCCTTTCAGGCCAAATTGGGGGGGGGGGTTACGGTATTCGCCGGTGTGAGCATTACCTCCTCCTTTTTTGAGAAGTGTAGAGGTAGGGTAGTATCGGTTCCGTTGTCATGATGCACTGATCCCATGCATTACCTCCTCCTTTTTTGAGAAGGGTAGATGTAGAATAGTATCGGTTCCGTTGTCATGATGTGCTCATCCCATGAATTACCTCCTCCTTTTTTGAGAAGTGTTGAGGTAGGGTCGTATCGGTTCCGTTGTCATGATGCCCTCATCCCATGCATTATCTCCTCCTTTTTTGAGAAGTGTTGAGGTAGGGTCGTATCGGTTCCGTTGTCATGATGCCCTCATCCAATGCATTATCTCCTCCTTTTTTGAGAAGTGTTGAGGTAGGGTCGTATCGGTTCCGTTGTCATGATGCACTATTCCCATGCATTATCTCCTCCTTTTTTGAGAAATGTTGAGGTAGGGTCGTATCGGTTCCGTTGTCATGATGCCATAATCCCATGCATTATCTCCTCCTTTTTTGAGAAGTATTGAGGTAGGGTCGTATCGGTTCCGTTGTCATGATGCCATAATCCCATCCATTATCTACTCCTTTTTTGAGCTGTGTTGAAGTGTGAGCGCCTCAGGCGAAATCCGGGGAGGGGGAATGTCGGCATTCGTCGGTATGAGCGCCTCAGGCGAAATCTGGGGAGGGGGAATGTCTGCATTCGCCGGTATGAGCGCCTCAGGACTATTTGGCAGATCAGAAGGAGAAAGGATACCTAAGGGATTTCAGTAGTGCTCATAAAGCCTCCTCGATTTTCAAAGTACTCGGCGTTGTCCGGGAGAAAAGTGCACAATATCCTAGATAGAGCTACTGTAGTGATAGGTTTAGAAAATATTTTAACGCCATCTTCGTTCCTCTTTGGATTATTTCGCAGATCAGAAGTAGAGAGGATACCGAAGTGATTTCAGTAGTCCCCAGGAGGCCTCCTTGATTATCAAAGTACTCGGCGTTGTCCGGGAGAAAAGTGCTCAATGTCCTAGATAGAGCTACTGTAGTGATAGGTTTGGAAAATATTTTAACGCCATCTTCGTTCCCCTTTGGTCTATTTCGCAGATCAGAAGGAGAGAGGATACCTAAGGGATTTCAGGAGTGCTCATGAAGCCTCCTCGATTTTCAAAGTACTCGGCGTTGTCCGGGAGAAAAGTGCTCAATGTCCTAGATAGAGCTACTGTAGTGATAGGTTTGGAAAATATTTTAACGCCATCTTCGTTCCCCTTTGGACTATTTCGCAGATCAGAAGAAGAGAGGATACTTAAGGGATTTCGGGAGTGCTCATGAAGCCTCCTCGATTTTCAAAGTACTCGGCGTTGTCCGGGAGAAAATTGCTCAATATCCTAGATAGAGCTAATGTAGTTATAGGTTTGGAAAATATTTTAACGCCATCTTCGTTCCCCTTTGGACTATTTCTCAGATCAGAACGAGAGAGGATACCTAAGTGATTTCAGTAGTCCCCAGGAGGCCTCCTTGATTATCAAAGTACTCGTCGTTGTCCGGGAGAAAAGTGCTCAATGTCCTAGATAGAGCTACTGTAGTGATAGGTTTAGAAAATATTTTAACGCCATCTTCGTTCCCCTTTGAACTATTTCGCAGATCAGAATAAGAGAGAGGATACCTAAGGGATTTCAGGAGTGCTCATGAAGCCTCCTCGATTTTCAAAGTACTCGGCGTTGTCCGGGAGAAAAGTGCTCAATGTCCTAGATAGAGCTACTGTAGTGATAGGTTTGGATAATATTTTAACAGCATCTACGCTGAAAAAGATGGGGTAATTGATAAGAGTTATTTCAGTAGTGCTCACGAGGCCTCTGGGATTTTGAAATACTCGGCGTTGTCCGGGAGAAAAGTGCTCAATGTCCTAGATAGAGCTACTGTAGTGATAGGTTTGGAAAATATTTTAACGCCATCTTCGTTCCCCTTTGGACTATTTCGCAGATCAGAAGGAGAGAGGATACCGAAGTGATTTCAGTAGTCCCCAGGAAACCTCCTTGATTATCAAAGTACTCGGCGTTGTCCGGGAGAAAAGTGCTCAATGTCCTAGATAGAGCTACTGTTGTGATAGGTTTGGAAAATATTTTAACGCCATCTTCGTTCCCCTTTGGACTATTTCGCAGATCAGAAGGAGAGAGGATACCTAATGGATTTCAGGAGTGCTCATGAAGCCTCCTCGAATTTCAAAGTACTCGGCGTTGTCCGGGAGAAAAGTGCTCAATGTCCTTGATAGAGCTACTGTAGTGATAGGTTTGGAAAATATTTTAACGCCATCTTCGTTCCCCTTTGGACTATTTCGCAGATCAGAAGGAGAGAGGATACCTAAGGGATTTCAGGAGTGCTCATGAAGCCTCCTCGATTTTCAAAGTACTCGGCGTTGTCTGGGAGAAAAGTGCTCAATATCCTAGATAGAGCTACTGTAGTGATAGGTTTGGAAAATATTTTAACGCCATCTTCGTTCCCCTTTGGACTATTTCGCAGATCAGAAGGAGAGAGGATACCTAAGTGATTTCAGTAGTCCCCAGGAGGCCTCCTTGATTATCAAAGTACTCGGCGTTGTCCGGGAGAAAAGTGCTCAATGTCCTAGATAGAGCTACTGTAGTGATAGGTTTGGAAAATATTTTAACGCCATCTTCGTTCCCCTTTGGACTATTTCGCAGATCAGAAGGAGAGAGGATACCTAAGGGATTTCAGGAGTGCTCATGAAGCCTCCTCGATTTTCAAAGTACTCGGCGTTGTCTGGGAGAAAAGTGCTCAATATCCTAGATAGAGCTACTGTAGTGATAGGTTTAGAACATATTTTAACGCCATCTTCGTTCCCCTTGGGACAATTTTGCAGATGAAAAAGAAGGGAGGATACCTAAGTGATTTCAGTAGTCCCCAGGAGGCCTCTTTGATTTTCAAAGTACCCGGCGTTGTCCGGGAAAAAAGTGCTCAATGTCCTAGATAGAGCTACTGTAGTGATAGGTTTGGATAATATTTTAACAGCATTTACGCTGAAAAGGATGGGGAATCGATAAGAGTTATTTCAGTAGTGCTCAGGAGGCCTCTTTGATTTTGAAATACTCGGCGTTTTCCGGGAGAAAAGTGCTCAATATCCTAGATAGAGCTACTGTAGTGATAGGTTTGGAAAATATTTTAACGCCATCTTCGTTCCCCTTTGGACTATTTCGCAGATCAGAAAGAAGAGAGGATACCGAAGTGATTTCAGTAGTCCCCAGGATGCCTCCTTGATTATCAACGTACTCGGCGTTGTCCGGGAGAAAAGTGCTCAATGTCCTAGATAGAGCTACTGTAGTGATAGGTTTTGGAAAATATTTTAACGCCATCTTCGTTCCCCTTTGGACTATTTTGCAGATCAGAATGGGGAGAGAATACCTAAGGGATTTCATGGGTGTTCATGAAGCCTCCTCGATTTTAAAAGTACTAGGCGTTGTCCAGGAGAAAAGTGCTCAATATCCTAGATAGAGCTACTGTAGTGATAGGTTTGGAAAATATTTTAACGCCATCTTCGTTCCCCTTTGGATTATTTCGCAGATCAGAAGGAGAGAGGATACCGAAGTGATTTCAGTAGTCCCCAGGAGGCCTCCTTGATTATCAAAGTACTCGGCGTTGTCCGGGAGAAAAGTGCTCAATGTCCTAGATAGAGCTACTGTAGTGATAGGTTTGGAAAATATTTTAACGCCATCTTCGTTCCCCTTTGGACTATTTCGCAGATCAGAAGGAGAGAGGATACCTAAGGGATTTCAGGAGTGCTCATGAAGCCTCCTCGATTTTCAAAGTATTCGGCGTTGTCTATGAGAAAAGTGCTCAATATCCTAGATAGAGCTACTGTAGTGATAGGTTTAGAACATATTTTAACGCCATCTTCGTTCCCCTTTGGACAATTTTGCAGATGAAAAGGAGGGAGGATACCTAAGTGATTTCAGTAGTCCCCAGGAGGCCTCTTTGATTTTCAAAGTACCCGGCGTTGTCCGGGAAAAAAGTGCTCAATGTCCTAGATAGAGCTACTGTTGTGATAGGTTTGGATAATATTTTAACAGCATTTACGCTGAAAAGGATGGGGAATCGATAAGAGTTATTTCAGTAGTGCTCAGAGGGCCTCTTTGATTTTGAAATACTCGGCGTTTTCCGGGAGAAAAGTGCTCAATATCCTAGATAGAGCTACTGTAGTGATAGGTTTGGAAAATATTTTAACGCCATCTTCGTTCCCCTTTGGACTATTTCGCAGATCAGAAGGAGAGAGGATACCGAAGTGATTTCAGTAGTCCCCAGGAGGCCTCCTTGATTATCAACGTACTCGGCGTTGTCCGGGAGAAAAGTGCTCAATGTCCTAGATAGAGCTACTGTAGTGATAGGTTTTGGAAAATATTTTAACGCCATCTTCGTTCCCCTTTGGACTATTTCGCAGATCAGAATGGGGAGAGAATACCTAAGGGATTTCATGGGTGTTCATGAAGCCTCCTCGATTTTCAAAGTACTCGGCGTTGTCCGGGAGAAAAGTGCTCAATATCCTAGATAGAGCTACTGTAGTGATAGGTTTGGAAAATATTTTAACGCCATCTTCGTTCCCCTTTGGATTATTTCGCAGATCAGAAGGAGAGAGGATACCTAAGTGATTTCAGTAGTCCCCAGGAGGCCTCCTTGATTATCAAAGTACTCGGCGTTGTCCGGGAGAAAAGTGCTCAATGTCCTAGATAGAGCTACTGTAGTGATAGGTTTGGAAAATATTTTAACGCCATCTTCGTTCCCCTTTGGACTATTTCGCAGATCAGAAGGAGAGAGGATACCTAAGGGATTTCAGGAGTGCTCATGAAGCCTCCTCGATTTTCAAAGTATTCGGCGTTGTCTATGAGAAAAGTGCTCAATATCCTAGATAGAGCTACTGTAGTGATAGGTTTGGAAAATATTTTAATGCCATCTTCGTTCCCCTTTGGACTATTTCGCAGATCAGAAGGAGAGAGGATACCTAAGTGATTTCAGTAGTCCCCAGGAAACCTCCTTGATTATCAAAGTACTCGGCGTTGTCCGGGAGAAAAGTGCTCAATATCCTAGATAGAGCTACTGTAGTGATAGGTTTGGAAAATATTTTAACGCCATCTTCGTTCCCTATTGGACTATTTTGCAAATCAGTAGGAGAAAGTTTACCTAAGTGATTTCAGTAGTGCTCACGAAGCCTCCTCGATTTTCAAAGTACTCGGCGTTGTCCGGGAGAAAAGTTCTCAATATCCTAGATAGAGCTACTGTAGTGATAGGTTTAGAAAATATTTTAACGCCATCTTCGTTCCCCTTTGGACAATTTTGCAGATGAAAAGGAGGGAGGATACCTAAGTGATTCTAGTAGTCCCCAAGAGGCCACTTCGATTTTCAAAGTACTCGGCGTTGTCCGGGAAAAAAAGTGCTCAATGTCCTATATAGAGCTACTGTAATGATAGGTTTGGATAATATTTTAACGCCATATTCGTTCCCCTTTGGACTATTTCGCAGATCAGTAGGAGAGAGGATACCTAAGTTATTTCAGTAGTCCTCAGGAGGCTTCCTTTATGATTAAAGTACTCGGTGTTGTCTGGGAGAAAAGTGCTCAATGTCCTAGATAGAGCTACTGTAGTGATAGGTTTGGAAAATATTTTAACGCCATCTTTGTTCCCCTTTGGACTATTTCGCAGATCAGAAGGAGAGTGGATACCTAAGTGATTTCAGTAGTGCTCATGAGGCCTCCTTGATTTTCAAAGTACTCGGCGTTGTCCGGGAGAAAAGTGCTCAATATCCTAGATAGAGCTATGATAAAGACTATCATGAGAGGATTGAAAATGATGAAGAATATCATGAGGGGATTGAAAATGATGAAGAATATCATGAGGGGATTGAAAATAATGAAGAATATCATGAGAGGATTGAAAAAATGAAGAATATCATGAGAGGATTGAAAATTATTAAGAATATCATGAGCGGATTGAAAATGATGAGGAATATTACGGGAGGATTGAAAATGATGAAGAATATTATGAGGGGATTGAAAATGATTAATAGTATGAGGAGATTGAAAATGATGAAGAATATTATGAGGGGATTGAAAATGATTAATAGTATGAGGAGACCGAAAATGATGAATACAACGAGGGGAGTTAAAATGATGAAGGATATCATGAGGGGATTCAAAATATATAGTATGAACACCGGGGCGGTTATAAGTACCTATATAGAAGGCGCAGACAGTGGTGGTACTTTTTATAGAAATAAGTCATACTATTGCCCTGTGAAACGTAGGATGAAATGGTGGGGAAGAAACAGCTTTCGCAAAAGGCAAAATTTAAAAGTAGCGATCAGGGTAGAGAAAAGTAGAAAGATAAAGAGACAGCTATAGAGAGAGAAGGAGAGAAATAGAAGTTTTAATATAAAGATGTTACACACGCAATTTTTCTTCAATTATGTTTTTATGACCCCGAGCAACGCCGGGTAGCCCCGCTAGTATTTAATAAAGGGAAATATATTATAACAATTCGTTTTCAGACTGTATCCAAATATAGATAAAAAATAAATAAAGAAGGTATTTATTGTTACTTTTTGTGTTTTGGGGTATTACAAGATGCATAAAATAAATGATTTTCCTCAATTTCAAAAAGGTGTCAGATTGATTTGGATGTGTTTATAATCTTTAAATTCTTTTTAGTGACATTTTTGCATCCATGAGATAAAGTAACTTGTCGGTTGACAGGCAGAAAAGGACATAGAGTAGGTTTTCTATGAAGATAGAACATTTTATGAAATAAGTATTATATTATATGTGACTTGTTAAGGAATCTCATTAGGTGTTTGGCTGCTGGGCAGGCCCGTCATCCGGTGGTGCGTCGCATATTGGTGGAGAGCTTGTAGTTAAGGAACATTGAAAATTGGTCGTAGGATTTAGTGGAACAAAATACATGTATTGTTGTAGGATGCTGGGGGAAAAGGCAGCTGGGTATTCAAATATTAGATAGGGATATGACACAGTGACACCTTGTGCATGGGGACTGTGTCCTCCACCTAGCACAGGATGTGCGATCTATTCTGTGACCCAATGGCAGACGGTGAATGATCGAGAAGCATGTATTTAAGAATAGAAAATAGAGAAGGATGTATGAGGTAGTATCCGGAAAGTGGATTAATGCAAATCAGGAGAGGGAAAATTTAATGGTTAGAGAATGTGTAATTGGTTAGGAATGAATTTAGTTCAGTTGGTGATTGCGGTATCTATTAGCTGGGATAACTCAGGAACCTGAGAGTTTTAATGTTGAGATTTTCTGATCGAGAATAGACCACGATAGATGTGACGGGAAACGTAAAAATAAGGGCGGTAAGCTGATGATTTTTTAAGAGGATGAGAAACCTCTTCACTAAAAAAAAGACAATCAGAATGAAAAAAAAGAGACCTATATGTGTTATATGTTGCAGTTGTACTTGCTTCAGTGGGTGGGTCTGATTATATTAACTAACATTGTTTATGTGTTATAAAAAGGGGAAAAAGAAAAGAGAGAAAAAAGAGACCGTTATATTTTCTTCAGAGTCTGGGTCTTATTGTTTTGATTAATATAACTGTTTATTTGTTGTTAAAAAAGTGGAAACTGCAGAGATATGGATTTTATGTAAAAATGCCATTTGCTGTTGCAAACAGACACTGTTTAATGTTTGTCTGTGTGAAGTTGTGTAAAGACGTTGATTACATTGTTGGTAAAAAATGGCGGAATGAATGGTAATATAAGAAGTGTGATATAGTCTTTTTTGTAAGAAGTGAAAATATCCTCCTGAATTTTTTAGAGGAAGGAGAGAAAGCAAAATGGCGGGATGCCTGTTTATATAAGAGGTGTGGATAAAGTCCTCTTGGTAGGGGGTGAAAAATTCATCTTGATTTTTTATGGGGAGGGGAGAAAGCAAAGTGGCGGAATGCCTATCAATATGAGAGATGACGTGAAAGTCCTCCTGGTCGAAGGTGTGTTAAAGGTCCTTATGTGGGAGTTGAATAAAAATTTCTCCTGTTTTTTTTTCTTCTACCTCAATGGAGGGGCGAGGTTGTTTTTCTCTCTCTCGTATGGGAAGTATGCACCAGTGGGCAGGAGCCTGTCCAAATAAAGAATTACTCTGTTATATTTTTAAGGGTGCTCAAATACCCTTGTGATTCCGTTTCGGAGATCGCTCAGTCGATTTTTGTTTTGTTGTTCTTGTTTTTGATTGTCTGTCATGTCTCTGCTGTTTCTTTACTTATGTAGAATGAATGTATGGATGTTGTATAATTTTTATAATATGATTGCATGCTTTTTGTTTTGTAATTTATGTAATAAATGACAAATTGGGCATGGGAGTTGTGTGATACTATAGACATCCCACTAGAGCTGAGGAACTGATTCACAAAAGGTAGAGGAGCTGTATGAGGTGGTATAGGTAAAATACAATGATGGAAAATGACTCACCAACGCACACAAAGGCAATCGAAAACAGTATGACGCCTCGCAGTTGGTTGGGAGTGAAGTTTGTCTTCGACAGTTTTTTTTGCGACAGTTGAGTTTCACGACGGTTTAGTTTACGGCAAGTGACAAGTTTTCAGTTTAGTCTAGTTTTTGCGACAGTTGGCGTCTCGGAGAGGAGACGATCAGAAGGGATTAAATCGGGCAGAGCCTAAGAGAGGAGCTGAAGACTTGAATAACAACAAGGGAGTGGGGGCCTCGACAGTTCGCGACAGTGTCACACACACTCTCAGAGCACGACTGATCTATACATAATGTATCTGAGTTTGTGTTCGTCAGTGAAATAGACGACATGACCAGAACAAGAACGAAAAGAAACCCACGGCAAACACAACGTTGGGGTTGGTGGCTATTGTCGAGAGGGACGCACGTGGTCTTACGCACGGGAGAAATCGTATTGGAGTAAGTTTTTCGTTTTATACCGTGCGTTCGTACACTTCCCATTATTTATTATGCGGATTAGTTACGATTACACGGCTAATAATACACAACGCCACAATCTTATTACGTTTTCCGATTGTAAATGACACAAAAAGGAAACAAAACTATTCGGATCGAGAATATTCTTTGGCCCCAACAAACTTCGAAAACAAACTTCAAACTTTCTGTTGTAAAAAAAAAGAAAATAAAAAATCTCATATTTTGGGTTACTCATTGAGCTCAAGTTAGATTGCTTGAATCAGGATGAAGTGAGTTTGCAAACCCAGTTAAATATAAAAAAAATAAAAAGACAAAATTCCAAACTAGTTATGTTCTGCTTGCCGCTCTCTTTCCCTCTCTCTCTTTTTCTCTTTCTCGCTCTCCTTCTTTTCTCTCTTTTCCTCTCGATTACGGATTAAATGGCTGTTATGTTATTGACTTTTGCTTTTAATTGGCTCTTCCAATTTTGTAATTCTTTTTTCTTCTTTCTATTTTTCCCCTTTTTATTACATGAGATAGATAGAGAGATAGAGAGAAAGAGAGAAAGAGAGAGAGAGAGAGAGAAAGAAAGAGAAAGATAGATAGAATGTATAGAAGGAGAGAGTGAGGGATGTATAGAAAAAGAGAGAGAAAGAGTTGGTATATATATAGAGAGAGTATATAGAAAGAGAGAGAGAGAGAGAGAGAGAGAGAGAGAGGAAGAGAAAGAGAGAAAGATGGGTATAGAAGAATAGAGATAGAAAGTGAAAGAGTATAAAGAAAGAGATAGAGATAGAGAAAGAGAGAAAGGAGGGACAGGGAGAGAGAGAAGGAGAGAGAGGAGGGGCTAGCAACTGTTGTCAGGTGTATTAGGACTCGCGTATATATTGTTTTTCGGTTTTGAAGTCTTCGGGGGACAAAAGACTCCAACGATATATTTGCCCACTACGTTCCAACTAACTCTTTAAGGGTTACCGCGTGCAATTGACTCGGCGCAGCCACGTCTGATGAAAATGATTATTTTGAAATGCGAATCAAGGGGTTCGGTTGGTGTGGGGCATTGGATTAAACAGAGTAAATAAATAGACTCACCGATGTCAATCGGTGGGTGATGGACACCCGAACATTTCAAATAGAAATGATTGAAGTTCCGGCTGAGACAAAGGACACAAATTAACACTTTTCCATAGATGAAAAGAACAATGGCGGCGAATGCATAAGCATGAAGTGATTTGATACTGAATCGACGATCAATTGTCACGGTTACAAAAATCGTCTTTCATTTCAGTCAGCAACTAGCTGCACTTGCCCGGCGTTGTCCGGGATGCAGTAAAGTCATTTTATTTTTTTAATTTTTAGTTGTTTGCACAATTCCTACATATATTTAGAAAACAGAGCTGTTAAACCTGACATAGTGATACGAGACAAGAAAGAGAGTAGCAACCCTAGTTAAAGTCAGTGTCTAATTATTCTGGCTTAAACAGAGCTGAGATATATGAATATATATATATATATATATATATATATATATATATATATATATATATAATACAGCACAATCACGTTGGCACACCGGTTCCCGTTAGATCGCCGAAGTTAAGTGGCGTCGAGCCTGGCCAGTACTAAATGGGTGACCATTTAGGAATACCAGGTGCTGTATGTGCTCTCTGCTAATTTCGGCATTGTTTCCAGTCGTCTTGTACTACTACTTGCCATTGGAATCAAGCAATGCCGACCCAGGAGAGCGGTTGTTGGGATTGCGCAACCCTTGCAATTACAAATTCACGCGCGGGCAGCCCTAGGCGGGGCACTCATACGTCGAAATCGACGGGAGAGTCCATCATATATATATATATATATATATATATATATATATATATATATATATATATATATATATATATCCCCGAAACCTATTAAACTCTAGAAGTGAAATAGCAAACAGCTGTTTACACAGAAATAAATTTACCTTAGGATGATATATAATAAATAAAATAAATAAATAAATAAAAATAAATAAATAAATAAATAAATAAAATTTAAAATAGAAACCACGTGTTAAAATAAATTCGCCACTGTATTGACAAAACAAAGGAAACAGGATATAGGAAAATCCATTGTTAACAAAAATAGGAGCGTCACCAACAATGCTTTTGTTCGAGGGAAACCCAACGATTGGCTGAGGGAACAACAAAGAATCTGATTGGTTAACTAGCAAGCCATGTATATAAAAACACCTGACAAAAATAACTCCATGCATTTAGCCTGACGATTCCCCCTGGGGATGAAACACGGGAGCCTCTGTGTAGCTTGATTGCCATATATATTTTCATTGCTTACTACCTAGCTCTACTTACGTATCGAGCACTGTTGAAGTAAATACTGAAAACTGACACATAAAAAATTATATCTCCTTATAATATTTTATATATATATATATATATATATATAGAGAGAGAGAGAGAGAGAGAGAGAGAGAGTGTGTGTGTGAGAATGAGAGAGAGAGAGAGAGAGAGAGAGAGAGAGAGAGAGAGAGAGAGAGAGAGAGAGAGAGAGAGGATAACTAAATACCAAATAATTATGTACGATATCATTCTAGTAATCATAGGAGCAACCGGACTCATGAAAAATAATTTCAAAAACTACCTGGCGAATATACTCGGTGAACCAAGTGCAAGAGAAATCCAAACAATTGCGCTTAAAGGGACGGTTAGAACCCTAAAAAAATTTCTCGGCTGGAGTCTCTGAAATAACAAAAAAAAGATAAGAAAATTGAAAGAAAAAAGAGAAATAGATAAGAAAAGGGAATACATTTTAACAGCTAATTATTTATATATTTAAAAGTAAAAAAAGTACGATTGATGTACAAATAATATTTTGTTTCTAAATAGAAATACTCCCAGGCAATTCCGGGTCGAGACAGCTAGTAGGATATAATTATATACTATTGCAACCCAATTGCCAAAATATTGCATTAGTTTTATTTATATATTTATTTAATCCACTTATAATATAACGAGCAGGTTCTCTGTCTGTCATTCTGTCTGTCTGTCTGTCAGTCTGTCTGTCTGTCTGTCCGTCGGCAAGAATTTTTGTAAACGTAAGGGAGGGGGGCGTAATTACTATTCAATTAATTAATTTTTTCAAGTCAGCGTTTATAATATTTGTATACCTATAGAATTAGGACTTTTTTCACATTGCTATTCCTTATTTTCATTACGTTGTTAAGACAAGGTGTTTTGTTGTAAATTGAAGTTAAGCAATAAATATCCCGGCCATTACTAAATGGGTAACCATTTTTGAAGAATAACAAAACTGGTTCTTTGATATGACGTAGGCGCCTTCAATAGCATATTTAAACATGAGTTCTTTGATATGACCGAGGCGCCTCCTAAATTTTCTTTTTCTTTATTTAACTTAAAATATTTCTATGTATGGGGGAGGGGAATTTTTTTTTAGGGGAGGGTCAATTTTTATTTCTTTTAACTAAAAACATTTCTATTTATGAGGCGGGATAAAAAATTGTTGGGGGGGGGGTCCAAAAATTTTCTTTTCCTTTTTTTAACTAAAAATATTTCTATGTATGGGGGAGGGTAAAAACAAATTGGGAGGGCAAATTTTTTTTTAATTTTTTTATTTTTACTAAAAATATTATTATGTAAGGGGGGGGGGGAGAGGCCAAACAATTTCTTTTTAACTAAAAATATTCTTGGTCCGAAACAAATAAAATCAATGTCTAACCACCCAAGAAATATGACTGGGGCTCCATCGGTTTATGGGTGAGCGTTCATTTCTGACGCGGCAGCCTAGCAAAAATAGACGACCGTAGGGAGGCTATTTTGGCTAGTTACTTATAATATAACGAGCAGGTTCTCTGTCTGTCTGTCTGTCTGTCATTCTGTCTGTCTGTCTGTCCGTCGTGAGAATTTTTGTAAACGTAAGAGAGGGGGCGGGGAACTGGTAATTACTATTTAATTAATTAATTTTTTACATATGTATTTACAATATTTTACGATAAGGTGATATTTATAAAAAATTATCTATACAATTAATTAAAGACATTTTATTCAGAAACCAGCGTGTTTCTAAACCATAATTTGAATGGCAAATTCTGTTAAAATTGCAAAGTCATCTTTCCGGAAGTGACGTCATTTTAAGAGGATTTTTTCACATTATAATTCTTTATTTTCATTACGTTGTTAAGACAAGGTGCTTTGTTGTAAATTGAAGTTAAGCAAAGCATATCCCGGCCATTACTAAATGGGTGACCATTTTGGAAAAAATAAATTGTTTACTAATCCTTCCGGAAGTGACGTCATTGTGAGAGGGTTTTTTCACATTATTATCCTTTATTTTTATTACGTTGTTAAGACAACGTGTTTTGTTGTAAATTGAAGTTAAGCAAGGCATATCCCGGCCATTACTAAATAGGTGACCATTTTATAACAATTAATTGCCGACTCATCCTTCCGGAAGTGACGTCATTGTGAAAGGATTTTTTTCACATTATTATCCTTTATTTTCATTACGTTGTTAAGACAACGTGTTTTGTTGTAAATTGAAGTTAAGCAAGGCATATCCCGGCCATTACTAAATAGGTGACCATTTTATAACAATTAATTGCCGACTCATCCTTCCGGAAGTGACGTCATTGTGAAAGGATTTTTTTCACATTATTATCCTTTATTTTCATTACGTTGTTAAGACAACGTGTTTTGTTGTAAATTGAAGTTAAGCAAGGCATATCCCGGCCATTACTAAATAGGTGACCATTTTATAACAATTAATTGCCGACTCATCCTTCCGGAAGTGACGTCATTGTGAAAGGATTTTTTTCACATTATTATTCTTTATTTTCATTACGTTGTTAAGACAACGTGTTTTGTAAATTGAGTTGGCAGAACACTTTCTGACATTATATTGGTAAGTAAAATATAGGGTTTATTTCTCTCACGCTTAACATAGCTATCACGGGTTCCGAATGGATAAGGCTTATTATTAGTGAACAGTAAACATATATGTCTGTGGATAATAAATATTTATTTATAAAAATAATTATTAAAAGTTCCGTTCAAGTCGAGCACTTTGGGAGAATATTAAATGTTTCTAATTAAACAATATTGCGTAAATTATCTCTCACTTGACAGATCGAACATTTTTTAAGACTTACTATATTCGTAAATAAAATATAGAGTTTATTAATCTCAGATTTAATATGGCTATCACAGTGGTCGAATGGATAAGGATATAAGATCAGAGTTAACTAATAGTGACTCGGGTGCAGGGTTCAAATTGTTTGATCGACGGTACAGCTATATGAGCCACACTGATGATCGTTGGTGAACATGAAACATATATGAATATTTTAAATATATATATATATATATATATATATATATATATATATATATATATATAACCCCCTACCTAAGAGTTCAACGTTCAAACTCCTCGGCCTAATATTCACAGGTAGCATGAATTGGAAACGTTGATGAATACATAAATTATATATTTTTTGGCTTTCCTTTTTCATTTTCCATATATATATTAATCACACAAAAAGATTTACCCTTCTAACAAAAACACAACTCAAGTTACGATATTTTATTTTAAAAGGTTTAAAATGACACTTGTTTTTTTCTACCTAACGGTAGACTTGCAATCATCACTCTGAGCCCGATCGAATGAAAGCATATCCGGACGAGCAAGGCCCACACCTGCTCGTCAGATGCCTCAAATGTCAAACCCCTTTCTTCTGTTTTGCTCATAATATATATATATATATATATATATATATATATATATATATATATATATATATATATATATATATATATATATATTGCTTGAAAGCAATAATATAGAGAAAGTCTTGAAATAAAGACGAAACGTTGAAACTTTTGCATTTTCAATATATATATATAAGTAGAGAGGAGAGAGAGAGAGATAGAGAGGGAGGGAGATATCAGATGACAGTCCAGTTTAGACTACACAAAGACCACTTGAGAATTATTGGCTGGTTAATCACTGGACATTAAAACTGATTACCCGAGAGTCTATCAGTTGAAGCTTTCGTAACTTCTGCAGAGTGTCGTGTGGGTTGCTTTCTCAGCATGACTCATCGTTTGTATAAAGCCATTTTTTTCAAAGCGACCAACCAATTTCTTAGATGATCTTTCCCATTGCAGCTCTGTCGTCCGTAGCATGCATCGATGCATCCCACTAAACATGCATCGATGCATCCCACTAAACATGCATCGATGCACCCCACTAAACATGCATCGATGCGCCCCACTAAACATGCATCCACATGTATTATTATGTATGCTTGCATCATAACGAAAAGAAGGAGGCCAATTTTGAGTGTTTTCTACTTAAAATTTGTTTTTTATATATATTAACTGGCTTTTCAAACTCACTTTTTCCTGATTCAAACAATTTAACCCAACCAATTGTGTTTTCTAGTTTATATATATTTATCATCATGTCATCATGTTTATAAAAATAAACGATTTGTTTCCTAAATGATTTTCATTTTTCAAGATATTTCAAGCATTTACGGCAAAGTTAAGGGTTAAGGGTTAAATTTGGCGACATGATAACGACTGCCTTTTTGAAAAATCCGAAAAATGAACTAAAAATGGTGACACAAGGACCTTCTTTTTGTACCAAGCTAATTTGCAACGTCACTATTTTTTTTACTAGCGGGACCCGTGAAAATTCCACAGTTGGAGGATATTGTTGCCGTTCTGAAAAAATATTTACATTCTATGGACGTTCGGCGCGAAGGCAGACCCCACGATATTATTGTACCACCCTTGTTCAAACTAAAAGATACTTCTCTAAGTGCTTTAACTAATGTAGTTTCAGAAAATATATGGTTATGTGTTCTATCTCCAAAACCTTTGTAGCAGTTTGTAACGTATTTCTATTCCATAATGTCCGGCGCAAATGTAGAGCTCACAATATTATTGTACCATCTTCGGACAGAACAGATACTACACTTTGATACTAGACTGAAGGCCAAGAAAGTGTATTTTAGATCTAGTTTCACGTTCGAACCACAGTGACATTCGATGAAATTAAAAAAAATGTTTGCATTGTATTTTAGGCGATAGGGCGATCTCATCTTTAAAAAGGGGGTAAGCGCTATAATGTACGTATGAACAGGAAATTACCTTAGAGTATTATCTTCTTTTTATTGCGGAACGTTCATTGAAAGAGCTTCCGATTGGAACGGAAATGTACGAACCGAAATGATTGAAGGTTACGGATTTTTCACGCTGCCCGATTTGATTAATTACTAACGAATTTTTAATTTACCCATTTTTGAAGGTTACATCATTGGAAAACTGAACATGCGCAACGCCTCGAAAACAATGGCGACTATTTGCGTCCTTCTGCGGCCAATCGTTCTTTGATCGACGTTTTGAGAGCATCTGTGCATGAACCGATCAAACGGTTCAAGTCGATGTTTATTTGCCCTTCTGCTCGTTGAGCCATCATACGTGGCAAGAATGTTGGGCTGAACAGCTGACATATTGTGGAAAAAAAGAACAACAAAAATCGGACCTTTTTATGTCGGAAATAAGAAGCTTGTATTAACAAAATCCAAAATTGGAAAGGAGTCAATTATTTCATATCTTTTTGGCGTTGGTTCAATAAAAACTGTCAGAAAGCAACATGTGCTTGGTCGGAATAGAAATGAATGTATCAGTAATACACTTGTAGCATCGACGTGTTCTGCAGAGAAACAAGCAAAGAAAGAGTGAAGAGCAGCAACACACACACACACACACACACACACACACACACACACACACACACACACATATATATATATATATATATATATATATATATATATATATATATATATATATATATATATAAAGTTATATTACCGGGTTTTAGAATTTAGACCCAAATAGCATCGCATCTAACATATCGATATTTGATTTTGCTTAAACACTTTGTCTTTTTCCTTCCTGTCAGCATATTTTTTATAATACCAAAATGTCTTTGGCTTCATTTTGTTAAAAAAAAAATTCAGTTTAGGAAGATTGTTACGATGGCGACAATTTCTACTCAAATTAATAACATTTTGCGGTCACTTCGCGTGTTTCTGTGTATGTGTGTGTTTATCGACTATACGTGGCGATTAGTTCTCACACACGTTATCATCAGTGATTTCTCACTGATAATAACCGGAGTCTGAGTAACAAAAGTTTTCCCCAGATTTCCAGTACTCTCTGCACCTCTTTCGATAATCATTGCAAATGACTTTGCGTTATCGCTAAAACCGCTTACCGTTGATTTCTCGCTGGCAACGACCGTTGGTCTACTCTGGCTTTTGGTGGCAATAAGCCTCCCAAGGTCCCAGTACTCTCCGTGGAGGTCAGATTAGTGCTCTCACTCTTCGGTCTTTCCAGCCTTTCCATTTTGTGTGGTGTCAGCTGAGGCTAATATCATTTTCTTTAAGGGGAGAGTTTATTACATTTCTTGCAACTTCACTTCCCTCGGGTTTACGTGATGTTCCTTCAATCTTTTATTTCTGTTGCAACGTCTATGTGGCTGGTTAGTGTTCATAGTTTATGTGAGTTGGTTTCTACATTCGAGGATTTTGCTTCAAATTTCATGTTTTCATTATTACCGTCGGTTGTATAGTCTCAGTCTTTCCTCTAGTTCCAAGTTCTACTAGTCTTTTTCCAGGTTTTTTGGAATTGTTCCTAGTGCTTCTACGATGATTGGTATTACATTGACTTTATTCATGTTCCATATTCCTTTCAGTTCTCTAGCAAGTCCCGTATATTTGCTTCATTTTTCCATACCCTAGGAGTGAAAAATCTACAATTTGGCAGTATTTTTCTTTTTGTTAACTATTATGAGGTCCGTTCTCTTTGTGCGGATGAGTTTATCTGTTTGTAACCCGATGTCCCAAAGGATTTAGTGATTTTCGTTTTCAAATCCTGTCTCCAGTTCGTGTGTACCATTTGTCTGCGTGTTCAAAATGCAGCCGTTTGCATAGTTCCCAGTGTACTGCTTTCCCCCCGCAGTTGTGTTTGTTCTTGTATTCTTTTGGGGCTAGTTTGCCGCATTCACTTATTGTGTTCTCTGTAATGTATTTTTTCCACTTCAGATTTCTATACTTACCAGCTTCTTCACTCTTCGTTCCTTTTAACGTAGTGTCGATCAGTATCATCTTTCGGCTGCAGTGTATTGTGCATAGTCATTAGTTTCCTAGCCTTCAGGTCAAGGTGTCTAAGTTTTTCTTTAGTCCAGCCTACTTCCCAAGTATCTTATAAATGATACTGCCCAGGTGTTTATTGCTTTCTACTATATAGTTTCGTTTTTCTTCTTCTCGGGTATTTTTTTCTAATCTTCTCTTTCATTTCTTTAGATTTTATGGTGTCCGCTTTCAGAACTCCAAAATATGAATAGGCATCATTTTCACCAAGTGCCTTCATCTCATGGTTGGACAGTTCCATGCCATTCGCTCTCTCCAGTTCCCCTTTTCATATCTAGCAGTGCACACTTTTCCATTTCGAATTCCATTTGAATGTCGCCTACACAGCAACTAATAAGGCTTGTACAGCGGTTCGCGTGAACTCCACCTTGGACTCCACAAACCACTCCCTCCCAAACTTCTCACTGCGGACTGAAGCTACACTCGATGATCATCAGATCACCCCTTCCCAAGTCCAGTATATCATAAAAAACCTTTACACCTCCAAAGCATGTGGGCTTGACCTTATCTCTGCTATAGTCTTAAAGAAATGCTCTGCTGAGCTGAACTATGCCTTCTCCAAACTCAACAAAAATGCTTTGCTGAATTTTGCTTCGCTCTTAACTGGAAAATTTCCTCTGTGGTACCAGTGTTCAAGAATTCTGGTGAGAGAACCGACCCGCAAAATTATCGCCCTATCAGTCTCCTCCCGCTCTTTGCTAAAATCATTGAATCATTAATCAATCTAGTGATAGTTCACCACCGCGTTAATGCTGGATTTCTTTCTGACTAATAGTATGGATTTAGGCAAGCCCGCTCTACTGCCACGGTAATCTCTGAATGCATATACAATACACTGGACACGACTGGTGAAGCTAGGATGGTAGCGCTTGATATATCCAAAGCCTTTGACAAGGT
>OY744536.1:71924985-71959985 GCA_963556195.1 Sepiola atlantica | reverse complement strand
CTTCGTGGGGAAGGCCGCACAGTATACATTCGTTCCTCACGATACAATTTCCTCAGGATTATCAGTTTTGTGGTGTGTGTGGGGTAGTTAGTGTACTATCTTTTCTGTTGTCATGGTATCATCCTACCAGTCATTATCCCCTCCTTTGGGGGAGGGGGGTCAGTGTATGTAGTTTTTTCATCATGATATCATCCTCTCAGTCTCTCATTTGCATATTTATTTATTTTTAAGTTTCTAATGAATAATTATTTTCTAATCTGTTGATAATTAAATATATGCGTTTATTATTTTTTAAATAAATTTGTTGCTGTTGTTGTTGTTGCTGTTGTTGCTGCTGTTTCTATTCCTATTTACTTTCTCTCGCGAGAGCAGAGTTAGTTACAATGCCTATATTTAACGTGGGGAGA
The DNA here is from genome assembly GCA_963556195.1 of Sepiola atlantica. Classification (NCBI taxonomy): domain Eukaryota; kingdom Metazoa; phylum Mollusca; class Cephalopoda; order Sepiida; family Sepiolidae; genus Sepiola; species Sepiola atlantica. The sequence goes on along the minus strand of OY744536.1, from coordinate 71,959,578 downwards.
ATCCAGCTCCCTCAAAATAGGCACTCTGAATTGGACCAAAAATTTCAATTTCCTCGATCTAGAAGGATTTCTCCTTCACTGACAGAGAACATAAAAACTAAGTGCAGATTCAGTACATATACTACATTTTGCTCCTAGCCAAAAGGCCAAGAGTTAACATGTTGGAAGTAATGATGATGAGTATGATGATGATGATGAGGCGGAGGATGATGATTTGTCGTAGAAATGAAATAAACCTTCTCTAATCATTCTAAATTACAAAAAATATTTTTCTTTAACAATCTTTACGTATTTTTCTTTTCTTTTATTAGATAGGTGAAAAGTACAAAGTACCCATTTCAAATTACTCAGTAATATAAAAGTAGAGTATTTGACCAATCGACGTTCCACCCTTATATTTATTAATTTTATTATATAACCAGTTTTAATAGGGAATTCATTTTTATGCTGAAACAAAATACAATTTATCGACGTTGAATATCTTAAAGACCATATGAATGGACCATTTCGTTGTTTTTTCCTAAAAAACAAAATCTGACGATGTTCATGCACAGTATATTTCCCTCATATTGGAATATATCAAATAACACTACGACAATCATCATTTTAAAAAAATCTTCTAAATTACAAAAATGTCAAATGAAAATTACTTCTTATGTTTCTGTAAAGAAGACTACAGCGTCAGTAATTGCCGCACGGAGGGCGAGTAGTTTTTGCTAGTATATATATATATATATATATATATATATATATATATATATATATATATATATATATATATATATATATATATATATATATAATTTTTCGTGGTACAAAATTTAATAACGGCGAGGAATGCAGACGTTTGGGACATTTTTTCGGGGTTAGAATGAAATTGAACAAGTATAAAAACGAGAGAAAATTAAAAAAAAATAATGAATGTACTAAGCCGGCTTTCGTCCACACTCATCAGAGTATTAACGTGGAAGTAATTAAATACGACTAAAAACTTAAAAGAAATTTATAATGAAAACTAGTGACTAGTTTGGGAGAAAAAATATGGGGACCCACAAGTTGATCACATTAAGTCCTAAAAGCTACTCCTTTTGTTTAATTGTTTGATTGATTTTATATATATGGCTTCCAGGACTTTGAGATGGAATAGAGAATGCGATCTACTTATGACAGAAAATCAGTCACTAGTGTACGTCGACGCACATTCGGCGCCATTTATAAGATGGTCAGCAATAGCAGACCCGGATGTATTGACTAAATTATTTATATATAGACTTATATAAACTTAATTTTAAACAAATAATATTAAATTATTTTTACCTACATACGTTAGCGTTTCGAGCTTTCGCTCTCATCAGCGCAGGGATGATAATCTGGGACGGTCGCATGGCTCGAACTCCTGCCACAGAATCAAAATGAAAAAGGAAAGGCAAAAACTATATCATTTATCAACGTTTCGTCTTTATTGTAGACTTCCTCAGGATGAAGAAAAATGCAGAAAAGGTTTTACAGTCATTACTTTTGATTTGCTTAAAGACATTCGGCTGTGAATCAAAAAGGCAAAAATGAAAAAAGGCGAGTTTGGTTAACCCGTTATCAGCAGCATTTGTGTGAAAACCGAGCGTGGCGGATGTTTGAACTTATTGTCATGTTTCGAATTAAAAAGAAAAGAAGAAAGAAAATAATTATATTTTTTATGAATGTAAACGCAAATTCCAATTAAAAACGAAAATTGTGGCAAAAAGAGAGAAAGAGCAAATAATACATATTAGTTTATTTATTTAAGCGTGAATGTATTATTTATTCCTATTCATTTAATTACTTTATTTGTGTCTCATTAATTAATCAATACTTTTTTTGCAATATGTAGAAATATGTGTAAAAAGAGATAGAGATAATACAACTAGTTTATTTATTTGTGTGAATGTCTCTGTGAATGGCTTCCCTTTTCATTTTCGTCGCATCATTTTATCCACATTTTCTATTCACGGTTGAGTTTCGATCCCGGCTTGAGGCACTAACTGGTCTAGCCACACTGATGAGCTGTGAAACAGCGAAACAGTCTGTATGTGGATGACTATATAAAGCTCCCCCCGGTAGAGCTTATGTTTGTAAGGGTATCGCCAACTGCCATTAGCGTAAAAAAAGGCAATGCTCATTAGGTAAACACTAATTCGAGCTCAGGCAATTGAAATGTTTACATTGAGATAAAACTTACATTCCGTCAGTGTCGCATGATGGCGTAGGGGTTAACATCGCCGACTGTCAGCTCGACGGTTGCGTTTCGATCCCGGCTTGAGGCACTAACTGGTCTAGCCGCACTGATGAGCTGTGAAACAGCGAAACAGTCTGTATGTGGATGATTATATATATATATATATATATATATATATATATATATATATATATATATATATTTATAAATTCATTTTGTGTATACACATCTTTTAAATAATTTTCAAATTAATTTTTGCGTGGACGCACGTTTTTGGCTATAAACCGTCATCAGCATGACTTACCGGGCAGGGTGCGAACCCTCGATGTTAATATTTGTAGTCTAGCGCTCTTACCCCGAAACCAGAATCACCTGCTACCTTTTGCGGCCTTCTGCATATTCTTAAAAAATAAACAAATCGAAGCGAAGAATAATAAAAAACGCACCAGTAAAACACCGGTCCGAGTATCGGCCAAAAGACAATAACACAAATTCAGCGTATATATATATATATATATATATATATATATATATATATATATATATATATATATATATATATATATATATATATATATGTTCCTGTCAGGTGAATTTACAACAGACACATTTTATATTAAAATGTACCTAGCACTGACTGGACGTTATATAAGCTGAATAGCTTTGTATATAGACATGAGAAGAAGAAGATCAACGCAACGTCACGTAACTGTTGTTATTCCGATGAAGGTTGAAACTTAAGTCGGTATATAACACATAACTCAATATAAATTAGACTTTATTCATGAACATAGTCATATCTGGTCGATACTCTGATCCCAACGCTTCTGTAACAATTCGATCCCCATTTTGTTGAACGATTTGTCTTAGGTCTCAAAATACGGCTCAGTTTCCGATGTCACTTCTTCATTGAAGCTAAATCATTTCTCCTGGATGATTGTGGTCTGCAAACAACCAGTAGTCGTTGCGGATCTCGAGACTCGGGTGAGTTTGGAAACAATTCAATGTGCAATTCATGTCATTTTGCTATCGTTGTGATCGACCCGTGACACAGTGCATTGTCTTGGTGAAAGAGTATTTTTCTTCTTCGTGTGTGACTGTTTTGGGCGATTTCTCCCTTCAAACGTACCAATATTGTTATATAATATTCGCTAGGGATGGTTCTTCTTTTCTTAGCGTCATCGATAATCAAAATGTCTTGCGCAACCCAAAATGCTTTAGACGACTTTCACCTGCTGGTGTCCACTCAGTTGACTGCCGATTTGACTTTGGAGTGAACTTGTAGATCCATGTTTCATCCATTGTCATATATTGACGCAAAAGTTCTTTTTGTTGCGTTGAAACAATTGCAACAACGCTCTGAATCGTTGACGCGTTACTTGATCGACCGTGCGCTAACGTGGCATCACTTTAAACACAGCTTTCTCATTGACAAATGTTAATGAAAAATGGTGAATACACTTTCGCCTTCTGATATCTTCAATTCTTCTGCTATTTCAAGAAACTTCAATTTACGATCGGCCAAAAGGAGTTTGCGGACTTTTAAAATGTTTTCCAGGAAAACTGTCGAATTTGTGCGACTTGAGCGTTCAGCATCATTTGTGTCTGTACGACTGCGTTTAAAGTCAGCATACCAACTGTTATTAACTGTTGTTTCTGACGAAGCAACTTCCGAATAACACTTAGAAAGTCATTACTTCGCCTGAACTGTATTTTTCCTATAAGAAAACAATACTTTGTTAATACATTTAATTCAGATTTTTCCATTGTTTTGAAAATTTGCAACTTCACTTAAATAACTGTAATTTGTAAATAAATAAGCCGATTGGGCTCGAAGTTTTGACACGTGCCATTTGAAGGTTAGTGGCACCATTTAAATGTCAGGCCCGAGACTTATTGAGTGTTGTGTTATAAATACTGAAATTATTTTCCTACCAACCTAACATATCGCAAATCTTAACTTATTTGGTGGATAGACAGTTTTAGAGAGTTTTAGTTTTAATAAATAGGAACACACGATCTTTGATTCAATTGCCATGATATCCAGTAAGCTGCAAGATCAAAGTAAGAGGAAAGCGATATATATATATATATATATATATATATATATATATATATATATATATATATATATATATATATATATATATATATTTCAAGAGATAAAAGACAAGAATAAAAAAGTGTATAGATAAAATATTTATTTAAACATTAGAAGTTCAAAGCAAGGAGTTTCATATCCTTAATCCATGGATTTTCAAAGACAAACTCTTTTTATCAGAGGATAAAAATCGGTAATGTAAGTGTAAATATTACCGGCACCATTTAACTTTGAAAAAGATTTTTACACAAAAAACAAAAGATAAAGACACTTTTGGTTGAGAAGAAAACGTAAAGTTAGGGTAGTCACTGTCAAAAACAAAACATCTGTTATAGTGGAAATAGAGGTTTGAAAAAGAATTCTCAAAGTGTTTAGAAGTCGAAATGCTGATTATTAGACGGTGGTCAGTTGAGTTCGTGTATCCCGTGCGCGTAGAAGTTCGAGGGTAAAAGTATCCAAATTCAAAGAACCCAGGATGAAGTTTATCAATCAGAGTTTGATGTATAGCAAAGCGCATGCTTTATTATTTAGCATTTTCTTAGACCATCTTCGAAAGAAATCTGGTCGATCCAAACTCTCATTAGGCACAAAGTCAGGTGTGGTTTTTGAAAAGCACTCTGCTGGGAAACGCTCCCAATACTATATATATATATATATATATATATATATATATATATATATATATATATATATAAAGTTTTTGGCAGATTCTCTGCACAGACGGAGTTTTTCTCTGGTGTTTATTATTTTTGACAAAGGGAAGTTTCTTTTCCTGAAATATTAAATAAATGATTTTTATAATCATCCGGACATCACACAAACAGCTAACACCACACTTGTTGTTATGTAAGATTTTAAGAAAAAATAAATAGTAAGTCACATTTCGAATTCGATTTATTATTTTTGTTCCTTCCAGCTTACATCTTACCCGGAATTTGCATTGCCCACAGCCTTTTAAAAACACTACTATATATATATATATATATATATATATATATATATATATATATATATATATATATATATTGGTACTTCCATTTTTAGGGGTCTTTTTGACGTTTCGGAATTTTTTAGATGAGGATTAATAATTTGTATTATTTGGATTATTCCGGCTATTATTCTTATCTTGGATGTTATTCTCACAACGTTTAGGCCGATGTAACCTCCGACCTTCTTCAGATGCGTCTTATTAAACTCGAGAACCTTAATCCTGAACTCGAGAATTTGTACGGAATTTCAGAAGTGAACCCTTTATTTAATCTACGGGGGTAGATTTTTCTTGTTCCATCAGCCATGACCAGGTAGAAGTAATTCTTAATTATATTCTTACTATCGCCTGTACTGAGGATGTAACCTTCAACCCCCAGAAAACTTAGAACTCATTATACTAAGCACTTTCTGCGGTGCGCGACAGGTCCATGGGATCTTTTAAAAATATGTCCCTTTTATGTAATATGATTTAAAAATACAGAAACTGATCTGTTACTCTAATCTCTCTCTCCCCCTCTTTCTCTATCCCTCTCTTTGTAAAGGTTAGTATTACGTCCGCAAGAATGATACCAGGTAAACTGAAGCCATAAGGTGTTCTTATTGTCGATTAGTCGTTATAGGTCGGTGGCTAAACTGAGCGTTGAGGAAAGAAAAACGTCCAATTAGTGTCAGGTCAGAACGTTTTTATCAATTTGATAACATTCTTAGATTTCAAATGGAAAGTGTTTCGGTCAAGGGTTTAAATGCTGGCACATAAAAATCATCCGATTTTCTATTGCAAATGTATTTTAATAGAAAGTAATTCCGAAGATCATAAATGTCAGTAAGTGATAATCGTTGAAAACATTCGTAATTGGTTTCGGTGATTCAATAAAGTTTACTGATACTGCTATTGATCGTTTATTGTTATCAAAACGAGCCAATGACAAAAAAGTTCTGACACCATGATTGGTGTCATCCAGCAACTGACGATTGCACTTTATTTTGAATACCTTGGGGTGTCAACTTGTGCACGGGTGAAAAGGTCACACCTGCATTGAACGGTGCAAGTTGTCAAAACAAAACTCGTGTTGATGAGTGGTTTTAATGTTAACTTTCAAAAACGTTAATCTTGAGTCAACTCTATTTTTCTATAGTTTGTTGGATTGGCCATGTGTCGTGGATGGGTGTTTATGTATGAGAGCTAGTTCTAAAGTGAAAAATCAGTACGAACTAAAAACTGACACGATAGGATGTAAGAATTTGAGGCTCTGAACCTAATCTTAGTTAAGAACTGTTAGTTAAGTTATAATAAAGTATATTGTTTAAAAACAAAAATGGTCTTTATGATTTTTGCATGCAAACATTTATTCCAGTTTGCTCGCGTACAGCGTATCGGACACAGCGCAACAAAGGGACCGTTTTTGGATGGAGACACCACTTTTTCGGACCAAAGCAGAGAAGAATTGCCGATCAGTTATTACCAAAATTCCCAACTAGCTGTGTTAATACCAAAGTTTGCAGATATTTGAACACAGCATGAGCGTAAAACTATTTACACAGTAGTATTCCGGTTGGAGTGGAAAAGTTTATAGGTCAAGGGTCAAAGGGAGACGCCGGCGGAAGTTATGCTAACCACGTGATTTTTTGGTGAAGCCCTCTTTCTCTCTCTTAGCTGGTGAGATTTCAACAACGGAAAGACGTTTGTGCGTGCTGTCCCGAAATGGAGATAGCACACGCCGGGAGGCTGATGTAGTGAGACGAGCTATCTCTCTTTCTCACACTGGCGCAAACAAGTTGTCTCCTCGATGTTTGCGGTCTTTAAATAAAATAAACCTTTTATAAACTAAACAACAAGTTTTGGCGTGGTTTTGTATCAATGGACGAAAAACCAACCTGGGATCACAATGACAATGGTTATGATGGCTGACCACGACGACAAGAGCGGCGACCTAGGGTATAAAGGATTTAGACACCCGTCGGTAAGGCGTAATATAACAAGTCAGAACGCATGCAATGTTCGTGGTAGCGGATTACATTTAAATGCAAGTCACCCGGAACACAACACTGAGTGACTTCCCGTGTCATAATCGTATCACATTATTCTAGTAAAATCGTGATAATAATTGTGCATAATTGCTCCAAAATACTCGACAGATTTGTACCAATTGAATTTGTCAGTGGTGCGCTGAATTTTGAACGAAGGGGACTCAGGATTATTTACTACTACTACTACTACTACTACTACTACAAACTAAAAACAAAGATTGAATATTATTAAATCAAAATTGAAACAAATATGGCACGAAGCAACATACGGCTATGCTATAAGATGGTACACATTACTTCTGATAGTAATAGTAATGACAACAAACATGGCACAAAACGATTGAATGTGTAATAATACCATTAGAATTATCACTGTGCGAACGCTAAGACATTATTTAAAGGATATAAACAATACACAAAATGTGTTTACTTATTTGTGTGCCCCGTTTTTGTAATGAATTTCCCTTGGCTTATTAAACACACACACACACACACACACACACACACACACACACACACACCCACACACACACACACACATATATATATATATATATATATATATATATATATATATATATATATATATATATATATTTATTTAGTCATTTTAAACAATAAAAAAAGGAAATGCAGTTTAAATTCCAAGAGAAACTAACTAAATCCAAGACACCGCAGACTTAACATTCGTTGGAAAATTCATGAATAGAAAAATAAAAAAAAATAAAATAAATAAAAAAAAGAAAGGGGATTCAAGTATCTAAGAGTGAAACAAAAACAGGAGACCTTAAGCGTCTAATATTAAAACGGGGATCATCAGCTGTTTACCATGTAACTGTTTCGGAGATTTAAAAACAGGACAGTTATAATATGCATGGCTCTCCAATGGTACTGATCAAACTACCCTTTCCCCAATAATCAAGTGTAGAAATAATTCAGCTTAAATTTTACTAATATATACATAAGTAAATAATAATAATAATAATAATAATGATGATGATGATGATGATGATGATGATGATGATGCTGATGATGATGATGATAATATATTACCCTTAAGACTACCGTGTGATATGGTAATTTGCATATCAAATAACATTAATTATAGCAATAATAATAATAATAATACTATCCAAACACCCAAGAACCATATATATATATATATATATATATATATATATATATATATATATATATATATATATATATATATATAAATACATTTTTTCGTGGTACAAAATTTAATAACGGCGAGGAATGCAGACGTTTGGGACATTTTTTCGGGGTTAGAATGAAATTGAACAAGTATAAAAACGAGAGAAAATTAAAAAAAATGAATGAATGTACTAAGCCGGCTTTCGTCCACACTCATCAGAGTATTAACGTGAGAGTAATTAAATACGACTAAAAACTTAAAAGAAATTTATAATGAAAACTAGTGACAAGTGTGGGAGAAAAAATATGGGGAGGAGGGTCACAAGTTGATCACATTAAGTCCTAAAAGCCACTCCTTTTGTTTACAAAGGGAGGGTTTGATTGACTTGATATATATGGCTTCCAGGACTTTGAGGTGGAATAGAGAATGCGATCTACTTATGACAGAAAACCAGTCGCTAGTGTACGTTGACGCACATTCGGCGCTATTTATAAGATGGTCAGCAATAGCAGACCCGGATGTGTTGACTAAATTATTCAAATTATTTAGTCGGCCCCGCCGTATGACAGGGGTGTGTGTAGTTTTATTCTGGATTCAAACCTTTGCACTGTTCTTCCCACGTATACGGCATCGCACCGACAGTTAAATTGATAAATAATGTTACTGATATGTTGGGGTGGGAGAACATCCTTATGAATAGATTTGAGCAAAGGTCGAGCAGAAAAAACAATTCTAGGATTAGATGCCTGGTAACACCGACGCACAGCTACAGAAATTTGATTAGCAAATTTTGTGCTAATATTACCCAACCAAGGTAATCTGAGGTACGCCGGGCATTTTGGAGGACCAAAAAGTTTAGGCTTGTTAAAGTGAGCGATCTTAGTGACGATATTAGAATTAACAATATCGAGAGAGTAACCATTTTCAACGAGCACCTCTTTGATAAATTCAATCTCCGAATCAATCAGGGATTAATATTTATTTATTATTCATATATATATTTCAGACGGTCAGAACAACATTGGTACCATCGGTTTCAAACCCAAAAAAGGAGAACAGAAAATGACCGCCCTTTATGGACTATCCTCAGCTTTCGTTGTGGTCTGTTGTTTTGGAAAATGGCGACTCGCGCGCTGTGTGAGGTCGTAAAGATATTTCAATCCGCTGTCCTATTTTTTCTAGTTTGGGATTTTTAACAGGATATATTACGGATATTTGCAGAATGGGTGAGTTGAAAAAAATTCTCTGTCGATTTATGAATTTAAGTCGAGGTTACGATGGTTTCCAGATACCTAAGAAACATCTGGTGGATGGAGCAGGCCAATACTTTGAACACGGACATAATGCCCTAAGCGCCATGCCCAGTACGGAAAGTAAATAAGAGCTTGCCGCCATATGCGGCAGCTTTGCCTATAAATTCAACGCTGTTGACCCCGGCAGCGTAAGTTCTAGTTCAGCTGGTAGAGATGATCTGGGTCGGTGGGATAGAGTCCCCACTCCACCAGTTATTCGACGGGCTTTAACTGTCAGCCCGTCTGCTCGCAGGAGGAAAAGTCTCCTGTCTGCAGGAGTAAGGCCAGTCCGGTCGGTGGAGTTCTAAGAGGAATGAGCCACCGATCCACATCAGACGCCAGGAGAAAGGGTGAGCCCCTGCGACCGGGAGGCTGCTATGATGATAATGTCGGATCTGAACTACAGCCTTGAACCACATAAAGCCAGAGACAGTAGCAGCAGCAGTGGCAGCAGCAACACAAGCACTTGCAAGCCCAAACCTGCACATACAAGAATGTCAACCAGACAGTCCAGATTCAGAAAAAAGATGGGGTTCGCTACACCGGACAGTCCGAAAAGTGGAGCAGTTGGTGCCGCCAGCAATCGGGGAAGTGGGACTTTACCACAACCGGCACCTAAGACACCAGCGATATCCCCTGCAGACTGGCCGTCCCTCTCTCTCACTCAAAAGACACCAGAATTCAGTAACACCACTATTCCGCTCGGTCAACCAACACCGAAAGATGTGCCAACAACTCCTGCCTTGTCCCCAGAACGATCAATACCTAAAGCGGCAACATGGGGACCCCAGTCACAGCTTGCCCTGGATGATTACCGTCAGCTTTTCAACGCCACCTACAAAAGCCTAACTGACAGCAACGTCCTCAAAGCCGCCCGAGAGCTGTTCAAGTGCTAGACAAAAGTATAGTGGCGTTAGTCACAGCAGACATCAAAACAAAGGGGCTGACTGGTTCCTCTAAGGAAAATATGGCGGACTTGCAATGGAAGCTAAAAGTCCCGGCTTCTTATATATGTAGAAGAAGCTACGGTAGATGGGAGATTTTGCTCCCAAAATAGCCAGGAAACGGATAAACTTTCCAGAACAGTCTTGAAGTGGAGACACCTCTGCCTCAAGCCTGAATACCTCAACAAAAGGCGAATGACATTCTCCATCCTCGGCGTCCCCTGTTACATTAGCTCTAAACAACTTGGAGCTGTACTTAGCCAATATGGGGACGTCGAGGCAGTAATTCCAGTACGGGGTCCCCGTAATATCATGGTAGGGGACTACCGGATAGAAATGAGCATTGATCATGCACATTTCAAGAAGAATCTCGCATCATTAAAATGCAACACATGAACTATAAGTGTCATAGTCGAAGTTGGCATTGTAAGCAGCCGGGGCACATGTTCAAAGACTGCCCGAAGAAGTTCCCTGCAACGACCCCGGCACCAGCAGTTCCTAAGAAACATGCAGGAGGGGGAACAACCGCAAAAGATGGTTGGACAACGGTGGGCAAAAAGAACGCAACAACCACCAAAGAGGCAGTCCCTAAACCACCAAAGTCCCCATCCAAAAATGTGCAGCCCCTCGGAGTCTGAATCAGTGGGGAGTCTATCATCGACGATGCAATGAAGGAGGAAAAAGCTGGTCCAGCAGTGACGACAGCCACAAAATCAAAAGCTAAGACGAAGAAAGCAAAGGAAGCTGGGCCACATTCCCCTCCCCCTCCCCCTATGTCAAAAGAGATAACTATCTCTTCTGCTCAGACCCCACAACCCCAATCCTCTCCTCCTTCTGGGCAGAAATCCATCTCACTTTTTAATTTCCCCCTAGCTCGCTCCAGCTCGGTGTCCGTTGAGAAAGAGCAGGAGCAAAAAATTAGTAGTAGGTCTGCACCCCCCCCCCCCTCGAGTAAGGGCAAAACAAGGAAAGCCCATTCCTACCTGGGGATCAAATTTGTGATGTTGATCCCCATCACGCCGCAAGGGACTTTAATCTTATGCAACGGGGAGTCCTCAAACCGCTGCAGTACCTGACCCAGGTTTGGGAACTGAAAGTTAGAAACACTAAAAACTTCCCTAATGCCCCTTAATAACAGCATTTCTTAAGAGTACAAGGGTGGGGCGCACTAAGGCGCTATGGAATATAGTAGAGGCAGCAAAGAATGCAATACCGGGCCTGAGATTGGTTGAGTTGGGGCATGACTCCATCAAACAGCTGTAGTCTCTCTGCACAGGGAGGGTCTCCATTTACGTCCACCCCTCGGAGACATCGCTAGAGATGGACAGTTTACGTCCAACCTGCTTACGGGCAGTCTTGACCAATCCTGCGGCATCCTACGTCCCGAAGATTTAATTCCTGTGATTGACACTGAATAGTGCAGATGGTCACGAACTTGGTTCTAGGGAGTTTGAACACGAGGGGCATGAGGAGCTTAAGCAAAGCTTCACTCATATTGGGGAACCCCATGTCCTTTAACATAGATGTGGCTGCGTTACAGGAAAGTCACTATGATTCGATCGACGATCATAGACTGCTATCGAAACATTTCGATGTTTTTCAGCATTCGGTGACCGTCGTGCTAGGAGAGTTTCCTTGTTAGTAAGACGCACCCTGTCCGCAAGTGTAAACGTCGTTCACGCGGATGCTGATGGCCGATGTTGCCGTGAAAAGTTCCAGGGTTAGAATCGTCGCAGTTTATGCGCCCAATATCGCTCGAGAGAGGGCTCTCTTTTTCCGGGGGTTGGAGGGGTTTCTCGGTCGCTCAGAGCGGTGAATTTTACTGGGAGATTGGAATGCCATCGTTGATCCAAAAATAAATAGGGTGGGTGGGCCTTGAGGGTCGGATGGGTGTGAGACAAGGCTGTCTGATCTGATGACTGAATGTGATCTGATCGACAGGTTTGTGTCGATCACCCGGGTGGGAGTGGTGGACGTGGCTTTCTAACGGACCTTCCGCTCTAAGTACTTACTTGGATCGTTTGTTAGTGAGAAGAGGCAACGTAGACTATATCTCTTGTCCCACGTTCCACTGGTTAGGCCATTCTTACCACAAATTACTTGTGGCCAGTTTTGAAGTAGAAAATAGAACCCCTAAATTAGCTGGGTATTGGAAGTTAAATACATCCTTACTGGAGATACGTGACTTCCGGGACAGGTTAACACTTAATTTTCAAAAGGGCTTAGTGGAGACGGTAACCAGGAGTAAGTGGTTGGTTAACGCCAACTGTGGTATTAAGCGCTTTTCTGTGAAATATAGCCAACGCCTCGCCGTAAATAAGGCTCAAGCAGAAAAGCGTTTAGAAAATAATCTGGCCCGGGCGTGAATGGGGGGATTCCATAGGCATAGAATTAGCTAAAGGGGACCTGAAACGCTCGGCTAACGAGCGGTATGAAGGTCAAGTAGTCAGGGCTAGGTTAGAAAGAATGCCCAACGAAGCTGTGAATGTTGACGCTAAAGAGCGTAGAGCTCCACTACGTCGCAACTCGGACGGATATATCCGTGAATTTAAAAGCCCGGAAGGACACGCCCTTGTGTCGGCTCGGGAGATTTGCGAGGGGTTTCGTGAGCATTTCGTAGATCGCTTCACCCAACTATTTAGCTGGTTCGCCCCGCCTGGATGCGGCCTGAGCGGCTATGTGTGATGGGCACGTTATGAAATGTGAGGTTCTGACTGCGTTGAAGCAGGTCGGCTACGACAAATCTCCGGGCTTGATTGTTTGCCCTATGAATTGTTCTTGAGGCTGTCGCACATCTTCGTACCTATTCTGACGGACGTGTTCAACCACTGGTTTGAACAGGGTTCTATCCCTGGTCAAGTCAGCAGGGGATTGATCACATTGCTTAAGAAAAATGGCAGACATTTTGGGGGTTTAGATGATTATAGGTCCATAACTCTGTTAAACACAGACTTAAAGATTTTGGCCAGAGTTCTTGCAAATCGGTTGCAGGCTGTTATTGGTGAATTGATTGAACCCGATCAGAACTATGCTGTGAACATGAGATCAGTTCAGAACAAGTTCCATCTTATTCTTAGAGGGGTTAGAATACGACACCAAGCCGTGCTGATCAATTTAGATCAGCCCAAAGGTTTTGATCGGTTCTTGGGATCTGTTTTAGAGGCCGCCGGTTTTACACCGGACTTTCGCAGATAGATTTCCATGCTGTATCGCCGCCTGACGGCAGTGGTGGAGGTAAACCGGATGGAATTGGAATGGTTTGTTATTTCTCGGTCGGTGTCCGTTGTCTCCTCTACTTTACGTTCTCGCGTCGGAGCCCTTCCTTCGCAGGCCGAGGCAATGAGAGACTGGGCTGGCCCTACGCGGTTTCGCTCTACCTGGTGGTACGCGAGCCAAGGGTTCCGCGTATGCCGATGATGTTACCGTGTTCGTTTCGAGCCGTGGATACATTTCCACGTTCACTAAGGCCCTCAAGAGGTAATAAGAAGTTACAGGGGCCGTGGTCAACCTTAGTAAATCCAATGCCCCAAGATGACCGCCTGGAGTGGCGCGGCTGCGCTGCCGAGCCTTTTCAACTGGTCAGATGGCCCGGTTCGGATCCTCGACGTGTGGTTCGGACCGGGTCTCCAGCTTGAAAAGTATTGGTCGGAAGTACAGTCTAAGGTCGAAGCGTCTGTAAGGATTCGGTTTCGAAGGGGGATTTCCCTTAAAGGTCGAGCTGAGGCGTGCGCCACGTACGTCTTTCCTCTTATCCTTACCGATTTGCTATACTACCTCTGCCTGCAGACCGGTTGGTTGCTTTGACGCATATGCCTTTCTCACTTCTGTGGAAGAAGAAGCCACTAGTCTGTAAACAGGTGTGTACTCAACGTCCTGATGTTGGGGGCTTGGGAATGCCCGACTTTGCGAGCCATTTATATGCTGAGAGGTTAACATTCCTGAGTAGAACTTTGACGGAGGAGTCTGCGTAGGGCCCTGCGGTTGGGAAGGCTTTTTCCATCCTCATCCTGACCACTTGGTTGAATGCCGTTGTAAGCTAAGTGGTCAATCGCAGTTCTTGAACGAATGCCGAACTGCGCTCAGAATGCTGCCGGGGTCCAGTGACCTCGCCCGGTCTAGGAAAACACTATATCGGGAATTAATGGTGGGGACCGCTTTGGATCCACTTGGGGAGGAGGTTAGCTCTCAGTGGAATTGGGCACCAGGCCGGAGTCATCTTAACAAGACTGAGTTTTCTCTAACCTAGCGATTGGTTCGAAATGTGGTACCCCTTAATGGCATACGCTTCAGTATTGGTTAGGGTCATGATCCCTTTTTGTTCACGTTGCGTGGAAGATGAAATTGAAACGACTGAGCACGTCTTTTTCAACTGCTCTAAACTTCGTGAATACTCGACGTATGCCAACGAGGTGACGGCTCGCATTGTTCCCGAGCAGGTGACGTGCCTGGATTTAGCGTTCGTACTCTTCAACATAGATCCCTTGTGGCCCAGGGAGAAACGAATGGTGTTTCTTGCGATTTTAGCTGTAGCTGGACCTGTAGTGTATACTTCACGCTTAGAAATAGATGGTGTGTGTGGGGTGGGGTGGGGGGCGCTGCCTGTTCATTACGATTTGATGTCGTATTTTAAGCATCAGCTTAAAATCGAAATTAAATGTGAGAGAAGGAGGGTACCTACCTCACTGTTTAAACGTAAGTGGATACACACCGCTGGTTTATGCGTGTTCGTACGAAATAGATTTGAGTTCGTGTTCCCTGCCAAAGCATAGCACACGCCGACCGTAAGTCTTCTTTTTGTTGACAATTTCTTGAACATCCAAGTGTTGGATTCGTCCCTCTAGCTAGTAGTACAAATGAGTCATGTCCCCCTGTTTTTATGTCATGTGTCAGAACTCCTCCAAGATGGCCGTTCCCCCGATTTACTTTATCCCTGACCCGCCCTAATTGTATTTATCTTGGACGACACCACACATCCCCAAAAAAACCCTACCCAGTATTTCTTTTGTCCCTTAGGCAACGCCCACATCCACTTAGGGACTGACTCTCTTGCTTTCGGTCGTCCCGGAAGACAGCGAGCAGTTCATACTTTAGATAGGATGGGAGGGTCTTACCCTACCATAATTAGCATTTTATTTTGTTCTTTATTTTTCTATCCCTTTTATTTTTATTTATTTTAGGGAGATTTTTTAAGGCTTCTTTGTTCTCCCACTCCCATCATCATCAAACATTGTATATATTTTGTAAATAAAAATCATCAACCCACCTGGGGGTTATTTTAAGTAAGTCACTCATAGAGTGAATGTGGTATTGTGGTGATTAGAACTAGTTTATGGGCATAGACAAGTGGACGACACCCGACCCCAATTTCCCCCATACCCATCTAGGCCTAGTGCCACATCTTCAAAATTGTATTTTTGGGATAAATAAAGAGAACCGCTTAGCGAACCGCTTAGCACGTCTGCCTGGAGCCGAAAATGGCGACCAACTTATTGTAATTAAGTATTCTTAATACAATTCCTATTTCTTTTTAATTCCTGTCTTGGGTTTCTTATTTACTTATTGTTATTCTTACGATACAACATCAACTCTCTACGATTATTCGATTTATATTGAAATGATTATATTTCTAATAAATATATACATTTATTTGTTTTAAAGGTCACGGGCAGTTTTGAACAATATATTTTCTATGTGCCTTTTTAATACAATCTAATGTTTATGTAAATATAGTTTGTAAAAAATTTAGCTTTTGTCCATGAGCAAAGTGTAGTATATGTTCTGGTACTACACTTCATCTTTCCTCTTATCGGTCAGTGACGGAGAACTCCTTCTAGACTGAGGCAATGTTTTAATTAAAAAAATATTATTTTATACATTTCTAATGTCGATTTTAAATGTAGGGGAAATCCAGCTACCAAAAAAAGGGGAACTTTGGATTGGGACAAAAAATTAAATTGCCTCAGTCTGAAAGGATTTCTGCTTCACGAGGACAGGAAAGATGTTGCCAAATAGTTTTAATTAAACAAAACTTAAATCGTATTTCGTTTTTTATACGTTTTGTTTTCAGAAAAAAGTTTGTAAACTTATTTTTTAGTCGAATTCCGCCCTCGTTGGGAGGTAAAACGAAAGCCCACCTGTAACTACAAATCGAACAACGAAAAGTGAATTCGAGGCGCTAAAAGTTAAAATGCTTACAAAACAAAAAAGTATTAATATTAAAATCTAAAATTTATTTAAAGGGAAAAATGTATATATCTATATATAAAAAACTCAATGTCTGTATGTATGTGTGTTAGTGCGTGTGTCCTATATAAAAAAAAAGTTAGCGAGTCTAGATAAAATCTAAAAGTGTATTCTAATGTAAAATTCACCGAGAAAGTTAATGGGTGAATTCCCGAATCTCTAAATTCACTCTGTAGGGTGCTACGGGGCAGATTTCTTCAGGGGGTGGGGTGGGTCGATTATTTCCGCTATTTTCAGCTAAATTTCAATTTAATTATGTAATAATTTGAAAAATAATGCCAGTCATCATTCAACCGGAAATGACATCAGAGGAAAGGAGTGTCTGGAAGAAATTCCCTCCCACTACACCCCTTTTGTCCTTCCTTTCTTCTTTCCGTTCTCATTACCACCCTTTCTATCTTCCTTTCTTAATTAATAGACGCTAATATTTTAGCTACGTCCGTCTGTCAACCGGCCCACATACGCCCGTTCTGTTGTCATGATACCATCCTTCTAGGCATTACCTCCTCCTTTCTTGAGAAGTGAGAGGTATGGAGATGGTGTAGAAATACGGGCCGGATACAGTATACAATTAATGAAATCGATTGGAATGTCAATTTTAATAGCAAAATCAGATACCGATAAATGACGTACTTGACTGGATCGTCAAACATTTTTTCCATTAACAGCTGAAAATGAATTATTGCTTAATAAAAGATTCCTCAATGGCGCCTACTTAAATACATGCATCCTCACATCGATTGAAGGTGACACGTTCTTCATCGAGCGAAACGTGTAAAATGAAGTCGGCTAAATGTGCCAATTAAAAGAAGACGAACTGACTTTCGATTATGTAAACACACGATCGTGACTTAATGGAATCTCAGAGAAAGCTACGATCCAGGCTTTTAGCAGGAGAACAACCCATAAGAATAATGGAAACATATATTTCTTTTCTGACCACACAAACAAAATATGCATCTACATATATTTAGTAAACATTTTCTTGGTTTTTAAGCTTTTATTCATTTATTTAAAAAGAAATAAAACTATATTTACAGTAATTGGGTCATGGCACAACCTCTTAGACGCCCCACTAAACTGCCATAATGCCCAAAAAATAACAATTAAGAGAAGGTAAGACTTTTACATGCATTAACAAATAAAAATGTATGTAGAGTAAAAAGTTGACTTTTGGAATCATTTTTGCAGCCTCATAACTTTCGCCTCGTAACTCTCGCCTCATAACTCTCGCCTCATAACTCTCGCTTCGAAACTCTTGTTTCGTAACTCTCGCCTCATAACTCTCGCATCATAACTCTCGCATAATAACTCTCGCCCCATAACTCTCGTTCTGTAACTCTCGCCTCATAACTCCCGCTTCGTAACTCACGCTTCGTAACTCTCGCCTCATAACTCTCGCATCATAACTCTCGCATAATAACTCTCGCATCATAACTCTCGCCTCATAACTCACGCTTCGTAACTCTCGCCTCATAACTCTCGCCTCATAACTCTCGCCTCATAACTCTCGCTTCGTAACTCTCGCCTCATAACTCTCGCTTCGTAACTCTTGTTTCGTAACTCTCACCTCATAACTCCCGCTTCGTAACTCTCGCCTCATAACTCTCGCATCATAACTCTCGCCTCATAACTCTCGCCTCATAACTCCCGCTTCGTAACTCTCGCCTCATAACTCTCGCATCATAACTCTCGCCTCATAACTCTCACCTCATAACTCCCGCTTCGTAACTCTTGCCTCATAACTCTCGCATCATAACTCTCGCCTCATAACTCTCGCCTCATAACTCTCGCTTCGTAACTCTCGCCTCATAACTCTCGCTTCGTAACTCTCGCTTTGTAAGCTTCGCCTCATAACTCCCGCTTCGTAACTCTCGCCTCATAACTCTCGCTTCGAAACTCTTGTTTCGTAACTCTCACCTCATAACTCCCGCTTCGTAACTCTCGCCTCATAACTCTCGCTTTGTAACTCTTGCTTCATAACTCTCGCTTCGTAACTCTCGCCTCATAACTCTCGCTTTGTAACTCTCGCCTCATAACTCTCGCTTCGTAACTCTAGCTTCATAACTCTCGCTTCATAACTCTCACCTCATAACACTCGCTTCGTAACTCTCGCCTCATAACTCTCGCCTCATAACTCTCGCTTCGTAACTCTCGCCTCATAACTCTCTCTTCGTAACTTTCTCCTCATAACTCTCGCTTCATAACTCTCACTTTGTAACCTTCGCCTCATAACTCTGTCTTCGTAACTCTCGCCTCATAACTCTCGCTTCATAATTCTAGCCTCATAACTCTCGCTTCGTAACTCTCGCCTCATAACTCTCTCTTCGTAACTCTCTCCTCATAACTCTCGCTTCATAACTCTCACTTTGTAACCTTCGCCTCATAACTCTTGCTTCGTAACTCTCGCCTCATAACTCTCGCTTCATAACTCTCGCTTCATAATTCTAGCCTCATAACTCTCGTTTCGTAACTCTCGCCTCATAACTCTCGCTTTGTAACTCTCGCCTCATAACTCTCGCTTCATAACTCTCGCTTCATAACTCTCGCCTCAAAACTCTAGCTTCATAATTCACGCCTCATAACTCTCGCTTCGTAACTCTCGCCTCATAACTCTCGCTTCGTAACTCTCGCCTCATAACTCTCGCATAATAACTCTCGCCTCATAATACTCGCTTCATAACTCTCGCCTTATAACTCTTGCTTCGTAACTCTCGCTTTGTAACTCTCGCTTCATAACTCTCGCCTCATAACTCTCCTTTCGTAACTCTTACTTCGTAACTCTCGCATCATATTACTTGCTTCGTAACTCTTACTCTATAACTCTCGCTTTGTAACACTCGCCTCATAACTCTCGCTTCGTAACACTCGCCTAATAACTCTCGCTTCATGAGTCTCGCCTCATAACTCCTACTTCGTAACTTTCACCTCATAACCTTTGCTTCGTAACTCTTGCCTCATAACTCTCACTTCGTAACTCATGCTTCATAACTCCTGCTTCATATCTCTAGCCTCATAACTCTCACTTCGTAACACCTGCCTCATTACTCTCGCTTCGTAACTCTCGTATCATAACTCTCCCTTCATAACTCTCGCCTCATAACTCTCGCTTCGTAACTCTCGCTCGGTAACTCTCGCTTCATAACTCTCGCCTCATAACTGTTGCTTAATAACTCTCGCTTCATAACTCTTGCTTCGTAACTCTCGCTTCAAAACTTTCGCCTCATAACTCTCGCTTCGTAACTCTCACCTCATAACTCTCACTTCGTAACTCTCGCCTCATAACTCTCGTTTCGTAACTCTTAACCCATAACTCTCGCTTCATAACTCTCGCCTCATAACTCTTGCTTCGTAACTCTTGCCTCATAACTCTCGCCTCATAACTCTAGCTTCGTAACTCTCGCCTCATAACTCTCGCATAATAACTTTCGCCTCATTACTCATGCTTTTATAACTCTCGCCTCATAACTCTCGCTTGGTAACTCTTGCTTTGTAACTCTCGCTTCATAACTCTCGCCTCATAACTCTCGTTTCGTAACTCTTACTTCGTAACTCTCGCCTCATAACTCTCGCTTCGTAACTCTTTTCCTATAACTCTCGCTTTTTAACACTCGCCTCATAACTCTTGCTTAATAACTCTCGCTTCGTAATTCTAGCTTCGTAACTTTCGCCTCATTACTCTCGTTTCGTAACTCTCGCCTCATAACTCTCGCTTCGTAACTCTCGCCTCATAACTCTCGCATAATAACTCTCGCCTCATAATACTCGCTTCATAACTCTCGCTTTATAACTCTTGCTTCGTAACTCTCGCTTTGTAACTCTCGCTTCATAACTCTCGCCTCATAACTCTCGTTTCGTAACTCTTACTTCGTAACTCTCGCATCATATTACTCGCTTCGTAACTCTTACTCTATAACTCTCGCTTTGTAACACTCACCTCATAACTCTCGCTTCGTAACACTCGCCTAATAACTCTCGCTTCGTAACTCTCGCCTAATAACTCTCGCTTCGTAACTCTCGCCTAATAACTCTCGCTTCATAACTCTCGCTTTGTAACTCTCGCTTTGTAACTCTTGCTTTATAACTCTCGCCTCATAACTCCTGCTTCGTAACTCTCGCCTCATTACTGTCGCTTCATAACTCTAGCTTCATAATTCTTGCCTCATAACTCTCGCTTCGTAACTCTCGCCTCATAACTCTCGCTTCGTAACTCTCGCCTCATAACTCTCGCATAATAACTCTCGCCTCATAACACTTGCTTCATAACTCTCGCCTTATAACTCTTGCTTCGTAACTCTCGCTTTGTAACTCTCGCTTCATAACTCTCGCCTCATAACTCTCGTTTCGTAACTCTTGCCTCATAACTCTCGCTTGATAACTCTCGTCTTATAACTCTGGCTTCATAACTCTCGCCTCATAACTCTCGCTACATAACTCTAGCATCGTAATTCTTGCCTCATAACTGTCGCTTCGTAACTCTCGCCTCATAACTCTCGCTTCATAACTCTCGCTTCGTAACTCTCGCTTCATAATTCTCGCTTTGTAACTCTTGCCTTATAACTCTCGCTTCGTAACTCTCGCCTCATAACTCTCGCTTCGTAACTCTCGCTTCATAATTCTCGCTTCGTAATTCTCGCTTCATAACTTTCGCCTCATAACTCTTGCTTCGTAACTCTCACCTCATAATTCTCACTTCGTAACTCTCGCCTCATAACTCTCGCTTCGTAACTCTTGCCTCATAACTCTCGCTTCATAACTCTAGACTCATAACTCACGCTTCGTAACTCTTACCTCATAACTCTTGCCTCATAACTCTCGCTTCATAACTCTCGCTTCATAACTCTCGCTTCATAATTCTCGCCTCATAACTCTCGCTTCGTAACTCTCACCTCATAACTCTCGCTTTGTTACTCTCGCCTCATAATACTCGCTTCATAACTCTCGCCTCATAACTCTCGCTACGTAACTCTCGCTTTGTAACTCCTGCTTCATAACTCTCGCCTCATGACTCTCGCTTCGTAACTCTCGCCTCTTAACTCTCACTTCGTAACTCTTGCCCTATAACTCTCGCTTTGTAACACTCGCCTCATAACTCTCGCTTCGTAACTCTCGCCTCATAACTTTTGCTTAATAACTCTAGCTTCATAACTCTTGCTTCGTAATTCTCGCTTCGTAACTCTCGTCTCATAACTCTCGTTTCGTAACTCTCGCCTCATAACTCTCGCTTTGTAACTCTCGCCTCATAACTCTCGCTTCATAACTCTCGCTTCGTAACTCTCGCTTCGTAACTCTCGCTTCATGACTCTCGCCTCATAACTCCTGCTTCGTAACTCTCGCCTCATAACTCTCGCTTTGTAACTCTCGCCTTATAACTCTCGCTTCGTAACTCTCGCCTCATAACTCTCGCTTCTTAACTCTCGCTCTATAACTCTAGCTCTATAACTACTGCTTCGTAACTCTCGCTTCACAATATTTTACATTAATCCTCACATCTATGGGCGATGTTTCTGACAAATGAGGAAGAATTGCAGTTTTCAGCGCCGATTATCTTTTGAGTGGGTTTTATGTAGAAATTTTCAATCTCTTCATAGTATTCATCATCATACAATTGTCAATCTACCCATCTTATTAACCCTAATCTTCGAATTCTAACATTCACAGATAACATGAATTAGAAAAAATACATAGAAGATACTGTCAAGGCTGCTGCGTGTAATTTTAACAACGATTCGACCGTTGTACGCTTCGGCCTACTTCACATGCCTTTTATTGTAGTCGCTAGCCTTCCAGGAATTTCGAACCGAAACCATTATTGAATCCATTGGGGGTCACATACTGCTATCATTCCGCATACCGTGCGTTTTTTTTTTTAGATATCTGTAGTGGACAAAGCCTAGCGTAAGCGACATAGAATCATCTGTGTCGTACATAACGGCCATGGTTACTGTAATGAAAGCAGACAGTTATTTGCACGGACTAACTTTGAAGTTAGGTCTTCAAAACAGCGACAGTTGAAACAAGACTTTAAAACGACGATGGTTGAAAGAGTTGTACTTACGCATCGTACAATATTTTTTATTAGTTATTTGTGTTTACTTCCTTCAACAAGGTTTGACATTCCTAAAAAACTACCGACTCCAAAACTTGAAGGCCGGAGACTACAACAATCGAAATACTGGGAACAAGTTCCAATCATTTAATAATAATAATAATAATAATAATAATAATAATAATAATAATAATAATAATAATAATAATAATAATAATAATAATAATAATTGAACACTACAGGTGATTATCAGTGGGCAATCACTGATGATGACCTGTGTGAGAACTCCTAGTGAGTACAAATAATAATAATAAAGCAGAAACGAAAAGAACAAACCAAAAAGCCATAGAAATAAAAGGACCACAAAAAAGAATAATGGAATGTTACTACAAAAGCCACTATCCTACAGAAAGAGGCTATCGGAAACAGATGAAAAATCTATGGGACATTCTACTGACCACCATACAACGAAACAAAGGATAGCAGATCATACAAGACAGATCCTCAAAAGAGGGTGGTTCTCGAATCTGGAATTAATAGACATCAAACAAAAGATAAATGGCGCAACAGATCAAGAAACACCACTTGGCGAAAACCCACAGGTAGAAGACTGGCAAAACGTAAACATTAAAACTGACCCCTCGCGTACATCTCAACAGATCTTATCACGAACTTAAACAACTTAATATATGCGGGGGCAAAATCAATAAGCATGAAATTAAAAATGAAAAAAAAGATTGGTCAAAAGAATGGACCAACAAGCCTGGATGGGAAATCAGACTGTAAATCCAGATCACCAAAATTCAAAAAGAAGCTAAAACCGTAAACAGGATGAATGAGAACAGGAAACGATGAAAAAGAAGACATCTGACTCGTAAGGAAAGACTAAATAAGAAACATGAAGAACTAAAACAAAAGATAGCAGAATTATAAGGAAGACTAACACGATAATGATACACATCGGAACAGCATAAACAGAGCAGGACCTTTAAAAACAATAAAAGCCAATTTTACAAATACGTAAACGGAGAAAGAACAACCACAGTAAAACCGGATACAATAGAAACAAAACACTTCTGGAGTAAGATATAAGAAAAGATTCAAAAACACTGCAAAAATGCCAAAATGGCTGAGAAACATGAAAGATGAACTGCGAGAAATTGAAGAATGAACAGTAACTGGAATTAACGAAGAAACGATTAAAATAACCCTAAGGAAAATGGTAAACTGGAAAGCACCAGGCCACGATGGAATACATGCATACTGGTTTTAAAAATTCAGAATCCCTCAATCATGGGTAATTAAATGCTTAAAAATGTACAAGATACCCGACAGGATTATTAATCTCATTAAGAAAACAATGGGAACATGCAGACTAGAAATGACAGCTAGAGAACAACACCTGGCTGAGATAAAAATACAGAGAGGCATTTTCCAAGGATACTCCCTATCACCACTACTATTTATCATAGCCATGATGCCACTCAACTATATACTCTGGAAATATGATTCTGGATACAAGTTTACAGACACAGGACAAAGAATAAACCACCTCATGTACATGAACAAAATGAAGCTATTTGCAAACAGCAAACAAAATAAAAGGAACTGGAACAGCTGATAAATACGACCAGAATATTCAGACAGGACACTTAAAAAAAATTCGGAATTGAAAAGTGTGCACTGCTAGAGATTAAAAGGGGAACACTGGAGACAACAAAGGGCATGGAACTCCCCCAACCAAAAGGAGATGATGGCGCTAGGTGAGCAGGAAAGCTATATATATATCTGGGTGTGCTGGAAGCAGACACCATCACATCTACAGAAATGAAAGAGAAGATTAGAAAAGAATACCCGAGAAGAACAAGGAAACTCTTAGAAACGAAATTATATAGCAGAAACCTAGTAAAAGGAATAAACACCTGGACAGTATTACTAATAAAGTACTTTGGACCATTCATAGGTTTGACTAAAAAAGAACTCAGGCACATAGACCAGAAGACTATAAAATTAATGATTACGCACAACGCACTACACCCAAAAGACAATACGGACAGACTCTATGTGAAAAGAAACGAAGGAGGAAGAGGACTGGTAAGTATAGAAGACTGTGTGAAAGACACAAACAAAAAGAGCTGGAGAAATACATAACCCAGAACACAAAAAGGCTGATCACCGCAGCAATAGACACCGTCTCAATGAAAAACTCGGAAGCATCGAAATCAGAAACAAAAAGGCTAGAAAAGAAAAGTGTGAAGAAAAACAGCCACATTTACGTTTTAAAAGAATGACCAGAGATGAGATCAAGCAAGATTTCTGGGCATGGCTAAGAAACTGACACTTTAACAGAGAAATAGAATACCTACTGACAGCTGCACAGAACAATGCGATTAGGACTAACTACATTAAAGCTACAATAGATAAAACCCAGTAAATGTAGATTATGTGGAGAAAGAGACAAAACATTAAATCACATAATAATTGAAGCAATAAATTAGCTAAAAAAGAATACAAGAACAGACACGACTGTGTGGAGAAAGCAGGGCACTAAGTACTATGCAAACGACTGCATTTCGAACACTCGGACAAATGATACAAATATAAACCAGAGACAGAAATACTAGAAAACGAAAATCACAAAATCCTCTGGGACATGGAAGTGCAAACAGATAAACTTATACAAGCAATTAGACCGGATGTCATAATAGTCAACAAGAAGGTAAAATCCTGCAAAATGGTAGATGTTAATGTTCCGGAAGACCATAGAGTTACGGTCAAGAAAACGGAAAAACGAAGCAAATACACAGGAACTTGCCATAGAATTGAAAGGGACATAATACCAATAATTGTAGGAGCACTAGGGATAATCACTCCCAAACTAGGATGATGAAAACATTCGCAATCTTAAGGAAAATCCTCGAATGCGGAAACCAACCAGTATAAGCTACGAACAGTAACAAGTCACATGCAAGTTATAATAGGAAGAAACCAAAAGCACAGGAAGAACACCACCAAGGAACAGAAACTGCATGAAATTTCATACCCCCCGCCAAAAAAGGTGATGGCGAGAGTCTCAGATGATACCACACAAAATATGCGTGAAGGATCAACGAGGATGAAAAGACCGAAGTGTTAGAGCACTAACCAGACCTCCACTTGAAGAGTGCGGAGATTACTTGGGGTGGCTTATTGTTACCTAAATCCTAGAGCAGACCAATGGTCGTTAACAGCGAGAAATCAGTGGTTATCGGCTGTTGCGATACCGCCACATTTGCAATGGTTATCGAAAAGAGGTGGAGAGTACTGGAAATTTGGGGAGACTTGTCGTTACTCAGACTCCAGGGAACATCACCAGTTGATATCAGTGAGCAATCACTGACAATGACTTGTGTAAGAACTCCTAGTGAGTAATAATAATAATAATAATAATAATAATAATGATTAGCGAGACTCGTGTAAATTACACGAAATGATGTTTTCAATATTAATTATCTTGTTCCTAACCTATACAAGTTTGAATAAAATATGATAAGATTTGACTTGTATTTCATTTTTAAAAATGAACAATGCATGAAACAATTCACAAAACTTTTTTTATATACAGGGTGTTTCAAAAGTCTTGGGAACATTACAAATGCGTATATCTCATGAACTATTCCAGGTAGAAAAATGAAACTGGTGCCATTTTAAAGCTTGCTTAATCAAGTTTTTGGTCATACTAATGATTTTCGTGTTATCTTTCCAGGTGCAGTAATGGCGTTCTCTAAACAAGACAAGGCATTTTGCGTCCTCCAATTTGCAAAGACTGAATCGTGGACATGTGTTCAGCGTGCATTTCGCAGGAAATTTAAAAAAGAAGCCCCTGAAAGGAAATCCATTGTCAGATGGCATGCTAAATTTGTGAAAGATGGGTGTTTGTGCCCAAGTAAGCGAACAGGTCGCCCTTCAACTTCAGAAGATGCAGTTGAGCAAGTTCGGACAGCCTTTCAGCGGAGCCCCCGTAAATCAGTGAGAAGAGCCAGCAGGGAACTTCAGCTTGCTCCAGCAACTGTCTGGCGTGTCTTAAGGAAACGACTGCAAATTGTACCTTACAAGCTCAAGTTGGTCCAAAAGTTGAAGGACACTGATAAGCCACTTCGCCGTGACTTTTGCATTGCAATGCAAGAGAAGTTGGAAGATAACGGCTTTGATGACCGGCTTGTTTTTAGCGATGAGGCGACCTTCCATCTGAATGGCAAAGTTAACAAGCATAACACTCGCATATGGGGTACTGAGAATCCTCATGAACTTCTTGAGCACGAGCGAGATTCACCAAAAGTGAACGTGTTTTGTGCAATTTCCAAGAAAGGTGTCTATGGACCGTTCTTCTTTGAAGAGGCAACTATCACTGGTGAATCCTATCTCAACATGCTGGAAGACTGGTTAATGGCTCAGTTGGAACAAGCAGAATCTGATGACTTCATTTTTCAACAAGATGGTGCACCACCACACTGGAGTCTTAGAGTAACGCAGTTTCTTAACACAAGGCTGCCTGGTAGATGGATTGGGAGATCTGGGCGAGGTGATGACATTCTCATGCCCGGGCCTCCTAGGTCTCCAGATCTTACTCCGTGTGACTTTTTCCTTTGGGGCTTTGTCAAGCAACAAGTCTATGTGCCGCCCCTTCCAAGAGATATTGACGAACTAAAGGCTCGAGTAACGGCAGTTGTGGGAACCATTGACGTCAAGATGCTGGAACGCGTTTGGCAGGAAATGGACTATCGACTAGATGTCTGCCGTGTGACGAATGGTGCTCATATTGAGCAACTTTGAAGCTTCCTCACAAAACTTGAAACTTTAACCTTTCCAACGGTACCAATTTCATTTTTCAACTCCTAATAGTTTTTGAGTTATTAAAAATCGTTATGTTCCCAAGACTTTTGAAACACCCTGTACAATATTTCTAGTGAAAAATTCCAGAGGATTGTGTCTAATAAACAAAAACGGTTTCGTGTCCGTCCGTCAGACTTTTTTTCTCGATTTGATCGATTGACTAATTCCGATTTCAACAACTAAGCCTTACTTTGTAAATGCTTTAATTTTATTAAATTTGGCTCCAATTCATGAGTAGCATACAAAGATTCGGAAGGTCGTTGCTTTTGATGTAAGTGGGACACACAAAATAACATACACGCTATTGTATTAATATGTGTCTTCCCGGTTGTCCCCTCCCTACCCCCCTTCGATGTAGAAAAAATAATCTTATAGGTTGGTTGGGATCGAACTATAAACCAGTCGGCCGACGTCAAAATCCTATTTAACTAACCGTTGCGCCAAAGGAAAATACTTGAAATATTACGAAAATTAGGTGACTTGAATGCTTTACCAAATCTAGGTGCGGGACGCATGCGCAGAGCTTTTGATGTAAGCGTGACACAGGAACACACACACTATCGTATTAATATATAGATAATAATAATAATATTATTATTATTAATAATAATAATAATAATAATAATAATAATAATAATAATAATAATAATAATAATAATAATAATAATAATAATAATAATAATGCAGAAACCAACACGCATAAGCTACAAAGAATTACAAAGTCATAAGGAATTTACAACAGGGAGAAAACAAAACCACACGAAGAACACCACACCACGAACCAAGGAACAGCCCTTCCCCCCAATAAATTACACCGGCCTCAGCTATCACTACACAAAAATGAACCAAAGAAACAGAAATTACAAGAAACACTATAAGCTCCTTCCTCTCTCCCCCCCAAATTTTTTTTAAAAATTAATTTTTTTTTTAAATAAGGAAAGAGAGAAAAAAAATTTTAAATTAAAAGGAAAAAAAGGAAAAAATAAAAAAATAAAAAAAAATTAATTTAAAAAATAAAATTAATTAAAAAAAATAAAATTATTATTATTTTTTTTTAAATGGTGCCGGCCTAGGCTGACACCATACAAAATATTTGTAGAGGGTCGAGAAGAATGGACAAACCAGACCTCCACTGGAAGAATTAGGAGAGTGCTGGGACCTTAAGGAGGCTTATTGCCATCCAAATCCCAGAGAAGACCAATGGTCCTTACCAGCGAGAAATCAATGGTAAGAGGTTGTTGCGATACCGCATCGTTATCGAAAAGAGGTGAAGAATACTGGAAATCTGGGCAGGCTTGTTGTCACTCAGACTCCCGGAAATACCACTGGTTGCTGTCGGTGAGCAATCACTGACGATGATCTGTGTGAGAACTCCCAACACTTATACAAATAATAATAATAATAATAATAATAATAATAATAATAATAATTATTATTATTATTATTATTATTATTATTATTATTATTATTATTATTATTATTATTATTATTATTATTATTATTATTATTATTATCATCATCATCATCATCATCATTTAATCACTAGGAGTTATCACACAGATCATCATCAGTGATTGGTCACTAATAATAATCGGTGGTGTTCCATAGGGTCTGAGTGACAAAAAGTCTCCCCAGATTTCCAGTACTCTCCACCTCTTTAGATAACCTTTGCAAATGACTTTGCATTATCGACTTCTTGTTGGCAACGATCATTAGTCTTCTCTGGGATTTGGGTGATAATAAGCCTCCATAGGATCTCAGTATTCTCTGCACTTCCAGTGAAGGTCTGATTAGTGCTCTACCGACTCGGTCTGTCCATCCATCTTGACCCTTCACGACTATTTTGTGTGGTCTCACTCGAGGCTGATGTGGAGGCAGTTTATTCTGTTCTCTCCAGCTGTTTTGTTCATTTATTTTTGTCATCTAAAGATGATTCGACGAAGAATCGAAAACATTCGCGATACGAAGTATTTTTTTGATTTTGGCACAAAAAAGATCATTAGAAAATTTTAAAAAATAAAAATAATTTGTATTTCCTGTGATTTCGAATGAATACTTTAGGTGGATAACGAACGATTTAAACAACTAATAGCTAAACGCACATGGCGCGTGGACGCCGCGACTTGAACATTTTGGAGTTCGCAGCTCTTTTAGTAGGGGAAAATGATGATGAGTACGGACTGTAATCCAGGCTTTACTTGTCTGAAATATTTCCTTTTTTCTCCTTTTCTTTTTGTTTTTCTTTGTTTATATACGAGCACTGAAGATAGCCACGCCCAGGAAATAAATGCATAGGATATAGGAGCATGTTATAACTATATTGGTAGTACGTCGACACAATTGAATGCTGAAAATGAAAACAGCTTTTTTGTGAAATGATGTGAATCTGTTCTTCCTAACATTTGACGTGGTTTAAATTAAATAAAAATCTTTGATACCATAGCCTCACACTATTGAGCTCTTACAATTGCTTTACGTTTTAAAATTTATATTTTAAATATAAAAACTTTAAATATAAATACACACACACACACACACACACACACACATATATAAATATATATATCTATATGAATAAAAATGGGGATAAAATGATCCGACGTAATGGAAAATGAAAAAGAAAAACCAAAAACCATGTTATTTATGTATTCATCAACGTTTCGTCTTTATTGAAATACTTCATCAGGAGGAAGAAACAATGTAAAAAATCATACAGATATTAATTTTGATTTGTCAGAAACTGTTCAAATTTCGGCATGGCTGTAGATGTGAACAAGCAAAAAATGAAAACCATGATTTTGGTGATGGCGTTATCAGCAGCAGTCTGTCTCTTTCAAGGGACGCGAAGGGAATGGGATGATGGCTTGATCTTATTAGCTTCCCATGTCTATTTTTAGCTAGGGAGTTTGTCTGGGTAAAAATATGTTATAGCTGAGCTTGTCCGATATATATATATATATATATATATATATATATATATATATATATGTCCGATACACACACACACATATATATATATATATATATATATATATATATATATATATATATATATATATATATATATATATATATATATATACTAACTGAATAAGATTGTTGAATACGCGAGATTTCTTAAAGTATTCTCTCCTTTTTCTTTTTAACATAGTTCACCCCAAACAAGGCAGGCCGCCACTGTAGACGTAAGGGGCTACTGGGAAACATGGGTGAAAGTTTTTTTTTTTGGGAGGTCAACCCAAATTTGGAGCTTTGCAGCGAGATGTCTAGTTTTAAATTTCTGCATGTCAGTACCGTCAGAAAAACAGTGAGCAGGGAGGGAGTTCCAGAGTCCAGCAGCACGAGGAAAGAAGCTTTTGGAGTAGAAAGCTCTTCAGCATCTATGGACCTCTGTCGTCAGCAAATATTCCTATTTCAGTCTCAATGACATCAGGGAGGTCATTTATCAAAATCAGGAACATTAGAGGTCCAAGGATGGATCCCTGGGGTACACCAGGTAAAATATTAGAAAACAAATAAATAGATTTGATTTGACATCATGAGACACAACGTCTATTGGCAAGTTAGTTTGGTTAAGTTTTTTCATTTGATTGAACAGCAATTTAGAATTTATATTATGGAAAATACATCATCATCATCATCATCATCATCATCATCATCATCATCATCGTGGTGGTGGTGGTCGTCGTCTGTGGGTGATTTGTTTAGTTAATTATAAATTACGGCTAATTAGCACAATCAAAGCATATTTTTTCAAACATAACTCAATCCCAAAACTATGGTATATTTTAGAATGTATTTTATGTTATTAAAGTATATAGGAAACAAACGTTGATTAACTCATATTTAGTATACTAATTATTTGAGTCAGCCATTGACCACGGGTTGAATTGTTTTAATGAGATAAAAGTGAGTTGGCAAAGCCAGTTAAATATAAAAATAAAAAGACAGAATCCAAAATTAGCATCTTTCTATTTGCTATATTCCCTTTTTCTGTTTCTCTGTCACTGTTTTTTTTTCCTCTCCAACTACAGGCTAAATAGTATTACTTCTTGTAGTTATATAACACTAATGGACTATTCCAATCTTTATATTCTTTCATTTATTTACTTTATTAATTTTGACGGTTAATAAATAGAGAGAGAGAGAGAGAGAGAGAGAGAGAGAGAGAGAGAGAGAGAGAGAGAGAGAGAGAGTATAAAATAAGAGTGGGGAGTCAAATTACATGGAATGAGAGAGGGAGAGAGTCGATATAATGGACTAAAACTTTGTAAGATATGGGTTACCTCTCTTCTTCATCTAGTTTTTTTTACTCCAAGGTTGCCAACACCAGTCAAGGTCTCACGCCGAAAAGGTTGACAATCAGTCAGGTTGCATGGAACAAAAATCGATTCTTACACACGCGAGAAATGTCTTCCTCGCTCGTCCACGCTCTCTAGTGCCTGGAATATCCGGATGCGTTATGGAGTTGATCCAAGAGACGGAACGTTGTACATGGCCGAACCACCCGAAACGCCAAGCGCGTAAGGCATCTATAATCCCGTCAATACCGAGTTTCTTATCAACAGCAATTGATTAGTAAATTGTAAATTACGGCTAATTAAAAGAAACATTTTTTTCAAACATAACTCAATCCCAGAACCAAGGTATATTTCAATATGTATTTTGTGTTATTAAATTGTATAGGAATATGCCTTAGAGATTGAACAGTTGATTAACTCAGCTTTTATAATAATAGATAACAGCATAATCGCCATCTTTATTGAAACATTCTCAGATAGAAACGCGTGCGGGTGTGTTGCTCATCTTCTCTGGAGGCCGAAATGTTTATGAATCTGTTGCTGATGACTGAGAGGAGGCCAAAGTAAAAAGGAAACATTTATACAAACACTCTATCAATCATTTGTCGAAAAGCAAAAAAAGAGCATTTCGCAACAGCGTGAATCACCAGATTCAGTTGCACCAGAAGCGGAAATTAACAAGATGGCGACATTTATTTACGCCATTTCACAGATAAAACCAACTGAAATGTAAAATGTACGAATCGTTATATAAAACAGAACAGCAGCCAAATACAATCTGATTCCAAATGTTTTCTAACTTTTCCACTCACTTGTAAGTGTTTACGTCTGACTTTTTAAGTTTAAATGCTTTAATAGTAACACGTGTTTGCGTCGGTTTGTTTTTCGACTAAAACAAAGTTTGTTTAATGGTCGACACCTTTTTGTCTTTTTCTAAGTGGGTTGGTGTGGGGGTGTTGAATTTCCAGAGGATGTGAATATACTTCTCCTCTACAATTCTTACAGGGTGACCACCCCCAATTGCCTCTGTTAATAACATTCGCAATTCTTTCTACAATCCAACCATATTCGGTACAAATATACTTCAGTTTATGCTTGACATGTTCAGCAAGTTTCAGTCATGAATGTCTAACAGTTTTTGTTGCATCGCCATTCAATGATAAGCACACCTGGATACAACGTGTAAAAGTGTAAATCCCACCTGACTTGGCACTCGTCTCTTGTTTGGCTGTGATGACTCTCTTCAGGAATTGTTTTGATAGACATGATCTTTGAGACTTGGAATTTTCTATCACTACGGAGACCGATTCTTCGATCTCTGCAGATCATCATCACGTAGGCAGTAGAAACGATGCTAGTCTCTCTCTGCTCTATCGTTATAGCCATGGAAGATGCTCGACTGAGATCCAATCTTTATAAGACATTTACATAAGAACTCGTTTAGCTACCACATCGAACAAAGACTTTCTTTTCTCTCTCCATGTGTCTATGATCAGGCGGATTTTCATGGACAGATTCTTTGCAAGGACTTCTCGTCCGTGGAACTCATTTCTGCGACATTGCTTCCCTGATGATTACAACTTGGTTGTCATCAAGTCAAATGTTATCAAATTCTTGGTTTAAACCGCCACATAAGTAATCAGTCTCATTAACCCTTATCCTCGAGTGGCTTTTGTGTTACGGTACGCATTACCGTTTGGAATAGAAACCGTTATATCGTTATACACTCGCGTTTTTGTTATGAACCCAGGTTATTGACGTGGGCCGATCTTCTCGTCATTGTCGCTGTCGTCGTTGTTGTGAAACTCGAGTTGCTTTTCGGCTGTTAATAATAATCACATAGACATTTGTTTGGTTTATAAAGATTGTATTAAAAACAGAAAACTTGGTACGCGTGTGCGTGTGTGTATCTGTGTGTGTGTATAAGAGAGAGAGAGAGAGAGAGAGAGAGAGAGAGAGAGAGAGAGAGAGAGAGAGAGAGAGAGAGAGAGATTTTAGGTACCTCCCTTTCAGGGCGCCACGCAAACCCACCCATCCGAGCACCCTCTTCACTATCGAACACCTGGCCTTAGTAAGCGGTGACTCAATAGTAAAAAAGCAGTAATTCGTTTCCTCTCCGCTTCTTTCTCGTCGTCATCGTCGTCTTCTTTTTAATAACAGCGGTCGTAAATGTTATTAATAATGAACGACACAACATGATTGGGGTTTAACAATTTTTTGGTTTTCTTTTCCTTTACAGTATACATGTATGTATATATAATATTAGCAATCCACCTCCATGGGCAAATGGGAGCAGTTATCCAAAAGCACCATCGCTTTCTCTCGCAGTTAAGAAAAAGAGAAAGATCTGATCAGCTTATTCGCCATGTATCACAAGTTGTTTCCTGTCTGTGATGTAAGATCCT
>OY744536.1:71882485-71919985 GCA_963556195.1 Sepiola atlantica | reverse complement strand
AGAGAGAGAGAGAGAGGGAGAGGGGAAGAGAGAGCATGAAATGAGAGCGGGCAAGGTCAAATAACATACAGTGGGTGAGGGTGAAAGAAAGTAATAGATAGAAAGTTAGTATGAAACAAATTAATTGATGGGTTATTTGCAAATTACTATTAATTAGAGCAATTCAAATGGAAGTTTCTTCCAAACATAACTCAATCTCAAAACGAAAAAAATATTTTACCATATATTTTGTGTGATTAAATATATATATAAAAAAGCACTTCGTGAGAGAAACATTGATTAAACGGCTTTACTACTACTACTACTACTACTACTACTACTACTACTACTACTACTACTACTACTACTACTAATAATAATAATGAAGTGATTGGAAAATTTCAAAGCGTTTCGGTCGTTGTAGTCTCCGGTCTTCATTGTCGGAGTCGGTAACTTTCTGGGAATTTAAAACCCTGTTGAAGAAAGTTAACAAAATAACTAATACGATATATTGTAAGGTGCGCAAGTTCAACTCTTTCAACTGTCGTCGCTTTTAAGTCATCTTTCAACCGTCACCACTTTCAAGTTTTCTTTCAACCGTCGTGTTTTTTCAAGGTAAGGCATAGTTAGAAATTAGTCGGTGCCAACAACTGCCTGCTTTTATCACAGTTACCGTATCCGTTATGCACGACACACGAGATCCTATGTGTATTACGCTTGTGGTAGTGGTGGCTCAGTCCACTACAGATATCTAAAAGCGCACGAGACACGTAATGAGAACAGTCCTACTTCCAATGTATTCAATAATGGGTTTAGTTTGACATTCCTGGAAGGTTAACGGGTACAGCAAAAGGCACCCAAATCCGGCCGGAGCGTACAACAGTCAAGATGGGAAAATATGTAAAGAAATGCAATAATAGATCCGCCATTTTATTGTTTATTAAAATCTTTGTTTCTCTTCATTTTCTTTTTAAAGAATTATACTAATTAAGTGGGGACGTCAATAAGTCCCAGGATTTACATAGAGATGGCACCACTAATAAAACAGCCATATGATTTTTATAAAGTACTAACCTTCACATAACATGTGTCAAAATTTGAGCCGAATTGTAATTAGTAAACCAATAGTTTACAAATTACAGTTATTTAAGTGAAGTTACTGTTTTCAATTTTCGATGGAAATATTTTGATTTCGTGTGTTGATAACGCATTACTTTCTGATAAGTGTTATTCGGACTCTACTCCGTCGGAAACAACGGCTAAGAAGTAGTTTCAGCGGTCGTACAGATTCAAATGTTGCTGAACGCTGCGGTCGCCCAAATAAATCCACAAACTCATTTTGGCTAATCATAAATTGAAGTTGTGAGATAGCAGAGGAGTTGAAGATATCAGAAGGCGAAGGTGTATTCACCGTTTTGTATAAACATTTGTGAATGAGAAAGTTGTGTTCAAAGTTACTGCCGTGTTTGTTTACAGTCAATCAAAAACGATTCAAAGCATTATTTGCAACTATTTCAACGCAACAAGAAAGGAGTTTTTGCATCGCTATGCCACAATATGGAACACTTCAACCCGGAGTCGAATTGTCAGTCAGTGGAGTGGACAGAAGCAGGTGAAAGTGAAAGCCGTCCAAATCTACGAAAGGCATAAACATCAGCAGGCAACGTTTTGGCTTTCGTACTTTTTGTCGGATGCGCAAGGTATTCTGTTCACCCATTGCCTTGAGAAAGGAAGAACCATCAATAGTGACAGGACCGGCGGGACAGTTATAAAAGTGGGGGGGGGGGCTCTCCTAAAAAGTGTGTGGGGGGCCCGGTTAAACACATGCATATATAACTTCATTATTGATGACCGTAAAGTGGGGGGGGCCAAATAAAAAAATGGAGGGGGGGGGGGCTTCAGCCCCCTGCCCCCCCCGATGCCGCCGTCCATGAGTGAGTATTAGATAGCATCAAATGAAGAAGAACAAAGTTAGCTTTTACCAAGGCAATGCAACGTGTCACATGTCGATCGAAACGATAACAAAACTACATGAATTGCACTTCGAATATCTTCCACACCCACCCTATTCTCCAGATCTCATCTTCCAGCGACTATTGGCTGTTTGCAGACCTCAAAAGAATGCTCCAGGTGAAGAGATTCGGCTCCAATGAAGAAATGATATCGGAAACTGATGCGTATCATGAAACACACTGTTCTATAAAAGTCATCGAATTGTTAGAGAAGCGTTGAGATCAACCTAGAAAGAGACTATGTTGATGAATAAAGTCACTTTTTGTCTGAAAGTTAGACTTATTGAATAATGTGTTATATTTTCATTTCCTTTAAAATATTTCTATCAAAGATAAAAATCAGGAATATCTAACATATAAATTATCTAGTCGGATTTTAAAAGTCAGACGCAAATAGCATTTAAACTGACAAATCAAACTTTGCTTCTTACGAACCAATTTTCATTTGCTATTTTTTGTGCCATGTTATTTATAACGTAAAAATAATTTAGTCCAGTCCAGACGACTACTAATATAACACATCTTTAAATAATCACTTAAAATAACAATCAGCAAGGGGGATAACTCATTTTGAATTTAAGAATATAATAGTACTTATCTACCTTAATGTAAAAAATGTGCAAACAAATAAATATTAAAAACTAAAATGTCTTTACTGCACCCCGGGTAACGCCGGGTCGGAAGAGCTAGTTACAAATGAATATAACTCGATGCATATTTTGTGTTTGTGGTCAGAATACGGAGAAAAAAAATTATATTACAAGAAAAAAAAAGATTATCCCATCATTCTTATGATCGAGGCTTTCTGTAAAATTGCAGTAAGGCACAGTCGTGTGTTTACATAATCGAACTTTCGATCTTCATGTCATTTGTGATTCCTTTAATTGATACTTAAATATTGATAGCCGATTTCATTTTACACATTTCGCTCGATGAACAACGTGCAACCTGCAACTAGTCTGCGGGTGAATTTATTTATGCCCCATTATGTGTGGAGGGGGTAATCATTCATTTTCAGCTATTAATGAAGAAGAAACCTTATACTACTATATACATAACACATAAAGTTATTTTGTCGGGTTTTCCATGTGAACCTAATTAGCAATGCATCTCACAAATCGATATTCTAACTATTCTGTCAATTACGTAATTCATCAGTCACTTTTGTTTGCTATTAACATTCCAATGTTTTCCGAAAGATCAAGAATTATTTCGGAGTTGGACACATTATATTAAGCGGAATAACTTCACTCCTGCGAAATATAGCAAAGTATGTCAAATGATGTGTTTAAAACTTGATTGCAAATATATGCGACCGGGGGGGGGCATATTTTTGCTAGGCTCGGAGTATTATATAATTGTGACAGAACTACATACAATGCGTAGTTAATGCAAGATTCTCTATTTCTAAAAGTAGCTAAATTCTCTAGTATTTCGAAATGAGACACATTCCGCAATGTATTTATTACGTTTAAAAAATGTGACTGACAGACGGACACAATCAATATTTATATAATCATTTTTCAAAAAGTCTTTTATAAATAAAATAAAAGTAAAGTACCTTATTTATGGATGTCAAGTGCTTACCCAGACCCAACAATATTTTTATGAATAAAATTAAGTAAAACGTATTTCCTTTTTATAGATATCAAGCGCGAAAGAAAATAATAGGAAATTAACACATGGCCACCAGCGATTTAGGCATTGCATTAAAGTTCGATTTTGAAATCTTAAAAAATTATATTAGAATTTTATTTCAAGAAAAAAATACAATTTAAGACTAATTAATAAATTTCATCCAAAATGTGTGCGAAAATCAAACGAAATAAGCGGGATATTCAACTAATCCCTATAGTACAATTGAACGCTAGACGAAAATGTCTATTTTGTACCTTCAGGTTTTAATTTTAACTATTTAGTAATTTGAAAAGTTTTTAAAAACATTTTAAATATAAAGGAGGATTTAATACATGCGAGGATTCACCCACAACCCCTTAAAAACGGAAGAGATAATTCCTGAGAAGACGGTCTTATGACAACATATTACAGAATATTGTTCATATTTTAAAGATTATTCATCGTTTGTTTTTAATTTGTTTGTTTATTTAATTTTTTTCCTTAAATTCATGATTCAGTTTTTGCAGTATTTGATTGTATTTTGCTTAAAACGAAAATGTTTAAGAAAATAATAGGTTGTAACTTTAAACAATTAACTATTCATTGTGAAATCTTGTATTTTTAATTTATATTGAATAAAGATCAATTTCAGCATAAATCGAAGCGTGTTTCTTTCTTTTCTTTTGTTAAATGCCATTTAAAAAGTTTTTTAATGCATTTTAAAAGTTTTTAAATGCCATTAAAAAGTTTTTTAATGCATTTAAAAAGTTTTTTAATGCATTTTAAAAGTTTTTTAATGCTTTATAAAAAGAAAGAAGAAGCTCTCATTCGTTAGGTATGTACAAATATTAGAAAACCGCGCCAAATTATTTCTGCAATGCTATTATTTTTTGTGAAAATATTAAATGATAATATCGTTAATTCGAGAAATTAATTTTTCTTTGAGTTATATTGATTTTATGAATACGGAATTTATGGACATTTTTTCGTAATATGTGAGAACTATATTAAACAAAAGAATTTTTGTTAACATCTACGATGCTTTATTTTCATAAAAAATACATTTATGCGTTTTTTATTACCTTGTAATATAACTTTAGTAAAGGTGTTTTTTGTTTACACAAAATAATACATTTGCACTAATATTTCTACTAAAGTAATGGGGTAATTATATTCCCTGATCGTTAATTAATAATTAATGAAAAAATAATTAAAATTGGTTTATTTTCTAAATGTTGATGAATTTTAAGTGAAGGGACGGGGTCAAAATGTTTTGATATTTTGAAGATCGGCCATTCATTCTGTCCATAGTCTGATTGTTTGAGATATCTCGTTTGCTACTTTATAACATGACGTCATTTTTTCAGTGCAATGGCCTGGTTATAACGACGTACACGGCTCAACACTATTTCAAAACTTGTTATTATCGCTGTAAAACATTATTCTTTTAACAAAAACATCCGCTCGACACTATTTCAAAACACCTGATTATGGCTTTAAACCATACCATTCAATGTTCTTTTAACAAAAAAATTCAGCTGGCAGTATTTGAAGACATATTATTATCACTTTAAGCAATTGCATTCAATATTATTTTAAGAAAGAAGTTCCGCTCAGCACTATTTCAAAACACCTTATTATTACTTAAAACAATTACATTCACTATTATTTTAAGAAAGAAGTTCCGCTTAGCACTATTTCAAAATATTTTTATCATTACATTCAATCAGATTCATACATCAAATTTGGAAAAATCGGAATAGATCTTAAAACATTATCATAGCAAAACAAATATACCTTTGGCGTGGCGTCATAGATTCATTATTTACGTCGTGTTTCAAAACATGAATTTAAACATAAGCGATAATAATAAATAAAAGATAAATGGGTAAACATTATCAATAGCATTGGAAATTATTTTAATACTTCCAAACAATTAAACAGCAAATATTGCTAGCTACAAAAATGGCAGTTTTGGTCGTTAAATACACAACATTATGTTATCTTTTATTCGAACCACAAATGTTCTTGCAGAGGGTCGCATATTTGATATGTCTGGTCTAAACTATCAAGTGACAGAAATATAAACGTAAGCAACTTGATAAAAAACAGAATAAAGAGCTGTTTTAGGTAATAATGCGAAACAAGCAGAATATGATGAAAAAAAGGTAATTTAATAAAAATTAATGAAAATCAGGACGGGAAATAATGAATGCTTATTGAGTGAGACTCAGGCGATTGATTAATAAAGGGGGTCAGTTGAAACATATGGAAGTTAAGAGTGATTGATTGGAGTTAAGCAATCATGGCAGAGAGAGAGAGAGAGAGAGAGAGAGAGAGAGAGAGAGAGAGAGAAGAGAGAGAAAGAGAATGAAATATAGTTAGCTAGAAAAGTTTTTATATATATATATATATATATATATATTTATATATATATATATATATTGAGAGAGATAGAGATAGATAGATAGATAGATAGAGAGAGAGAGAGAGAGAGAGAGAGGGTGGGAGAGAGAGGGTGGGACAGAGGGAGAAAGAGGGGTAGGGGGATACAGGAGATGCGGTTCGATAGAAAGAACTCTATATAACCGCTCGCGAAAAGGGTAGGATGTGGACACAGGTTTGAAAGAAAAAAAAGAACAAGAAATAAAAAATAAGATTAATCGGGCATCGGAGTGAGAGGGTGGGGGACGCCGGCGACACAGCTTGTTGCTAAGTCTGTTTTGGTTGCCAGCCAAGTTTTTATTTTACTTTTTTCTCTTCTTTTTTTCTATTTTTCTTTTCTTCTTCCTCCATAATGTGTGTGGGTATGTGTGTGTGCGTGCACGCACGAGTGTGTGTGTTCTGAAAGTACACGATAAGTCCGAGGAGGCGGGTGGCGTACAAAGCCCACGAGGCTAGTTACTCGGCCACGGCCATCGTAAAGGAGGCCTGTCAAATGAGTCGAGTTTTTCTGGTGATGTCATTGATAGTGGAAGTAAGAACCACTATCAATGAGGACCGGAAGTACCCGAATGCCCGCAGTGGCATAACGCGCATACGCCCATCAGTAATCAGAGCGAGTAAACTCAATTCCATCGTATTATTCCTTCACCTGGAAATCGTTGTTAACTTGTTCCTGCTATTGTGACTTTATTCCCCTGCCAAGAACACGGCTACCCCCTAAGGATTATTCATTCACTTGGAAATCATTGTAAACTTGTTCCTTTTTTTCAAACGTATTTCCTGCTTTTATAGATGTCAAGCGCGAAAGCGAATAAGAAAATTACAACATGGCGTCCAACGATTAGGCAATTGCTTTAAAGGTCGAATTTCAAGTCTTAAAAAATAAATTAGAATTTTATTTCGAGATAAAAAATACAATTTTGAACTAATTAATAAATTTCATCTAAAATACCCTTAAACATGACTGTTTTAATTTATTACAAATTTTTACTATATTGTAAACAAACTGCTCGTGTGAGGACATGTGCTTCAATGCCTACTTTGACCCATTTAGTTAACTCATTTGAGCTCTGATCAGCGGGGAGAAAAAAAGTTTCACTTGATAGGGCGTCTCTGATGTGATCTATGTTTGAAGTATCTCGTCGTTTTGAGTAACGGCTGATCGGCTTCGGGACGAGAATTTAAGGTGATATAAATCATTACCACAAGGTGATCAGCGTTCCTGAGCGGTCTATGGGCATTCGTCGCACAAGCCTCGAGCAGTGAGGTTAAGAACAAGTCGAGAACTGAGGCTTGCTGGTCCTCGCGATCTGGGAGACGGGTCGGGAAATTGACAGTCTGAAAGAAAGAGTGTGCAATAGAGAACTTATATGGGCAGTTACCAGCTGTGTCTGTATAAGTCGAGAATCCAA
Source organism: Sepiola atlantica (assembly GCA_963556195.1). Lineage (NCBI taxonomy): Eukaryota > Metazoa > Mollusca > Cephalopoda > Sepiida > Sepiolidae > Sepiola > Sepiola atlantica. The sequence goes on along the minus strand of OY744536.1, from coordinate 71,912,520 downwards.
GTTGTGAACATTAAAATCCCCAAATACATGTATTTGGGCGCTAGGATCTAGTGCGAGTGCTGCATCTCTACTAGCTATGACAAATATGAGCAGGGTAGAGTTCCGAGTCGGCATATGAAATATGAGTAATTCACGCCGTGTTGTAAAGTCAATATAAAACACATGTAGGCTTGATCATCTAATTCTAGACTATGTTTTCTAGTCAAGGGAAAGATATTCTTAACATAGACCCCAAGTCCGCGCATCTTCTTGTCAGAGTCTTAAAGCTAGAATATCCGGGGAGTTTCCTAAAAGAAAGGATTCTACGTCATCGATGTTGGTTCTAAGCCCTCGGATATTTGTGAATGTAAGCCGCAAGAGAGGAGGGAAATGTGTTGATATTTGGTGGGCGTCTTTTGAATGTGTGGTTTTTATTTTGTACTATCATGTTTAATTATTTGATAGAGTGGGGTGGGAAAAGTGGGTGTTTGTTTGATGCTAGTAATATATCACAAGTAGACTATTAGCCGAGTCTTGACCTATGGAGGTTGTGGCTTCGGGAAAGCTAACCGGAGATATGTGCAGGGTCCCTTTCCATGTACGACATGGTACTGCAGCGATCCTGATATTATACAACTGATGATAGAGCAGCCGCTCTTAGCGCGAACTAAGTGTTAGGCCTACTTTGCTGTCAGTCGGAAACAGCAGTCAGACAATCTGTCTAATCTGCACCTTTAACCTGTCAGAACAAGAGCGACCCAGACTAGTCATATGAGACATAGTGACAAGAAAATTTTCACCAAGTTGGCCAGTTAGAAAAAAACAGAGACGGCGTTCTTTACCCTAGTCAGGAAACAAGCCAAGTATTGAGTGTCTTTAAAACATCCCTGTTTGGTACCTCTGCGCCTGCCCAATATAGAGAGAAGGGGTGCAAAGACCGGGCGATAGACAGAACCCATAAACTCCTTAAGCGATTCTAGGTTTTTAAACCGGATATTTTGTTCGAGTCTCCAGCTCTAGGGAAGTTGTCGATGAGGAATAAGGAGGTCTACCTCCCCCATTGGTTTGGTACCAAGACGTAAGTCAATAGCACAGGTTTTATATCAGAGTTTTCCATCTCCTAGATAAATGATCTGACAAGATCTACGGGTCAACTCCACCGAGAGGGGTATCCTACGCCCGTTTACTATGCCAGGTATTTCAGAGCTCCCGCAGGTTTAAAAAATGCGTGTATATATATATATATATATATATATATATATATATATATATATATATATATGTGTGTGTGTGTGTGTGTGTGTGTGTGTGTGTGTGTACATTTCCACTTAGAATAAGTCTTCATGTTACCTCCCAGAGACATCAGAAAAATGAAGATAAGATCTCATACTATTTAAGATTTATTAGTAAAATAAAAAGTAGAAAATAAGTACAAAGAATTAAAATACGGATAAGTAGGAAAAAATCAGACAAGCTTATGTTTGGGTTCGAGACTTTCATCTTTGACTTCATTCAAACCACTCCTAGGAATGCCACTTATTTAATTTATTATTTGGAGTTCAAATTGGAGGTGGACTGGAGGGGTTCCCCTTTTTTTAAACTAATAGCTAGATAAATCTTTTTATGTTTGTAACTTGTTGAGATAAATAAAACTAGCACATTATTTATATCAGTTCCAAGAATTCAAACTCAACAAATATTTAGCGTACGATCATTTCTAAAAGATTTGGAATATTTCATTCTGTATAATAACTTTAGATGATCCCAAAATCTTCTTCAGCACCCCTAATAAAGATCAAAGTGTAGTATCTGTTCCGATGGATACTGCACGCCTGTCCTGTGCAGTTCTAGGAGGTCCACCCTCCCAGGCTTAGCCTCCCCTCTTTGGGGAGGAGTAAGTTTATTGCTTACTGTCTGAGGCGCCCCTACCGGGGAATGCCGACGGGGCTGCCCAGGCAATTTTTAAATGGCCAGAGTGCTCACCTCTCGAGCGCTGGCTTTTCAAACCCCACTTTCTCGACCCGATCTTGGGTCACATCTTACTTGTGGGAGTAAGATAAAACTGGCCTTGTGCCTAACTCCTGGGGAGGAGTAAATAAAACCCCTAATAACCTCACAAATAGAAGTCAAGCAAGAAACACATCACAATTTAGTATTATTTAAGAATACCTATATCCAATTATAATAGGAAAATAGAACTTCTCATTATATCATTTTATACCACTCCATTTATTATAATAATAATAATAATAATAATAATAATAATAATAATAATAATAATAATAATAATAATAATAATAATAATAATATATAGTATACACTGTTTTAACTATAAAAAAATAAAGTAGAATAAATAATAATAAAATAAATAAAAAAAATAAATAAATAAAAATAAAAATTACAATAAGAGCAAATAAAATAAGACAATGAACAGGTTAAAATAATGAAATATTAAAATAATTGTAATACATAGACTTATATGATCCATGTTCACTACAAATCATCAGTGTGACTTATATAATTGTACAACCGGTCGGACGATTTGAACTCGGGTATACACATATAATAAACATTTGTCGAGGAATTAGAAGGTGGCCTCGAGCGGAGGAAGCCGAAGAGCGAGGTTTCGAAAAAAACAACAACTTCCTTCACGATCCTATCCTTAGGTATAGTAACAAATCGTCAATCTGGTAAAGAAGAATTGACAACTTCGGAGCTCTCTAGTAGTGAGGAAGGTTTGTATAACAATTAAACGCCTTCTGCCACTGGTATAAATTTCTTTGAATAGCCGTCCTTCGTCTTAGATGTTGGAATAATATCCTTAGTCGCCAGCAGCTACACTCTGGTAAGTCAGCCGCTCGTCATATTCTCTACACACTACCAACAAACAAACAAAATAAAAATAAAAACAAAACAAATGAAAGTGAAAAAATTGCGTGATCCTGCAAGGGAACAGGCACGTGCTAGGGGCCACCTGGAGGTAAAATTGGCGTAGGGTACTCTAATTCTGTCCCTTCTCCAGAGCTTCACTGTCGGTTGTAGTTTTTGTCATACCCAGGACTATGTTATTATTGGACAGGAAGTAATTAGGTCTACCCCTTCGAATTCATCGAGGTACACAATCGTAGCAATATCATTCCAGTCTTTCAGGCAGAGCTATTTTAAAACCCACTAAAAGTTGTACCACTCGTCGCACGAATCGCAGCATATCATGTCCTGGCTCTCTGGAGGTGTGTTACAAGTAGGGCACAACCAGATTGTGTCGTCTCTGTCTATAGATTAGCCTGAGGGTTCCGGGGTTGTTCGGCTGCTGCCTAAAACGACAGGCAAAGAAGAATTAGAATAATTAGGCTCACACTCATCGAGACCATCAGAAGATAGAGAAATCTCCATCAGGTATATATACTTTAGGGAGTGAACCTTCACATGACCATCTTCCTGTTTTACACGAGCTGTTCTCACCATTTTGTCCCGGGAAGACCTCAAGTATAGTGCCCACCATCCAAAAGGGCCATGGTTTTAGAGGGCTTCTGACCAGGACTACATCATTCCTTTGAATGCGGTTCTAGAATCTTTCTGATGGAGGTCTCTAAGATCAAAGAGGTGCTCATTGTACCAAAGTTCCCTAAACCTTGATAACCTAGATGTGTACTGCCTTTTCATTTAAGCAAGTGAACAGCAACAGGTACATTTTCTCTCTGTGTTTTCTTTCCGTCACCCAAAAGTGTCCCGTGGAGTAGACCCCTGTGTTCTTATAAGGTATCTCGAATTCGACACGCGGGGTTGTTAGGCTGGCCATGTTACATCGCAGCACAGGTCTAGAGTTGTATATTTTGCACTTAGTACATAATGTTGAGGCTCCATTTACAGCCTGTCTTCCCTGAAGGACCCAATATACAACAGATCAACTAGGCCAAGGGTGAACCTACACCTAGATCAAAACACCTATTATGGCCGCATAATATGACAAGCCGGGTAAGATGACTGTTCTTGCGACAGGGGATTCTTAACCTCATACTAAAAATAGGATGACCTGTCTAGACGTCCACCAGAGCGGATCAACCTTTCCTGATTCAGAAAAAGATCAAGTGCATGGACACGATTGGGTGCAGACTTTCTAATTGGATCCCGGAGATAATCCCGCTCCATAGCAAAACTCTGCTGTTGCGAGATTTTCACAAAGTAAAACGCAGCCTTGATTCGAAGGCACCTGAGCCAGTTTGTCCGAATGCCATGGTAACTGAACGTGATATTTGCCATCCTTGAAGGTTATAGACTCCTAGAACCACTGGATCTAATCCCGGTCATAACTTGACATTTTTTGTTGTTGTTCTGAATCTCCAATGACTCAACGCTAAACATTCTCTCCAATCCTCTCTCCACATCACTGAAGGGATAGCCGATCACTAAGGGGTCTACATAGGTTGAATCGATCTCCAGGACGAAAACAAACATGAGCTGATTCCATCTGATGTGTATGTTCCATTCCATATTTGAATAAAACCGAGGAATAGCGCGTGGCAAAAAAGAGTCCAATTCATCAAAGGGGATGAGACCAGAAGGGGCAGAAAAAGACCAACCATGCAGACAAGGCACCAACAGCAAGGGACCTAAATATTGCACTAGATCAAGGTCACAATCTCCGATATAGAGACCAAATCAGTACCAGATTCAAATTTCCCAGCCAGAGAACACCCGGTTCGTCTGAACTCCTCCAACAGCAAGTTCCAATTTTTCAGATCTAGAGATAAGTCCAACGTGTCGGCAACTAGCACCGGAAAGTGAACAGTATGATCGAACCCTAAATCAACCCCAAGCATTACCTCCCTCCACTTCAGTTCGCATTCTCCGAAACTACCTGGAAAGAGGCATCTCGGCGTGTAGAGGTTCCTCTCGATTTAGAAATGGTTTTATGGACCAGGTAATCTGCCACCTTTAATTGATAAGCGTTTGATTGCCTATCTAGTGTATCGCAACAAGACAGACCGATATGGAATTCTACTTCCACATAATAGAAACGACTTTCCCTTCAACTCTCTAGGGAACTTGACGAACAGAAGTTTGGCCATTAGTCAGGCCCCTGCCGAATCATCTTCAGAGAAGTCGCAAGAAAGTGAGTGGGTCAACTCTTTCAAGATCGAAGCAGTCTTGCTGATGACACTCCCAATGTCCGCTGGATTTTACCAGAGTCCCTTTAGACATGCTTCGGGCCTTACACCGCTAGGTGTTAGACCAATCCGCCTTGGGTGGCCTTACCAGGAACCGAAGTTACCAACGGCACTGACACTACTCGTTACAATAGCCCTGCCACATTAAGAGGGGGTGGACTTACCAATAACGGACTTTGGACTCTTCCATACTGGGAGAACCTGCTCCTCAGTGCTGAATCAACCCCAGTTTATACTGGCAGGCAAGACTGACGTACAACCACTCTTGGTACTCTGTTGTATAATACTTTTCTTCAGTATATTTATTTTCTCTAAACTCCGAGTTCTTGTTTCCATTCCGGCCCCTTTACAGGACCACAGCAACTGGCTACGAGGTATTCGAGCTTACATGGAACACAGCAACAACATTAAGGGTTTTGTTGAGAACCTTTTTAAACTGGCGATATGGGATTTCGAACTTACACTAACACAATGACCGATGAAGAGTAAGAGATTCTTGAGAGCCTTAAAATGGACGCCACAACTGGCGACAATGTATATTAACAACCTTAAAAAAGTACAAACGTGGAGAAATCAACAACAAATTCATCAGACAATGTACTTGTTCTAAAAACTGGCTTTACCGGGAAAACACGTAAAAGACCAACTTATTTTTGCCTCATTGAAGAAAAGTCAGTGATTTTTTATTGATATTCCGACACTGTTGTTAATTTTTAACAAGAAGGGAATACATTATTTTTCTTTTCTTTCCAAAAGAGTAAAGTCCTACTGTCGAAAGAAACAAAAATTAAAACCGTCTTTTTATTTTTTCTCTGTTGACTAAAGTGTCCATCGCCAATTCTACGGTTACGTAAATAGCGTACTAAAAAAAAGAAAAAAAAGTTTTTTTTTTGGTCGAAGAAAAAAAGGTTCAATACTCGCTTACTCTTTTTACAACTAAGATTGCTTTAACAGCGTAATATTAGAAGAAAGAACTTCTAAAAAGCCGTATTCTAAATGGACACGTTTTAAACATGGAAGATTTTAAAGCTACTAAACAGAACTGGTGAAGTTTCAACTGCAGCAGCAACATAGAACCGAATAAAGATTTTTAAATCTTCAACTAGAATAAAATCTACTACTACTAGACCAAAAATTAAGCTGACGAAAAATACTAGAACAAAAAAAGAAGCCGACGACAGGCTGCAAAAGACAGAAGAAAAACTTCTTGAACAAAAAAGAAGCAGACGAAAAGGTTTTACAACAAAAACTAGAAACCGACGAAGAGATTGAAGTATTATGATGCAAACAATATCGGTTAGGGGTCAAAGTAACGAAAGGAACAATGCTTTTTCGCAGAATGCCGGTTGGAGTGCAATTGACAATTTCCCCAGACTAAGATAAAACCTTTGTTTAGTATTTTACAAAATATGAGGATCTATCAAAAATAGATTGTGAAAATTGGGTAGACTCTAAAAAGGTTCGCCTACCACTCCGAAAATTAGGCACCATCGAACATACTAAGTTCGTGGACTTTATTTTGCCCCGAAAAACGAGATATTTGACCTTTGCTGAAGCTGTTAATCTTTTAACTGAATTATTTAGCCCCAAGACGTCTCTGTTTCACAAACACTGGAAGTGTTTGAACTTTGTCAAAAAGACAATGAAGATTATTCAACGTTCGCATAAATCATCAATAAATACTGTGACGATTTCAAATAAGCTGAACTTAGTGCTGATAACTTTAAATGCTTAATTTTCGTACGAGGATTGGTATCAGGAAAATACGCTGAAATCAGACGGAGGGTTCTGAACAAGTTAGAAAATGAACCAAATGTAACCTTACAGAAATTAGCTGAAGACTGCCAGAGATTTGTAAGTGTTAAACAAGATTCAAGTCATTGCACACATCAGAAAGGTACGTCAAAAATCGCAATTCAACTTTCCCTCTAAACAATTCAAAGCAAAAAAAAGAATTTTCACGCCCCTACACAAACAAGCGAGATCTATAAAACAGGATAAATTACCGCTGAGCCCCTGTTTTTGTTACGAAATCTTTCATTCGGTAACAGATTGCCCATATCGTTTTAAAACCTGTCTAACTTGTAATAAAGTCAGACACAAGAGTTCATATTGCAGAACGAATAAAAGAAATCAAACTTGGGTTAAATCCACAAAAACGAACGAACATGGCGGCAGAATTATAAGAAATTATGTTCAGATAAAAATCCTAAATAAAAATGTAAAATTATAATTTGATTCTGGTTCAGACGTGTCAATTATCAACATGTATACATGGAGAAGGTTGGGAAAACTGACCATGCTAAGAACCAACAAAATAGCCAGAACAGTGACTGGTGAAAAAATTAAATTCGAGGGTGAAATGATTACTGACTTTAAACAAAACTACGAAAAAAGTAAAAATATTCGTACTAAAAAACATCAATAATTTGGTTGGCGTAGACTTGATGCAGCGGTTCAACCTATGGGGGTTACCAACCAACACTTTTAGCTAGAAAATAAAAAATCTGATGATCGAGTCATAAAAACGAAAACAGGAATTTGTTTTAACTATTAAGAATCGTATGAAATGGACTCAAAATAAATTGTCAGCAGAAATTAAAGCACATAAGGACACAAAATTCACGCTGTAAATAGTTAACAATAAACGTAAAATTCTTAGGATAATCAATGGAAGGTTAAAGAGTGTGAATTAATGGTTCCAGATCTGGAATCGCTAAAGATTCAACTCCAAGATGTTATAGAAGAGCTTAAGACTATGAAAGATAAGATGACTTTTCTCGAAGTTGAATGTCAAAGCAAAGAAAACACTTTTTCAAAATTTAAAGATGTGCTCCAAAATCAGAAGTCTAGAATAAAAAAAATGGAGGATATCAGATCTGAATTTGATAGATGTCCTAAGTTATCTCATAAGAGACACCTAAACCAAATTAAGGAACGACTATCGGAAAACACCGACAGCACGCCCCAGGAAGAAGATATGGTTACCAGATACAACACTTTTGATCGACATACAGCTACCCCAAGCAGCCTCAGAATAGCGTCAATCCAAAATTGAAACGATACTATGACCACTGAGGAAGTAAAACTTGGGAGGGGGTGTTATTGTACCTTACCTATAACGGATTTTGGACTCTTCCATTCACAATAAATACTGGAAGCATATGCTCCTCAGTGTTGAATCAACCCCAGTCTATACTGACGTACCACCACTCTTGTTTCTCTTTTGTATAATACTTTTCTTCAATTTACTTGTTTTCTCTAAAATCCGAGTTCGTGTTTTCATTCCAGCCTCTTTACAGGGCCACAACAGTAACTATTTTGAAGAATACAGGTCTTTGTGCTTTTCTATTTTTAGTTTGTGAAATATGACTGACTTCGATTAAGCGTCTAAGCTCGGTGCCGTGTGCGTGTTTAACTATGGTAGATTTTTGTGCGTTAAAATTATTAGTTACATTGATATTAATATGCATATCTATTCAGGTAATTTCTTATATCATCCATGCGCCCGAATAAAAATAATTATTTACAAATTGATTAACAACCGAATCCTCCGTAAATTTTGCATTACGTACATTTCATGGTTCATAACAATATGGACCAACGTTTATCAAAAGAAAGTGGCAAATCGAATAAAATATTCACGTGATTTTCTTCTATATTATGAAATAAATAACATATATCGAAAGTGCAATAATAAAAGGTATTTTTGTAGACGCTGACATCACCTGATGCGAGAGCGAAATTAAAACATTTCTGAGGATTTCCTATTTGTTCTCACCTTTGTTTGTATATGCATCATAATATATTATTTAACTGTTATTTATCTTTATATAAACAGTCAACCGATCTAAAATAGTATTGTATCTGCCAAATCGATATTTCATTGTACCTGGCGAGTGAAGTGAAGAACTGTTCAATCCGTGTTATTAGCATCATGTAAAAGAAATGCAACCCTTTGTCATCAAATACACATTCTATCCGGACTGATGGACTAAACTCTAGCTTCACCGTTTACTTGCACTGGAAAAGCAACAGGAACAATTAGCCAATGATATCAGTGTTGAAATTATAAATACAGATTTAGAACACGTAGCCCTAATGTTGGAAAAGGAGACTTGACAGTAAGAATACATGATAGAAGGTGGGGAACTGTGTTTAAGCTTATCTTTAGTTTTAGAACTTTTCATGTTGGGATTGGAAACATTTGTGGAAGAGATCGGTAGATGGGTTGAGAGATGAAACACAACTAGAATGAGTAAGCACATTATTTTGTAAGAAAATCCGTAGCAGTTCCCAACAATATGGCATCGAGAGGTCCCACGGGAAACTACTGCATGGTCCGTCCAGACTCCATTCACCAAATGGCAATGAAGCTGCACCGGTATTTTCCTACTGCTAATAAGACAACCTTCTATAATAAATATAAATAAATTAATTTAAATCTTATCCTTGAATGCCTATTTTCAATTTTTGCCTATTAAAACCACCGCCTATTTGCAACATTTTGCCGGTGGTGTATTAAAAACGTGGGTAGATTGAAATGGTTAACTCCCAAAGAGGCTGCCATATTTTATCGACTAGTTTTGTCAATTTTTCGGAATGATAACGGGCAAATTACTTCACCGTGCAAATTTGTGTAAATATTCATTTTTCTGATTTTTCCAAATATTAATTTGTTTTCTGATAACAACTCTTTTTTCTCAGTTCGTTAGGATTTTTTGTGTCCGTGTGTCTGGAATTAGGGTTAGCAGTAAGGTTAACGTATGTTTTGTTTTATAAGAAAGAAATAATAAAATCTAACAGTGTTTATTAAAAATGAAATTGAAATATATTATAATATATATTATATATTAAACATCATAATAATGGCTTATCCATAATAGAATATTGCCGGGGAAATTGTCTTTTATACGTCGGCATCAGAGGAGGGAAAGTATTGCCATCCGAACTTATAGTTAATGGTACGGTATGTTTTGTGTTGTAAAAAAAAAAAATCATACTTATCAAAGGAGCGCACAAATATAATTGCATGGTAGACTAATCCGCAAAAATAAAAAAAAATAATATTTGAAAAAAGAATCACCAAAAATTATGAAAAAAAATTGCACAAATTATAACGATGGATGACCGCTGCGAAAAAACAGACAAAACCAGTCGATGAAATATGGCAGTATTTGGGGAGTTAACCGCTTCAATATACCCCAAATATTAGGTATTAGCGTAAACAAGTTTTTTAATCGAACGTTTTTATCACTATATTTTGTTTAGAAATTATTCTTTAAAATGAATAAAAACAAAGCTGCGGCTGCTGCTGCTGACGATTACGATAATGATGACGATAATGATGACGATGACGATGACGATGACGATTATGATGATGATGACAAATTTGTGTGCAAAAATAAATTGTGAATAATAAAAAAAAAAAGTTTTTTGTTTAATACGCCACTGAAAAGTAAGGGGTAGTGTAATAAGGGCTAGATTTATGGGAGGGCAACTCGGTGGGGAGTTGGGCAGCACGATGTTTGTCCACATTAAATTTTAATTTCTGCATGTTGGTACGACCGGGAAAACAAATAGCAGGGAAGGAATTCTTAAGGCAAACGGTGTGAAAAACTAATAGCTATTAGAGTAGAAAATATTCCAGCACCTAAAGTGAAGGGGTTGGATTTTGTTGCTAGTCCGGTAAGTCGGGGTATCTATATTGAGGAGGTACAAGTGCAGAATTTTAAAAACAGCCGTGGCAGTACTTGTGAAACAAGCAGAGGGATGCAACACCGCGATGAGGTGGCAGGGGCTAGAACTTGTCAGACAGTGCGGGGCCTATTAGGTTAGAAATTCCTTTTTTCACTCTGTCCAAAATGGAGAGGCTGATATATTTATTCATTCAGCAATAAAATACTTGTCATAAATAGGAAAAAAGTTCAAATCTTTAAGAAAATAACTTCAAAGACTTTGTACAAATTGAATTGACGACTTTGAACGGACTTTTTCCAGACGGTCCTTAGTCTGTTAAGAAAGAAGGGCCACCAGGAATGTAGTACCGAGTGATAAATTCTTGTCTTTATGCAAAAATTGGAGAAGTTCACATTTTTCGGGTTTTTATGTATAATATCCATGTGTACTTCCGTTCTCTCTTTCTTTCTCTCGCCCCCCTCTCTCTTTCTCTCTCTGTCTCTCTCTGTCTCTCTAACACACATATACATTTACCACAGTTATAGAAAACTCAAACAGTTTAGCTCAAAGTTACTTTTCATTTTTATTGTTTAATGTTTCAAATAAAATTCAAATAATTTTACAGCGAGGAGCGCTAACATCATGCTTATAGCCCGAAATGGAGTTCCTCAGGGCCCACTCTTAACGAACATAAAAAGGATCTCTCTTCTCTTAGCTCCAGCAAGATAGGATTTGAATGACACAGTCTTTTGTGCTTCGTAACTGACAGCTCCACTACCGGATCAAGAATTACACCATCACCAGGAGGTACCACTTCGCAGTTTCGGCCGCTATTCTCGACTTTTTTCTGAAGTGGCGAGACCCCTCTGCCAGGAGGTTGTTATGTAGCACTGATGCCATCTGCCCATAAATGCCATCAAGCCAGATCCACCTTTCAGCCATCATCCACATCAACAATTGATTTTGATTGCATTGTGACGTCATAAATTACCCTGCATATGACGTCATCACTATATCCTTCATCTCCCTTCTTTCACCATCCAAAATTCACCTCTTCTTCCAGTTCGTATTATCCTGTCTTCAACCATATCCAATAAGATAGTTTCTCTGCTGTTTCTTGAAGATCTTTAATCAATTTTCTCAATTCTGAGTTGTTACAATAAAAGCGATGTCGAAATAACTTTACAACCGTTCGCTCTACATTTGTTTTTGCCCCAATGCCCAAATGATGGAATTCGATCTTCCATCTTTTATCTTGAAACTCCTGTACAAACTCTTTATATCTGATCTCTTTCCTATTTTCTGCAGCGGCAAAGTTTTCTTCCCATAGTACTGTTAATTACAGTATTATTCCTTTGTCCTTTTCTTCCCACCACACGACAATATCAGGTCGTTGTCCAGATGATATCAACGGAAACACCAAAAAGTTTTCCAGATCTCCACTTAACTTCCAGTTTCCAGTCCATCTGTCATCTATTTTTATAGTCGTTGGATGACTACTCAGATTACTTTTTTGTGTCTGCTTTGTGGAATTCCATCTTCTTTATTTAATCTTTATTTTAATCTTGGGTAATTCTTCATCATAAATTTTAAAAATTGTTTGCTTGATTTGTTCTTCAATTATTGCAAGCACCTAATTGTGACGCCACGTCTACCTTTCTGTTGCCAGCTCATAGTTTGAGAGAATATGCCTTAGCGTTCCCCTTTTCCCCATCGACATCAATCATTATCACACATCCTTCACCGAACAAGATTGGCAGGTGATGGCATTGCATCATATGTTGATCTAATCAAAAAACGATGTCCTTGCCCCGTCCATCCAATTTTTTGCTCAACAACACACTCTTCCCATCTTAGCACTGTCCTTGATGATCCTATTTAGCAAGATGTAAATATAAAAATTGTTTGCTTGATTTGTTCTTCAATTATTGCAAGCACCTAATTGTGACGCCACGTCTACCTTTCTGTTGCCAGCTCATAGTTTGAGAGAATATGCCTTAGCGTTCCCCTTTTCCCCATCGACATCAATCATTATCACACATCCTTCACCGAACAAGATTGGCAGGTGATGGCATTGCATCATATGTTGATCTAATCAAAAAACGATGTCCTTGCCCCGTCCATCCAATTTTTTGCTCAACAACACACTCTTCCCATCTTAGCACTGTCCTTGATGATCCTATTTAGCAAGATGTAAATATTGGTTCTCTTGAACTTCATTTTTAATTTCTTTAACTACATAATCCCTTATTTCCCTTGCATTACTCCTGAAAAATAGTTTAAAGTTTCCAAATACATTTGTACCATCCTGCACTGCTCCAACAACATCTGCATGTTTCAACTTTGCTATTGCATGATCGACTGCAGTTTCTGCTCATTTCATTTCATCCCACTTCTTACTTCAGGTTGATTATCTTTGATTTTTCCGTCACTGGAAAACCGAAGCATCATCACTGTACGCACTTTACCAGCCTTATATTCTTTGACAATAGACGCAACCGGCAGTTGTAGTTGATTATTTCTGCATAATATTGCAGTATTATTGAGCATCTTTGGCAATCCCAGCCATTTTCTTATATACATGCTGCATCGCTGTTCTATTCTTTCAACTCGGTCAATACTATCTCATACATCTGTAAAGGCCACATTAACCTTGTGTAAAACGCATACTGTAAACACCAACATTTAAATTTCCCAGATGGATCAGTCTTTTCTATAGTTTGTAGTTCCTCTTCCGCTCGCTGTTGTATTTCCGCTCCCTTACTTCTGTCATTTAATGCACCCTTGTACCATCTTCCTAAACTATTCACTGGTTCTTTTCTAATAGTTGGTATCATATCACCTCCTATCTTGTACCGAACTTCTTTCTTTTTGCCTTTCACATATGTAACACTTCGGGATTTCTTCGCTTTGAATTTAATTCTTGACCACATAATCCATTCATCCAATCGAAAGAAGAACTTATATATATATATATATATATATATATATATATATATATATATATATATATATATATATATATATATATATATATACTAATTAAATGGGTCGTTCATTTAAAGTATTACTGGGTCAGTATTATAAAATTGAAAATATAAACCTTTATCAATGCAAGATTAATCATTTTTATTTTTTTAATTTTTTAAACTTTAATCTTATTAATTTCGGAATAAAATTCTATCATCAGAGTTGACCAGTATTGTGTCATTTTTTCTTCATCAAAAAACACAAAAACAAAAATAACCAAACTTTTTTTCTTTGTTTCTTTGATAAATGTCCTTGGTGTGATGTATCCACGCCGATGACGTTGGCGGTTATGAATTCAAATTCTGGTTGTGGAACGAAGAAAGCATTGGCATGCTAGAGCTTAATAAAATGGGTCGTTCATTTAAAGCATTGCTGGGTCAGTATTATAAAATTGAAAATATAAGCCTTTATCAATGCAAGATTAATCATTTTTATTTTTTTGAACTTTAATCTTATTAATTTCGGAAAAAAATTTCATCATCAGAGTTGACTAGTATTGTGTCATTATTTTTTTCATCATAAAACACAAAAGCAAAAAGAAACATCTTTTTTTCTCTGTTTCTTTGATAAATGTCCTTGGTGTGATGTATCCACGCCAATGACGTTGGCGGTTATGAATTAAAAAAACAATCCTACCCGCCTTCCGGGCAACAATTAATTGGGATAGGAGGCTGTTAATTAAAAAAATACTCAGGGAATTCCAAAATTTTAACAACAAACTTTGGTAAATGTGTAGATTAACACACTCAGCTAAATTACACTCTCTAAAAATGAGATTCGTCTTTTTACGGTCATTCTAAATAATTAGGGCAGTTAACTAATATATTTTTAACACTAATCCTAAGTTCGACTGGCAAGGTCGTAAAACCACTAGAACAAAATCTACTACTACTAGACCAAACATGAAGCTGACGAAAAATACTAGAACAAAAAAAAGAAGCCGACAACAGGCTGCAAAAGACAGAAGAAAAACTTCTTGAACAAAAAAGAAGCCGACGAAAAGCTTCTAGAACAAAAACTAGAAACCGATGAAAAGATTGAAGTATTAATGCAAACAATATCGGTTAGGGGTCAAAGTAACGAAAGGGACAATGCTTTTTCGCAGAATGCCGGTTGGAGTGCAATTGACAATTCCCCAGACTAGGATAACACCTTTGTTTAGTATTTTACAAAATATGAGGATCTATCAAAAATAGATTGTGAAAATTGGGTAGACTCTAAAAAGGTTCGCCTACCACTCCGAAAATTAGGCACCATCGAACATACTAAGTTCGTGGACTTTATTTTGCCTCGAAAAACGAGATATTTGACCTTTGCTGAAGCTGTTAATCTTTTAACTGAATTATTTAGTCCCAAGACGTCTCTGTTTCACAAACACTGGAAGTGTTTGAACTTTGTCAAAAAGACAACGAAGATTATTCAACGTTCGCATCAATCGTCAATAAACACTGTGACGATTTCAAATAAGCCGAACTTAGTGCTGATAACTTTAAATGCTTAATTTTCGTACGAGGATTGGTATCAGGAAAATACGTTGAAATCAGACGGAGGGTTCTGAACAAGTTAGAAAATGAACCAAATGTAACCTTACAGAAATTAGCTGAAGACTGCCAGAGATTTATAAGTGTTAAACAAGATTCTAGTCATTGCACACACCAGAAAGGTACGTCAAAAATCGCAATTCAACTTTCCCTCTAAACAATTCAAAGCAAAAAAAAGAATTTTCACGCTTCTACACAAACAAGCGAGACCTATAAAACAGGATAAATTACCGCCGAGCCCCTGTTTTTGTTTCGAAATCTTTCATTCGGTAACAGATTGCCCATATCGTTTTAAAACCTGTCTAACTTGTAATAAAGTCGGACACAAGAGTTCACATTACAGAACGAATAAAAGAAATAAAACTTGGGTTAAATCCACAAAAACGAACGAACATGGCAGCAAAATTATAAGAAAATATGTTCAGATAAAAATCCTAAATAAAAATGTAAAATTACAATTTGATTTTGGTTCAGACGTGTCAATTATCAACATGCATACATGGAGAAGGTTGGGAAAACTGACCATGCTAAAAACCAACAAAATAGCCAGAACAGTGACTAGTGAAAAAATTAAATTCGAGGGCGAAATGATTACCGACTTTAAACAAAACTACGACAAAAGTATAAAATATTCGTACTAAAAAAACATCGATAATTTGGTTGGTGTAGACCTGATGCAGCGGTTCAACCTATGGGGGTTACAAACCAACACTTTTAGCCAGAAAATAAAAAATCTGACGATCGAGTCATAAAAACGAAAACAGGAATTTGTTTTAACCATTAAGAATCGTATGAAATGGACTCAAAATAAATTGTCAGCAGAAATTAAAGCACATAAGGACACAAAATTCACGCTGTAAATAGCTAACACTAAACTTAAAATTCTTAGGATAACCAATGGAAGGTTAAAGAGAGTGAATTAATGGTTCCAGAGCTGGAATCGCTAAAGATTCAACTCCAAAATGTTATAGAAGAGCTTAAGACTATGAAAGATAAGATGACTTTTCTGGAAGTTGAATGTCAAAGCAAAGAAAACACTTTTTCAAAATTTAAAGATGTGCTCCAAAATCAGAAGTCTAGAATAAAAAAAATGGAGGATATCAGATCTGAATTTGATAGATGTCCTAAGTTATCTCATAAGAGACACCTAAACCAAATTAAGGAACGACTATCGGAAAACACCGACAGCACGCCCCAGAAGAAGATATATATGCTGCATCGTTGTTCTATTCTTTGAACTCAGGTCAATGGTAATTGATATATCTGTAAAGGCCACATTAACCTTGTGTAAAACGTATACTGTAAGCACCAACATTTGAATTTCCCAGATGGATCAGTCTTTTCTATATTGCTGTTGTATTTCCGCTCTCTTACTTCTGTCATTTAATGCACCCTTGTACCATCTTTCTAAACTATTAACTTGTTCTTCGTTAACAGTTGGTATCATATCACCTCCTATCTTGTACCGAACTTCTTTCTTTTTGCCTTTCACATATGTAAAACTTCGGGATTTCTTCGCTTTGAATTTAATTCTTGACCACATAATCCATTCTTCCAATCGAAAGAAGAACTTATATATATATATATATATATATATATATATATATATATATATATATATATATATATATATATATATATATATATATATATACTAATAAAATGGGTCGTTCACTTAAAGCATTGCTTGGTCAGTATTGTAAAATTGAAAATATAGCCTTTATCAATGCAAGATTAATCATTTTTATTTTTAACATTTTTTTTACTTTAATCTTATTAATTTCGGAATAAAATTTCATCATCAGAGTTGACCAGTATTGTATCATTTTTTCTTCATCAAAAAACACAAAAACAAAAATAACCAAACTTTTTTTCTTTGTTTCTTTGATAAATGTCCTTGGTGTGATGTATCAACACCGATGACGTTGGCGGTTATGAATTCAAATTCTGGTTGTGGAACGAAGAAAGAATTGGCATGCTAGAGCTTAATAAAATGGGTCGTTCATTTAAAGCATTGCTGGGTCAGTATTATAAAATTGAAAATATAAGCCTTTATCAATGCAAGATTAATCATTTTTATTTATTTTTTTAACTTTAATCTTATTAATTTCGGAAAAACTTTCATCATCAGAGTTGACTAGTATTGTGTCATTTTTTCTTCATCAAAAAACACAAAAGCAAAAATAAACATCTTTTTTTCTCTGTTTCTTTGATAAATGTCCTTGGTGTGATGTATCCACGCCAATGACGTTGGCGGTTATGAATTCAAAAAAACCTACCCGCTTTCCGGGCAACAATTAATTGGGATGGGAGGCTGTTAATTAAAAAAAATACTCAGGGAATTCCAAAATTTTAACAACAAACTTTGGTAAATGTGTAGATTAACACACTCAGCTAAATTACACTCCCTAAAAATGAGATTCGTCTTTTTACGGTCATTCTAAATTATTAGGGCAGTTTACTAATATATATTTTTAACACTAATCCTATGTTCGACTGGCAAGGTCGTAAAACCACACGCAATCGCCCCAGCAACATAACGTACTTAATTCATCTCCAATGGCAAAAATGGTTAACTGCCATAAAACTATAGAATGTCTCGAAAATGGAGGATCATTTATTTGCGAAACTAATCCCTCAGTCTAAATTCTAAAATATATTTTGTTTTTTCTCTTTCCGACAGTTTTTTAGGGTATTCACACGTAATCTCTTAAAAAAATTGATTCTCATTTTATCGGAAAATGGGTGTTCATCTACAATTATATCCAAACTTTTAATATTTTTTATTTATACCATAAAAAAGGTATTTAATTCGTTAGATAATTTAAAAGTCTTTGATTCAATTTTCACGGGAAAAGTAAACAACTAAAATCAATTGCTTAAACTTAAAATAAAAAGGGACATATAGTTCAAAAAATGGATAAGATTAAAAAAAATAAAATATAGGTAAATTTGCAGTTTAATACCCTCCGAAAAAAATGACATTCTCCTTTTTTTTTAGACGATTGCGTGTTTAAATCGTGGAAAACGGAGATAAAGAAAAACAAATTGTTTAGAATTTAGGGGGGGGATCAGTTATATATATATATATATATATATATATATATATATATATATATATATATATAACTGATATATATATATATATATATATATATATATATATATATATATATATATATATATATATATATATATATCAAACGTATTATGTTCTGAATTTCCGGGCCATTCTATCTTTTTAGGGAACTTACCAAAAGTTTTTACTACCAACCCTAAGTCCAAGTGGCAAGGTCATAAAACGACATCTAATCGCCTGAAAAGTAGCTACCACCTTAAAAAAAACCAGCGTATTTACCTCCCATAGAAAAAAAGAATTTAGTTAAGTTCCCTAAAACTGGCCCACAAAAATACGGATCATTTTACATTAAATTTATATACAAAAAATTTCTCAAAACAATACTTTTTTTTTCTTTTCATCTTTCCGTGAAGTTTTTCACGGTGTTCACGTGATCGTGGGGTGGATGGGAATAATTTCGCGGAGGATGTTAATATACAATCATACCAAAATACGAATCAATATTTTTCGTAATTGGGACAGATCACAGTGCTACAAAACTATTGTTTTAATTTATCCATCAGAATGGTGATAAGATCTTTGTAAACATTAAACAATAAGTTTGTTGTTAAACTTTAGAATAAAGGAATTAATTTAACTAATAAAAAAAGTAATTTATTTATTTTGCAGGGAAAATGTAAAGACTGAAAAAGAGCGATAGAAAGGGATCAAAGATAAAGCGAGCAATAGTCACAGTCTCTCCCCTCCCTCTTTCTATTCTCGCTTATGCCTCGATCGACCTTCGGTAAGGTCGTATGCGAGCGCTCGTTGCTTAAACTTAAGGTGCTTTTGTTATATTTCCGATTTGTTTATTAAATAACTTTAAGTAATTACTGTTAATATGGACGAAGCTATTGTATATGTAACGAACATAAGCAAATGAAATTCCAAATTAATAATACTAAATGTAAGTAATTATGAACGGTTTAAAAATAGTTATGCTAATAAGGCAGTCGAAAGGTCCTTAATCGTTTATCTGTACTTTATATACAGAATATCAAGTCTTTATGTTTATACTTGATTAAAATAAAAGTAACCCGTTTTTGATTATTAGATAGACGTGATAAACTAAAAAAAACACTTTTGCATTCATCCATTTATATATATATATATATATATATATATATATATATATATATATATATATATATATATATATATATATATATATATATATATCGAAGCCGTAACCACCGTTGCAAGCAGGCCGGTACCCTTAACGTCAGGCTACGAAACGTCGCCAGGATTACAGGGACATGATATCACACATAAATGCATTACATTTTTGTTTTCGTGATAGAGACGAATGAACGAAGTCAGATATCTACGGTGAATAATTTTCCTCAATGCCATGGGGGAGTTATTTCCCTCATACTGTGTGTTGCCCTCTATCAGTTTCTTCCTCTCTCCCTACCCACTATCCCTCTTTCTCTTTATATATATATATATATATATATATATATATATATATATATATATATATATATATATATATATATATATATATATATAATCCAGGTAAAATATCCACAGATTAGTAATCCAATGAATTTCAACCGGGTTCATAAAAAGTGCTCAATATCAAATAGAGCTTTTATATATGATTATGTTTATTTACACATACATGTACATTTTATATATTATCTTTTATATTAATATTTTTTAAATTATTTTTTGATTTTGATTTTGATTTTGTATTTTAACAATTTGATTCTTAACGGTTCCAACCACGTGACTTCCCAAATTTTGAAATTTTCAATTTCTTTTCTTCTTTTTTTTCTCCATTTCATTCTTTCCAAATATGATCTAAGGTTAAGATCGAATTCTGACTCTGCCTGATGATATCTCAGTTTATAATAGCTGTTGATCGATAACATCGACATGCCATTGTCGCAGATTTTGTACATGTCTGTGTAAATAAAAATAATCATATATATATATATATATATATATATATATATATATACGAGGGGCGTTCAATAACTCCCAGTTGTCTGACTAAATGAAATTTTGCATGTGTAATGATTTATATCTGTATGGGTTATGTTGCAAAAAACAACTCTGAACTAATTGTGGCTTCTGATTTACAGGTGTTTAAACTAAGTCAGATGTCAAATGGAGCCAGTTGAGTGTCGCGCAGTGATCCGGTTTTTGTATTTGAAAGGAGACTTTTGATGAAATTAAAGAAACTTATGGTAATGATGCCCCATCATATGACCTTGTAAAACGCTTGCATCGTGAATTCAAACATGGCCGGAAATCTGTGGAAACAGCTCCCAGACTTTGTCGTCCCTCTTCTGCCATTGATGAGACATCTGTCCGTCAAGTTGAGGCTGCCATTTTGGAAGATTGACACATTACTATTCGCCAAATAGCCCAAGAGGTCAAGATTAGTACAGGGTCTGTTGAAACTATCATTCATGACCATTTGCATATGCATAAGGTGTCTGTCAGATGGATTCCCAGGTTGCTCAGGCCTTTCCAGAAGCAATAACGCATCGAGTCCTCGAGGATGAATTTGGAGATGTGCCAAGAAGATGAGTCAAAGTTTTTCAAAAAACTGATTACACAGGATGAAACTTGGCTCCATCACTATGATCCAGATACCAATGCCCAGTCAATGCAGTGGAAGCACTTGGACTCACCACCTCCAAAGAAGGCAAGGGTGCAGCCCTCCGCTGGCAACGTCATGCTCACAATCTTCTGGGACCAGAACGGAGTAGTGATGACAGATTTCCTGACAAAGGGTACCACAATTACAGAAGCCTATTACGCTTCACTTTTGATGAAATTAAGTGAAGCTATCAAAATCATAAGGCGGGGCAAGATCAGCAAAGGTATCCTCCTCCTGCAGGACAACACTCCGATCCACAACTCGCACGTCGCCAGATCAGAAGCACGGACGTGTGGCTATGAAATCTTCCACCATCCCCCTTACTCTCCTTACATTGCACCCTCTGACTTTCATCTCTTCCCAGCCATGAAGTTGTTTTTGAAAGGAAAGCCTTTCCCAGATGATGCAGCCTTGATTTCTGAAGTTACGACGTGGTTGGAGGACCAACCTGAGGTCTTCTACAAAAACTGTGTCCAGAGCTGCATCAAACGATGGGAGAAATGCATCACTCTGGGTGGTTCCTATGTAGAGAAAGACTAATAACTGTGCCAAGTTTCATTAATCTACTGCTATGGGAAATGTATCAGGGCATTACTTATTGAACACCCCTCGTGTGTATATATATATATATATATATATATATATATATATATATATATATATATATATATATATATATATAAAATATAATAACACGAAATCACATAATTGTCGATGCAATAATTTATTTCAACCGTTCGGTTTTTTCAAGCATCACTCAGACAATTACATTTTTGAGACTGATAGAAAATTGAATTTCCCTACCACAGTTCCAATACAATCATAGATGGTAGTAGTAGCAACCAATTTGATACATCTTTTATAGAGAGGGGGAAAATTTAAAACTTATATTTAACTATGGCGGGCGAAGGGGAGGGATCTTTAAGTTAATCAACTAAAAACTGCCATGTCAAAATTATGACACATACGACTCGGCGATATCAACCATATAGGCAATTTTACTCACGCGCATACACAAAACTAAATACGCACACATCATATGCACACTCACATACATAATCTCACTCGTACATTATCATAACTAAGCATAATCACATACGCAACTTTTATTCATCTCCAGCCAGAATGCGTCCGGCGAAACTCGTGTTCTCAAATTCGGTTAGAGAAAAGAAAGAAAGAAACAATTAACAGGCACAGAGAATATATAGACAGACCGCGTGTCATAAATTCTCAGTCCGTCTGGGTTGAAATAAGATTACACGCACATACATATATGTATACATACAAATCCATACGCACATACACACACATATATACACATACACACCCACACATATACATATCTATACACACATACATATACACACATATATACATATATATATATATATATACATACATATACATACATGAATACACCTATATATATCTCTGAATCTATTTGAAATATTGACCAAATGCATACGCATGTAGTTGTTCACACATGTAAACATACATACACATACATACACACACACATATATACATATACGCACATATACACACATATACGTACGCACACATACATATATATCCACACACCTACACACAATATTTACATAACACTCTATATTCTTACTGATGTAATATGAGTTCTAAAAATTAGTCTTACCTTATTTATATTTTAGATTAATTTGATAATCTATTATTATAAATATCATGCGGGGGGGGGGGGTTTATCGTACCTAATGTTATTCAATTTGGTATCTTCACCGTTGTAATTCTAGAGGCCCATCGGATTACTAATTCAAGTCTAATAATGTCTATTGGTAATATTTGACATTTATACTTATATTAATTCAAAAACTAGTGTATTACCTGCAGAAAAAATTTTCATACCACTATCTTATTTTAAGTAAATAATAAATATCCGCGTATCCACAAATACTATATATCACCAAGTCAGTAAATCTGTGTCTATCACAGATATTATTATAAATATTATGGGGGGGGGGGGTTTACCGTAAGTAATGTTATTCAATTTGGTATCTTCACCGTTATAAGTCTAGAGGTCCATCGGATTACCAATTCAAGTCTAATAATGTCTAGTGGTAATATTTGGCATTTATACTTATATTAATTCAATAACCGCAGAATTTTTTTTTTTTTTTTTTTTTTTTTTTTTTATTTTTTTTTTAAAAACACTATCTTATTTTAAGTAAATAATCTGAATAAATAAATATTTCAAAATACCATTATATACGCATACACACAAATACTATATATCACCAAGTCGGCAATTCTGTGTCTATAGCAGATATTATTATAACTATTATGTTGGTGGTGGGGGGGGGGTTACCTTAAATAATGTTATTTAATTTGGTATCTTCACCGTTATAAGTCTAGAGGTCCATCGGATTACTAGTCGTTGATTATTTTAAATTTATATTTATGTCTGCACTTAGCCATAAGTTCATCTCGTTTATTCAAGAGGTTATTTCGATCATATTTTAGGATTCTTATTTTTTCTTCTAGACATAAGTTGCATCTTTGTCTAAATCCATCTGGAATATTCGAAAAACATAAGATTGACCACGAAATCACCGGGGACCTGTTCTCATTTTTCAGATGCCACCATTGTTTAGCTAACTCCGTTTTGCTCTTGAGTTCTGGGTTATTGAAAGAGTGTTTGTGGTCATAAAAACGTTGTTTCCAGTTTCCCGCGGAGATGCCGATGTAAACCTTTTTATCCCTGTTGTTATCTTCCGGATGAATAGTGGCCTTATAAACCACACACTCAACTTTACAGTTACCGTCCAGTGGGCAGTTATTTTTCACTTGACAATTACATTTATTTACTGTGACCTTATTCTTACTAGGATTGTTAAGTAATTTACGATTATGGGTGCTGATAATTCTGTCCATGTTCTTGGTGCAAGAGTAGCTGATTTTAATGGTTTTTCTATTAAATATCTTCCTAAGTGGATTATTTATGCTAAAATGTTTATCTACCAGGTTCAAGAATACTCTCCCGATGTTGATGTTAGATAGTTGGCAGTAGGGAGGATTGAACCATATTATTTTTCGGCCTCTATTCCTGGATTTATTTTTATTTTCTTTCTTGGTATATTTGAGTTTTTCATTATATCCGCTTTTCTCTAGCGCTCCATTGTATAAATGCTTATTTGCTTCAAAAATGTCTCTGTTAGCCGAAAGCTTATTTATTCTAGTATTAATTGTTTTAGGTATTTGTTTAATTATGCAGTTCGGGTGGTTAGATCTAGTGTTGATATAAGATGGTGTGTGATTATCTTTATTGAAGGGTTTGTATGTCCCCTTTCCTAAGTCTAAGGTAATATCTAGATAGTTTACTTCTTTACAATTTGGGGTTATATCTATTTTAAATCCAAGGTATTTGAATGCTCTTATTAATTTTTTATGTATTTTGGATACCAGGGGGCCGTCACTATTGGGGATAACAATTAGTCCATCATCCCTATATAACCCCACTAAATTAGGCTCTACAATTCTGCTAATAGTGTACATTATAAAAATGCCCACCAGATCGGCAATCTGGGCTGAGTCAAAAGCACCCATCGGGACATCAAATTTGTTGTTGTTCAATTTAATCCATGTTTCTCGATTGTTTATAAGGATGGATTTGCGACAGGCCATAATTAATCTTACCTGCTCATCGGATATATCCACGAAATTCCCAGCATAGTTAATGCTGTTCGTAAGTAATTCCTTGGAAATCGAGGGGTAAAAATCCATAATATCGAATTGTATAAAGCAGGCATTCCTCTTATTTTCAATTGATTTAAACCATTCGACAGTATCCGCCGAGTCCTTCCAAAGATTAAATTTGGTAGCTTCTAGAGTTACATTAATAATATTTCGTAGAATCTCCCTAGATACATGGCCGAGTTCCGATTTCGTAGAGTTGATTATTCTCGCTTGTTTCTTAATGTGGAAATAAATATAAATTTAAAATAATCAACGACTAGTAATCCGATGGACCTCTAGACTTATAACGGTGAAGATACCAAATTAAATAACATTATTTAAGGTACCCCCCCCCCCACCACCAACATAATAGTTATAATAATATCTGCTATAGACACAGAATTGCCGACTTGGTGATATATAGTATTTGTGTGTATGCGTATATAATGGTATTTTGAAATATTTATTTATTCAGATTATTTACTTAAAATAAGATAGTGTTTTTAAAAAAAAAAAAATAAAAAAAAAAAAAAAAAAAAAATTCTGCGGTTATTGAATTAATATAAGTATAAATGCCAAATATTACCACTAGACATTATTAGACTTGAATTGGTAATCCGATGGACCTCTAGACTTATAACGGTGAAGATACCAAATTGAATAACATTACTTACGGTAAACCCCCCCCCCCATAATATTTATAATAATATCTGTGATAGACACAGATTTACTGACTTGGTGATATATAGTATTTGTGGATACGCGGATATTTATTATTTACTTAAAATAAGATAGTGGTATGAAAATTTTTTCTGCAGGTAATACACTAGTTTTTGAATTAATATAAGTATAAATGTCAAATATTACCAATAGACATTATTAGACTTGAATTAGTAATCCGATGGGCCTCTAGAATTACAACGGTGAAGATACCAAATTGAATAACATTAGGTACGATAACCCCCCCCCCGCATGATATTTATAATAATAGATTATCAAATTAATCTAAAATATAAATAAGGTAAGACTAATTTTTAGAACTCATATTACATCAGTAAGAATATAGAGTGTTATGTAAATATTGTGTGTAGGTGTGTGGATATATATGTATGTGTGCGTACGTATATGTGTGTATATGTGCGTATATGTATATATGTGTGTGTGTATGTATGTGTATGTATGTTTACATGTGTGAACAACTACATGCGTATGCATTTGGTCAATATTTCAAATAGATTCAGAGATATATATAGGTGTATTCATGTATGTATATGTATGTATATATATATATATATATGTATATATGTGTGTATATGTATGTGTGTATAGATATGTATATGTGTGGGTGTGTATGTGTATATATGTGTGTGTATGTGCGTATGGATTTGTATGTATACATATATGTATGTGCGTGTAATCTTATTTCAACCCAGACGGACTGAGAATTTATGACACGCGGTCTGTCTATATATTCTCTGTGCCTGTTAATTGTTTCTTTCTTTCTTTTCTCTAACCGAATTTGAGAACACGAGTTTCGCCGGACGCATTCTGGCTGGAGATGAATAAAAGTTGCGTATGTGATTATGCTTAGTTATGATAATGTGCGAGTGAGATTATGTATGTGAGTGTGCATATGATGTGTGCGTATTTAGTTTTGTGTATGCGCGTGAGTAAAATTGCCTATATGGTTGATATCGCCTAGTCGTATGTGTCATAATTTTGACATGGCAGTTTTTAGTTGATTAACTTAAAGATCCCTCCCCTTCGCCCGCCATAGTTAAATATAAGTTTTAAATTTTCCCCCTCTCTATAAAAGATGTATCAAATTGGTTGCTACTACTACCATCTATGATTGTATTGGAACTGTGGTAGGGAAATTCAATTTTCTATCAGTCTCAAAAATGTAATTGTCTGAGTGATGCTTGAAAAAACCGAACGGTTGAAATAAATTATTGCATCGACAATTATGTGATTTCGTGTTATTATATTTTATTATTGCTCTGTTTACTACATTGAGCTCTCATACCCGGATTTCCTCCTGGAATTATTCCACTATAACACAAATATATATATATATATATATATATATATATATATATTGAGCAAGGTCAAGGTAAAATGTATTGGTAAAATTAACTCAAAACTAATATACATAAATTAAGGTTAAGAAAAATCTTAAGAGTCTTCAATCCTGTATTATTCCGTTCTGTGGTTTGATTTATGTGAATGTGAGTTTACATACTTATGATTTTTATAATTTCGGTTATGAAGTGGTTGTGGTATTTTGGTGCGCTTGTTAACCTAATTTTTTTTTAGCGATTTTTGTAGGTGTCGATGTGGTCCCTTTGATGTATGTGTTTGTAATTATATGATTATTTGAATTGTGGTTGTTGACAGCAAAATTCTTATTACTTAATGAATTAGAATGAATAACATGTAAGTATAATGAGGAGGTAATTGGATTCATTGTGTCTTAACCGTGTTGTACACAGGTTAATTTTACTTAAAATTCCGTCTGATTTTTGTTGCCTGTTTTAATGCTGAAATATCTTTTATTATATCTAAGTGAGTGTGTGTTGAATTCTATGGGATTGTTATAATCGCTGTTTATAGATCCGTGTATATCTGTTATTGGAGTAAGTATGTTCGCCTGTAAATTGTGTTTTGTGTATGATATAGTGACTTTATGAGATAGTCAATGACGTATGTCTATATTTGTAAGTTAACATTCTCCGTGGGTTTGATTTGTAGGTTAACCATGTCATGTATACGACATGTGTATGTATGTAAAACTTTTATGTCGTAATATATGGGTGTGCTTGTTTGCGTGCGTGTCATAATTAGGTATGAATTAATATTCTGCTATGCATGTGTGTTGTTTGCGTCTATGTGATCGCTCTGTGTGTAATTTTTTAGAGCAGTACATAGGGGAAGGGGGTGTCTTAAATTTAGCTAGTTGTAATTAAAGAAAAATATGACATGTTCCTTGACACTTTTTCCCCTTTCCTTTGTTTATTTAGTATAGGACAAATGAGCGGGGTGCCCGATTACGTATGCAAGAGAATATATATTTTAAATTTCAAATAACACTATAAATAAGTTTAATCGTCTATCGATACCTGCGGTTACATAGAACCACTTGAAACTTAGCCCGTAGAGCTAAAGATATCAGGTGTGACCGTTCTTCAGTCGAAAGAATATTGCCAAATATGATCTAAGGTTAAGATCGGATTTTAACTTTCCCTGATGAGATCTCAGTTTATAACAGTTGTTAATCGATAACATTGACATGCCAGTGTCGCAGATTTTGTACATGTCTGTATAAATAAAAATAATCATATATATATATATATATATATATATATATATATATATATATATATATATATATATGTGTGTGTGTGTGTGTATGTGTGTGTATGTGTGTGTGTCTGTCTGTATGTGTGTGTATAACTCTTCTAGCTAAACATTTCAAAATAATTCGCTATAGTAAGAAGGGAGAATAATTCCGTAGCTAATTTTAAGTTATTAACTCTCCTTATTCTTCTCATCAATTTAAAATTAAATAT
Organism: Sepiola atlantica; assembly: GCA_963556195.1. Taxonomy (NCBI): domain Eukaryota; kingdom Metazoa; phylum Mollusca; class Cephalopoda; order Sepiida; family Sepiolidae; genus Sepiola; species Sepiola atlantica. The sequence continues at coordinate 71,884,117 of OY744536.1, read as the reverse complement.
TTAATTAAAAAATCTTCGACAGTTTGATTTTTTAATTTTAACAGAATAAATTAATACAATATCAATTTAATAAAATTAATCTAACACGCTAAATAACTTAAAGATAAATAAAGATAATAATTAATAACAAATTTAACTTGAATAATTTACTAATTAAAACATTTAATTTTATTTTATTTTATTTGCTGCAGGTCACTGTGATATTTACTGCAGTGATGCCATGAAAACACTAGATTCAGGATATTTGAAAGACCCACTATTTGATAAAGAGGTATTACCTCGAAATACTTTATGGAACACGGTTACATACTGTGTAGAAGTTGTGACTAAATCAAGTAAGATTTACTATAAAAATCACTTCATTGTTTGTCCTCCTTTCTCAACACCGACCCATTTCGATTTCTTGCATTGTGTTAGCCATCTATGACTCCTCTCTATATACATATATTAGTAATGACATATCGAGATATATTAAGGCAATTTTCAAATATTTCTACCTTATCTTGATCACTTCACCTTCATTTACCCACTCCCCTTCCGAATGTTTATTTTTTCTCAAACCGAAATTTCAGTATTTATTTATCGTTTACTTTGAATAAGAAACTTTTTCTTGTCTATTTACATAAATATTTACCTTTGCTTTAGCGGAATACCTTTCTACACCCCCTATCACCCTCTATCACCCCTCTCTTATTAACAGCCTTATTCTCTCTTATTCTTTCTCTGTTTCCTTCTTTTCTCTAATTGCCCCCTTTTCACTCTGTCTTCATTGCCGTCGCTTCTTCTCTTCAAATTTACGTTTCCTTTTTCCCCTTTTCATTTTCTCTCTTCTTGTTTACTTCTTTTTCTTTTTACTGCCTTTTGACTCGGTTCAGTTTATTCCCCCCTCCTGCCCTTTCTCTTTTCGACCTGCCATCCGCTGTTGCGTTAAACCTTTCCCCCTATATGCTAAAATATACATTAGTTCTGGGATTAAGTTATGTTTGAAAATAAGATTCCTTTGAATTCTTCTGATTAGCTGTACTTTGTAATTAACTGAAAAAATCACTCATCTCTCACGTACCTGTTCTGCCTATCACTATATGCTGATTCAACCACTCTCTAAGATTTCTTAATGTCTCTGTGAGCATTTAGAGAAAGATTGGCACTCTCTTTCCATCTAATTTACATGGTGTGTTTGTACACACCGTAAACACGTATGTAAATTAGATAGCAAAATAACAGATCTCTTCAAGTCTCCATGAGGAAAATATAAAAATAAAGAGACTTATTATTTTCAGTTATGCAAGAAGAATTTCTAAACATGTATGTCATAGCTTATGGATTTTCGAATATAATCAAAGTGGGACACATAGTGGTAGTGGTTATAAATCAACGGTCACGGCTAATCGAGTATATCCTATAAATAATATCTATTATTATACTAAATCTGAGTTAATAAAGTTTTGTTTTGCAAGGCCTTTTTCGTAAAAATTTTAATCACATAAAACTTTGGGGATGGAGGTATGCTTGAACAAAGTTATTTTCATGTTTCTAATTAGCCGTAATTTGCAATTAACTCACTAAGTGATCCATCTCTTACTACGTTTCTGTCTATCACTTTCATCTTCTCTCACTGTTTGCACCACTTTT
>OY744536.1:71827485-71877485 GCA_963556195.1 Sepiola atlantica | reverse complement strand
TCAAGTGGCGGTCAATGTTTATAAAACCATTGTAGATATCATTTACATATCATTGTCTGTCCCGTGGCCTGGCGGTTAGAGCTACTGACAATCGACTTAATGGTTGTAGGTTCGATCCCTGGCTTGGGATGGGTGCTGGTCTATCCCCTACTGAAGCGTGTAATACAACGAAACAGTTTATCTCTGTATTACTATAAGATATATATATATATATATATATATATATATATATATATATATATATATATATATATATATATATCGTAGCAAAACCGAACTGAGACAGAATATGCTGTACAAAGTTTACTGCAGTTTCACGATATTATCCGATAACATATATATATATTTATATTTATATATATATATATATATATATATATATATATATGTTATCGGATAATATCTATATATATATATATATATATATATATATATATATATATATATATATATATATATATCGTGAAACTGCAGTAAACTTTGTACAAAGTGTACTGCAGTTTCACGATATTATCCGATTATATATATATATATATATATATATATATATATATATATATATATATATATATATTATCGGATAATATCGTGAAACTGCAGTAAACTTTGTACAGCATCTTCTGTCTCAGTTCTGTTTTGCTACGATTTTGAGAGATCTGTTCTTCTTGCTTACTTAACGAAATGAAAGCACTATCAGGAAAATTGAAAAAAGAAAAAAAAGGTATAATTAAACAGACAAATTCTGTTATTTTTAACAATGTTTGCATAAATGAGAAAGCACTATTTTGCAATGCTGTACTAACATTTAGTATTTGTATTTAAGAACTGGTAACAAACCACCATCGAAGAGATGAGATTTTCTACTTCCGGTCTAACGATAACAACAACAACAACAGAAACACGAGCAATAAAAACGGATTTCAAATAACGAAATGTCCACCAAAATGACTGAATTAGCAGAAGTCGAAAACGAACTAATGGATATAATAAATAATTTAGAATTTAGTAAAAAACAACCTTTTCAAAATAACTTTAAAAAGATATAAAAAATGATAAACAACTCGGCACATAAATCTTGGGAGATTTACAAACTTGATAATAATAATAAGTTATGTAATTCTACGTAAAAATTAAGTGACGAAATAGAATCAACTATAAATATGGAAACGGAAATAATAGCAGACATGCAAAAATTAGATAAGACAATTAAGTGTATAGTCAAGTCTCAACCATTTATTACGCTGAATAACCACAAAGATAACTTCACAAATAAATCGCATTACAGAAAACTAATCTAAAAAATAAGCAAAGAAATATTAGAAATATATACATAAAATTAGGAAATATATTGGCCTTGAATCAGTGGGAAAACGCCAACAAATGAAATAATTTACTGACATTAACGACAAAAGTAATTGCACATTTATACCATTTGTTACAAATGATTGTTACCTTTCCATCAAAGAATGTAGACAAGAGAAGGAACTAGAATTTGCTAAACAATATATAGATATTTCTGTTGAAGACATAAAAATCATAAAACATTTAAAAAATCGACACCTTTTCATAGTAATTTGGATAAAAAGAATAATCCGCAAACTTTGATGTCGTGATGGTGTCGACGACGGTGCTAAGATATGCAAGTTAACAGTAATCTATATATAATGACTAATCTATATATAATTTATAAGCTTTCATCTATAATTAACAAGGAAAGTATTGGCATCCACATGGATGATGGGATAATTATATTTCATAACACTAAAAACGTAAATATAGATAAAAATGAAAATAAATAATACAGATTATTAGAAACTTAGGTTAGAACTTAAAGACAACAATTTGATCGGAGTACCAAATGGGTTATTTGAAAATTTGGAAAAAAAGCCTCATAAAACAAAACCCCGTGTTAGTTTATAAGTCCTTGATACACACACACACACACGCACACACACACATATATATATATATATATATATATATATATATATATATATATATATATATATATATATATATATATATATATATATATACAAACATTGTTAAAAATAACAGAATTCGTCTGTTTAATCACATCTTTTTTATTTTTTCAATTTTTCTGATAATCGTTTTCGTACTAAAATCAAAAGAAATTTATAAATGTTCCATAGGTTTCACGAACGTTTTCGAGTGTTCGTCGAATCATCATGTCAAAAGAAAAAAACAACAAAAAGCGGTTTATTTGCTTTTGACATGAACAAAAAAGCTGGAGACAGAAATGAATTTTAAAAAGACGTCAACGACTTCCTGGAACAATGCGGAAAACGTTCTATGCGCGTTTCTCCACCGTCTTTTAAAAATTCTTCCGCATTGTTCCAGGAATTCGTTGGCGATTTTAAATTCAGCAACGCTGGATGGCATTACAGAGCATTGCGTTACTGAATTCTCTTCTGTCTCCAGCTTTTTTATTCATTTGCTTTTGACACCTAAAGATGATTCGACGAAGACTCGAAAACGTTCGTGAAACCTGTGACACATATGGAACATTTATTAATTTCTTTTGATTTTAATACAAAAAAGACCATCAGGAAAATTGAAAAAAGAAAAAAAAAGTATAATTAAACAGACGAATTCTGTTATTTTTAACAATGTTTGCATAAATGAGAAAATGCTGCCTAAATACACACACATAATATATATATATATATATATATCATAAAATGTGTGTGACGTACACATAGAATATTTGTAAAGCTCTACTTAGTATTGAGCACCTTTTCAAAATATTGCTTTTAAGTTAATTTTATAAATATATCTGAACTCGATTAATTAAATTATATATATATATATATATATATATATATATGCAAACATTGTTAAAAATAACATAATTAGTTTGTTTAATTATACTTTTTTTCATTTTAAAAATTTTTCTGATAGTTTTTTTTGTATTCAAAGCAAAAGAATTAATAAATGCCACATAGGTTTCATGAACGTTTTCGATTCTTCGTCGAATCATCCTCAGGTGTCAAAAGCAAATGGACAAAAAACCGGAGGAAGAAGATAATTTTTAAAAAGACGGCGCCGAAACGCGATGAGAATGTTTTTTTGCTTTGTTTTAGGAAAGACGTTGACTGTTTAAATTCAGCGACGCCGGAGTGGCATCACAGAATAAAATCGCATTACGTTAAGCATTTTAAAATTATGCCACTGGTTTCATATGTAATGTTATTAATTTTAGGTTGTTGTGTTTTTATGTAGATAACTTTTTTTATGTAGACTGTTTCCAGTATATTTAATTTTAAAAAATTGGTTTCGGAATGTAAAAAAGAAAATTACATAATTTTCTTCTACTTTGTATTTTTCAAATCGGAATTTTTTCTTTTTTGAATTTGAAATTTGAATTTTTCTGATTCTTTGGTATTTATTACATAGGAGTATATTCATCTACTATCATCATTATTATTATTTTACGTTTTCCTAATTATGATACATTTTCTTCTTAAAAATAGAATTATATTTTCGAGTTATATTTTTACTTCTCGATATATTCCATGATAAATGCCAGTATACTGAAATCATATGGCCTTAATAGGGTTAAGATGAAAATTCATATACACTAAATGTACAAAAGCAAGGAAATTCCCAAATTTGTACACTTTTATTATCATTAAGAGTATGCGAGCACAACTCTCTCTCTACTCGCTCTCTACTGTCTCTCATTCCATCTCTCTCTCTTCTTTCTCTTGTTTTTGTTTCTACATCCACGTCACCCACAAATATCAAAAACAAAAAATAGATTTAACACAATAAAACAAGTATGCATGCGTTTGAGTGAAAAAAAATCATAATTTCAGCGTGAAACAACGCCCCCCTTTTTTTTATAAAGTTCTGTTACCTCAAAATCTAACCGTGTTTTAACCAAATCATGCCCCTATATTGATCGCCTCAGTTTTCTATATCGTACATCTTACATCACAATAATGGTCCACTTATTTTTTCATACAATTTGAACGGCATATCAACTTTTTCTTCCAATCTTAACTTATAGTCACCGATAACGTTATAAAAAACAAACCGTCCAGTTTACTTTTAACACGATTAAACTTACAGAACTCTTTGTTCTCTTCAAGGCGTACGTGTGTCTTTTCAACATAATCTCAGTTCACAGACACAACGAAAGTCGAACGTCACTTCAACCCTTTTTTCTCTCTCTTTTTTTTACGTGTGTGTGTTTTGACGATCTCATCTTTTCTTTCGCTCTCTCTCTCTGTTTCTCTCTCTCTCTCTCTGTCTCCCCGTCTTTCTCTTTTTTTTCTTTCGGACCGCGCACGTTGTTTTTTCTGTGGCGACCTCGGTTGAACGCCTCCATATGACGAGCACTGGTCACGGCAACCAAAAAGCATATGTTACATAATCACCACTCCTGCCCTGACCGCGGCAGTTCTCTTAAACCACTTAAACAATTGGCCACAGACGCATATGTTGCATAGCCCTCAAAAAGGGGCGTGGCACCAAAAGGGGATTTGTTACATAACGCTTTTGAATTAAATCTCCTTGTAACCGAAAACAATACGAAAGTTTATGAAAAGATTATGAAAGCGTTTTCAACCTTTTTAAACTCATTTCCGTAAGGCACTTCTATAGGCATTTTCAACAGGCACTTTTAATACACATTTCCTTAGGGCGATTTTAAGCCTTCAAACTGTCAACCTATTACACATTAATTTTTAACCACTTCTCGTTATTAAAACCTTTTTCTTTTTAAACATTTCAAATTACGCATTTTAAACATAGTTCTCTTTTAAATTATTACTTATTAAACACAGTTCAATAACCATTTTATATTAAACCTTGTATCTCATTTAAACACTTTAAACTTTCATTTCTTCTTTCAATTTTTAGTTCTTTCAGTTTTACAGACCCCCCAAAAATTTTATGCCCCCAAAAAGTTACCTTACAGATTTCTCCCTCACTGTTGGTCGTGGGGTTGCTCGCACCTTCATCTCCGTTGCTGGCTCGTGATCGTAGTGGTGTATCTGTCTTGTGGTTAAACTCTGTTTTCATGCACGGAGACAAAAACGTTCGAAGACAAGACTTTTTGAGAGAGATTCCATTCGTTTATTTCACACTTCAATCGGAGAGATTCCCATTCGTCGGTTCGTTCGCTCAAACTCTGTCTTTCTTTCATACTGCTTTGTGGATATGTGACGGATGCAATCGGCTATATTCTTCTACATCTTAACCCATATCTGGCGATGTCACCCAGACTACGCATTGCAGAGCTCAGTTTATCAGCGTCTCTCCATGATGCGCCTCCATGGTCAACTGTGTAGAAAGCTAATTTCTCACCAGGGATCTGTGACGTCAGAGCCTTTTGACCCTTCAACGAATGTCATAACAGAACTCAATATCACTTTTTGTCTAACCTTTTTGATCCGAGCGTTTCATCCCGGACAGCATACATCCAGTATGTTATGATTCCCAGAATGAATCATCTTGTTTGTCCCAAATTATTAATGCACCTAATTCGCACTTCATCTTATTTTTTCACCCAGTTCATAATTCATACTAGCTACTTTACCCGTTTTTAAAATACAGGGCACGTCATAAATGTAAGATTAAGGAAAGAAAGTATGGATAAATTTGTATATTAACAGCCTCCGCTACCCCCCCATAAATGCAATTTTGCTTTTTTATGTGATTACATGTGAAGAGTTAACACAGTGGAAAACGGAAAGACGAAAAACAACAACAATTATTTTAGAATTTTGAGTGGGCGATCAGTTTCATATATATTTAACGTAAAATGATCCTTCATCTCCGGGCGATTCTAACTTGTTAGGGGAATCAATCAAATTTTTAACCACTAACCCTAAGTCGGAGTGGTAAGATCACGAAACCACATGTAAAATAGACACATTCCTCCCAAAAAAGATAACGCTACAGATTTAGCTCCCATAGCAAAAAAAAAAGAATTTAGTTACTGCCCTAAAATGCTAGAATGGTCCGGAAATGAGGGGATAATTTTTAATTAAATGTATGTACGAAACTTATCCCTACTCTAAATTCTAAAATAAGCGTTTTTTCTTCTTTTCGCCAAGTTTTTAAAGGTGTTCATACGTAATCCCCTAAAAAAGAAGAATCTATTTTTTGTTTTCTGAAAAGTGAGGTGATTTAACAGGATGTTAATCTACTACGAATCTATTTTTTCGTAATTTGGGCAGAATAGTAAAAAGGCGGTTTGTAAACAAAACATTAAACAAAAAGTTTATTGTTATTTATTTATTTTTCACTGAAAATGTAAAAACTACGAAAATTAAATGCTGAAATAAATAAAACTTTTAAAAAGCATTTAGCTATAAAATTATGTTTAAAATTCTATGTCAGGAATAATGAATGCTGTTTTTTTAGGTAAAAACTACGCTTTAAAATGAGGTATATAAACATAATTAGTAAGTTAAACTAATCTTGTTTTACTTATCGATTGTTGCGGTGGCGGTGGAGGAGATTTAGAAACAAATAATTTGTTGAAAGGAGGGAAGGGGCGCAGTTCATTTAAAAAGTAATAAACATTGTTTTAATTTTTTTGCCATTTTTTGTTATCACTTTAATTAATATCAACAAAACTATTCGATATATATAAGCAAATAGGACAATCAAATTATAATCGAATAACAGCAAACAATCATCATTTTGAATTGTTTAAAATATAATTATGCAAATTAGGTAAACAAAAGATTGTATTTGCAACTTTGCTTGACTATAAATAGAGTATTTCAAAATAATATTGTCTATTAATTATTTAAATTAGAGTAACCTGTAATATAGGAGTGATAAATGAGAACATATATATATATATATATATATATATATATATATATATATATATATATATATATATATATATATAAGTAAGTATGAAGGTGAGAATTCCGAGACAGGAGCAATGCAATGTTGAGAACTGGAAGGTGGAATATGGATGAATAAAAAATAAATGATAAAAGACGGTTAATCTTAGATCAATTCATTCATATTTAAAAAAATTAAATATAAAGACAGTAAATTGTAATAATGGTGGGCTTACTGCTAAATATTTAAAGGTCCGGAATGGTAGAAATTTTAATCATTTCGAGAATAACAACCTCTCTTTTGCAAAATGAAAACAAAAATTCGTCCGGCTCTGTCAGTTGAGGAAAGCCAAGATGACGCTGTAATTGAAAATTTGAAAAAAACAAAACATTTTTTTTTGGAAATAGCAGCGTTTTAGAATATTTACGTTAAATATTTAAGTTGAAAAACATGTTTTTAAATAATTTAAAAATGATACAATTATCATTTAAAAATTATTTGTCGTTGACACATGAATGTGTACTCATCGTAAGAAATTCATTTTTTCAACCTTGAAAGCAAAACAAAATTGGAAAAATTAAAAAAACACGAACATTCCGAAATAAATATTTTAAAAAGTGGTCTAAATTTTACTAAGAATTAATTTCAAATGTATGGTAGGGAACAAGTATAATATACAATTAAACACACGGGATGTTCACTACTATGAGACGTCATCGAAGTTTTACTTAAAGACAATCATTTAGTTTCCAGTTTTACTTTGGAAAAATAAAATGTAATATTCACAATTAAAGTTTATATTTTTTAATTAAAACAAAATAGAAAGGTTAAAACTAAAACATATTCGTCGATATTTAAAGAATGTTAATATCATTTTAAAATCAGATAGGGAAATGAAATCTTATTGAGACCAATTAAAACTGTAAAAGTAACTTTTTAATAAAATAGATTAACTGTTTATATTTATTCTAATAAAACTATAAATAAATTAAGGAACATTAGTAAAAAAACACCTTACAGATGGTTTTCTAATAATGTTCTATTAAACATCTATACCTTCTATATCAAAGTAAAAATACTAGATGAAATTAATAAAATGAAATATTTTAGCGATTATGATATTTCATGCATAGTTTTCTGTTGGCAAACAAATTGTTGCTATTCTGATCGCTCGGACATTTTTTTTGATCGCATGGGAATTTTCGGATAGTTATTTAATTTTTAGTAAAATGTGCGTAAATTCTTTTTAATTCAATGCCTTAAAATCTTTGTAATAGTTCCAGAAAAGTGATATTTATATTTCAAAAGATTAGCAAAAAAAGATTTCTTGAAATTTCAAATTTTACTGAATTTCTGTGTTTTTAGCTGTAGTGAGAACATTTTTATTCTAATAATTTTTTGACATGTAGAAATAGTTTTTTTTATTAACCTTTCGAACATAATCAAATTTTATCTTAAACAATTAAATATATATAATAAAAATGAGTTTAAAATTAATTGAATTATGAAATTTTAATTCATTTTGAAATAATTATAAATTATTTGAACTTATTTGAAACTCAGAAATTGAAATTTATTCTTATTATTCTGAAACTTATTCTAAAAATCAGTTTTTCTGAATTTATAAATATTTGAATTTTAAATATACAACATATTTTTTTATCTAAATTAAAATTTAGAAAATTTAGAAAATTTTTGCAAACGATTTAATTTGAATTGGAATATGGAATTGGTATTTTACAAAAGGAAAAACCGTAAATTAATAAATATCACTAATAAGTAAAATTGTATATTATAATTTAAAAAATATGATGTTTAAATAGAAGAAATATTATTATTTTTGATAATTCTTTACTTATTAATAATTGAATCTCTTATAAATGAAAATAAAAAGAATAAATTATTTAAAAGAAGAACAACAGAACCACAAAAAGAAGAATTAAATAATAATAATAACATTTGGGGGATTTTACAGGGTTAAAAGTGGAGGTATAAGTTCTAAGAAACCCCATTATTTATTTTACTTGTTAACTTATTTCTAATAACTTCACTTATTTTAGTAAAACTTTAAATTAATTAATAGGATATGGTCATTTGCGACTTTGTCCTTGTGCAAAGTATTGAATCATGTAGTAGGGTTGTCCAGAAAAGACTGATGTATTTTTTGATAATTTTCTAAAAATATTTGTTTAATAAATTACATAAGTAAATATATTTTTTATTGTTTTTCTATTTATTATTTCCAAATAACTTCATTTTAAAACCTCATATCTAAATTTATTACTAAAGTATAGTCAATTGTGGTTTTGTCGCTATGGCAGTACTGAATCATGTAGTAGGGATGTACAGAGAAGGAAACTGTTTTAATTGACTATATTCTAATTATGTACTTTTTATAAACTAAAAAGTGAAGTTATTTTCAATTGCAAGCTCTATTAAGACATTTATAATAACTTCATTTGTAAAATTACAATTTTTAATGATTAGGGTATAGTCATTTGTGCTTTGTCTTTATTGGTAGTACTAAATCATGTAGTAGGGCTGTCAAGAAAAGACAAATGTTTCATTTGATATATTCTATTAACAAATATTTTGTTCAAAATATACACGTTAAGTTATTATTGTTGCTAAGTTCATGTTTAAAGTAAAATTCAAATTTATTACAATATAATTTGTTGTGACTTTGTCTATATGGGCAGTACTGAATAATGTTGTAAGGCTGTCCATAAAAGGTAAATGTTTTAAATAATTATAAAAATATATCATTTTTTTCTAAATTATGATAAGAAAGTTAGTTAGAATTTCTTATTATTGCTTTTATGCAAATTACGAAAGAAAATTTTAATTAATTAATTTTGTTTCAGCGGATAATGAATAATAAATCCAAGGTTAGTTAACTAATAAATAAGATGCTTTCATTATCGTTATGCCATAATGATTATTGGTTCAACTCAATTGTTACTAATATGTCTACAAACTCAAAGTCTAGGTGACTCAAGGTCACTGATGCTTTGGGGTCTTGTTATTTGTTCCTTTTTAAAATTATAATAAAAATACATTGTACATTCTCAAACTGCAATGCGTTAAAAAGTTGACTAGACTAAAAAATGCGGACGCATGTGTATTAATATTCTTAAATATAAACCTGGAAAAGTACAGCAGAAGTGAAATTAACTCTTAAAATATTGAAGCTGGAATTGAGATTTGAAGAATTGAATGTAGTGTAAAATTAGCAATGTAAAGAGAATAATGAAAAATAATGAATTAGGTGATTCATTAAATAAAGTTTAATTTGCTTAAAGCATCATTCAAAATATGAAGAATCCACGAGCGATTGTTCTTTACCACATTACTTCGAGTGGAGTGTATTCTGTGGCTGACTCTTCTCAGTTATGGAATCTGCATGTATCCATTCTGAACAGGTCAGACAATTTTGATTTTTTGTGTTACATGCAAAGCACGTGTTTGTTTTTATTTTAATAAAAATAAAATTAAACCAAATTTTGACATAATGGACTTATATTCAACTCTTCCTAATAGTTAACTCTCTCTTATTGTCAGCACAATTTTGTTCCAACTTCTATTATTAACTTTTCCTGATTGTAATAAATTTTTGCATTACTTTCAAGTGACAAATAGATTTTTTTAAATTTCCAAATTTCCAAAAAGAATTTCCAACTTTATTTCAAAAAGAAAATTAAAAAATTTAGTTATTAAGTGATCAAGTGATAAAAGTTTAGTGATTAAGTCACAAATCAGTTAGCCTAACTTGTTAATTTGCCTAAGTGATAACTTTTTCTGTTTACTTACCTGAGGTGACTATTTCGACGAAATCTACTGTATAATTAAAGAAAAAATATTTGGGTGTTTTATGTTATTCTTGTGTTAATCAAAATACTAATATACAAGAAAGAGCTAAAACAAACCCATTGCATATGTCTGCCATTTTAGCAACCTCGTAATTAAGTGTGATTAGGTGTTATTAAGTGTGATTAAGTGTGATTAAGTCTACATTTAATTCTTCAAATCTCAATTCCAGCTTCAATATTTTAAGAATTAATTCCACTTGTTCTGTACTTTTCCAGGTTTATATTTAAGAATATTAATACACATGCGTCCGTATCTTTCAGTCTAGTATATATATATATATATATATATATATATATATATATATATATATATATATATATATATAAGTTAGTTGAGATCAATATAATTTGAAAATTATTCCAAGAATTCAAAACCAACTATTATTAGGCGTACAATCGTTTACAAGATTTTTTGGAAACATTTTATTTGTCATTATTTTTGATGATTCTAAAACGGTAATTGGTCAGCACCTTATATAATATCACGTACAGAAGTGTCTTGAGAAAAATCATCAGATTTCAGTATTAAAAGACAACACAAGCGAACGGACTTTCGAAGTCGAAATAAGGACAGCAAATTGAATAACAGATCCAACATTTAAAACATTCAGAGAATTCGCCATATAGGTTTAACTGAGAAGAAGAAATTACATAAGAGAAGATACACAAGCGAACAAATATACATCAATAAATAAATAAAAAAGTATAAAAATATAAAAAATATAAATATAAACAATGGTTACATTAAAAAATACCAAGAACAATAAGACAAATACTGATAATAACAATTTTAGAATACAATAAAATAAAATAAAATTATTTGTGAAATAATATGATGTTGGACAAGTCTGAAATTTGTATTAATTATGGAGAAAGTTTTTTTTATCATTTCTGCCCATTTGCTGCTGAGTGGAACCGGAAGCTGGAAAAACGTATAAATCCCTCGAATCGCCATTATTTTGATATCAACAAATATAAAAAACTTTTATATATTTACTGTTGTGGTTGCAAGGTTGAACAATAATTAGTGAGGAATACAATGAAGACGCAAACAACAAGGAGAATGCAATAATAAGTGTATTAAAGAAAAGGTATAGTTACAGTATGTACAAATGAAGGTGTCGAGTCAGAGAGTCTTGGTGGGAGGACATGTACGCTCTTCGGCGTCACTTCCGGTGGCATTTAGGTAACACACACTAAGGCCAACCTAGGCTTGCCATTTATAGTGTAACGTTATTCGTATATGCAAATGAGTGGTTGTCACCACAACATTTACATATACAAAAAATAAAAAAAACACAAAACAATGAAAAATTGAAGAAAAGTCAACAGTAGGTGATACAAAACATACAACGATAAGTCACTTATACATAGATTAAAAAAAACTGTTAAAAGGAGTCCATTAAAAAGGCAATTATAAGCGGTTGAACGTTAATAACTATCGGAGAATGTCATTGGAAGATAATTACAGTCTTATCTCTATATATCGCTGCCACTTCAAAGTGAAAGTCCTGGAACAAGAGAGTGATCATTAAGGAAATCCATGGAATTTTAAAGTTCGGGGCTACTTTTGTTTAAATCACCCCAGAATTCGTCCCCATCCGAGTGCGGAGAAGTAGCTTTCGCAATATTATCATCAAAACCGGCCATGGTAACTAAATTCTAAAGATACAAGAATACTTTGAAATAGCATATATATACTTATCTCCAAACTCCCTCAAACAAATTTTAATCTTGCTCATTTGCATATTTCTTTCTTTTTAAGTTTCTAATAAATTAATATTCTATAATATACATTTCTAATTTATATTGGCAAATTTTCTTCTATATACGCAATCTTTTTATCGATAGTTATAATTATTAATACAATTATATAAAGAAATTAAAAAAAATAGCGTTTTAAAAACTTTTTTGGAATTTTATTTTCAAGGGAGCTAATTTACTTCCGGCATTATTTAAACGTCACTGAGATTTAGAGAAAATCTACTATACTTTGATATTCGCCAAAAGGCCAAGAAACACTAAAAGAAATATTTTTTTCTAAGTATTTTAAATGAACGAAAAATTCGATTTAATCGAAATATTTTTTAATGGGGGTGAGTAGTGTAGTATCCGTTCTGTTGTCATAAGACCGCCCCCCTCCCGAATTAATTCCTTCTCGGAAAAGGATAATTATATATAGTCTACGTTTTTCACTTAAAATGCAAAGCAATAAAATTTAATTTTCTGTTTAAATTGTAAGATTTTTTAATTTAAAGTTTTCTTTCACTTCTTAATAAATACTGTTTAGCCCCCCCCCCCATAAACAAAGAATAAAAGAACAGCCATGCTAGCTTTTCTTCTCTTATTTTCATTTAATTTACGCTATTGAAATAGGACTCTTTTTATTTTGAGTTAATTACTATTTCAATCACATAAATTATTTAGAGTGAAATAAATCATAAACAACTGTAGGGATGTTGTCCCGAGAATTATTATAAAAATGTTAGTAACAGAGTAAAAAACAAGAAAAAGATGAATGTTCAATGAAAGATGAATGGGAGAAACAACATTATTATTTAAATAACAATATATATATATATATATATATATATATATATATGATAATTTTATTTACACAGACATGTACAAATCAGATTTTGTACATGTCTGTGTAAATAAAATTATCATATATAAAGCTCTATTTTGATATTGAGCACTTTTTATAAACCCGGTTAAAATTCTCTGGATTACCACCCTGTGGATATTTTTCACCTGGATTATTACCATTATTATATATATATATATACACACAAAATTACGAAGTAAGTAATTGTTCATTTGAAATCTTTAGTTAGAAAAGTAATAAAATGATTATGCCTGTAATTTATATGTGTGTACATGCATGCGACGGTGTAGACATTCGTATGATGCTTTAAGTTAGAACGCGTAAGTGTATAAATGTGTGTGTTGTCTTTTGTCAGGGTACGTAGTTGTACGAATGTGTGTCCGTAATGGATTCCGAAGAGAACCTGAACATTTGAACATTGCATTTTGAAAAATTTAAAAACAACCATTGACCGATTGATATTGATAGTTTAATGTTGTCATCTGCAGCGTCGTCATCAAATTGGAAGCGCAGATTTGTTAAACCGGAAGTGATTAAAGCAACACATCACGGTAAAGTTAATCCTGGAAGAAAGAATCCTTCATTTAGACATTCATCATTGAAACTTATTAAACTTGGTTAATTTTTCGTATAATCAAATACACACACGCACACGCACACGCACACGCACACGCACACGCACACGCACGCGCACGCACACGCACACGCACACGCACACGCACACGCACACGCACACGCACACACACGTACACGCACACGCACACACACGCACACACATACTTTTTATCCCTTCGTTTTTCTTCTTTTTCGCTCTCCCTTTTCTCTTCGTTTTTCTCCTCGTATTTTCTCCCCCTTATTTCTGTCATTTTTCTCTATTCCTTTTCTCTTCATTTTCCTTTTACAAATGTATCTCTTTTATCCCCCCTACTGATTTCTCTCCCTCCTTTCTCTCCTTTTCTTCTCTCCAGTTTTCTCTCCCTTTCTGC
This sequence comes from Sepiola atlantica, assembly GCA_963556195.1. Lineage (NCBI taxonomy): Eukaryota > Metazoa > Mollusca > Cephalopoda > Sepiida > Sepiolidae > Sepiola > Sepiola atlantica. The sequence goes on along the minus strand of OY744536.1, from coordinate 71,863,188 downwards.
TGTACCCCCTTTCATCTACTTCATTTATTTCTGTTTTTGCTTTGCATCTTTCTCACTCCCATTTTCTCATATTTCTTTATTTCTCTTTTCCCCTTTTCTACCTTTTTTTCTGTCTCTTTATTCTCTCACTTTTTCATTTTCTATCCCTTTTCTCTCCAGTTTTTCACTCCATTTCCCCCTCTTTTCACTCTCCTCTTTTCTTTCCCCTTTTCATCTCTTTATTCTCTCTTTTCTTCTGACCATTTTCTCTCTTTTCTTTATCCTTTTCCTTTTTTATCTCCCTTATTACTTTTCCGTTTCACCCCCTTTTTCTCTTTCTTTTTCTGTCCTCTCCCCTTTTCTTTCCCTTTTATCCCTTTTTATTACTTTTGTTCACCACAAACAAGGTATATTGTCACTGAAGCGTAAGGAGCTACTACGATAGGGGCCAGCTTTATAAGGAGCAACCTGGGTGGGGAGTTGGAGAGCAAGATATTTGTTCACATTACATTTAAATTTCAACATGTTGGTACGGTCGGGGAAAAAGGGAGCAGGAAGGGAATTCCAAAGGCAATCGGACCGAGGAAAGAAGCTATTAAAGTCGAACGTTTTCCGGCATCTGGGGACATTTATAGTGAAGGGGTGGGATTTTGTTGCTAGTCAAGTAGAAAGTGGGTCGGGACTAATTACGTTGAGTGTATACAATTGCAGTAAGTTAATCGGAGTACACAAAACAAGCACAGGCATTCAACACTGCGGCGATGCGACAGGGACTGGAGTTTGACAGGCAATGCGGGATCTATTAGGTTAGAAATTATGTTTTGCGCCCTGTCCAAGTGGTTGGTGCACCAACCCAGATGTGGCAAGAATACTTCATGCACGGCGAATGGTGGCTTCATAGAGATATAGGATACTGGCAGATGAGATAAGTTTTCTAGCCCGGTAGAGGGAACCTATCTTCTTTGCAGAAGACTTGACAGCATCTCCTATGTGCTTATTCCAATTCATGCTGTCTGAGAATGTCAGGCCGAGAAGTTTAAACGTTAGCCTCTCGGTAAGGGTGCTATCGACTATGACTGGTGGTTGGAAAGGCATCTTATAGTTGTTAAATAAAGTAGCCTTGTCTTGGTAACATTAAATGTGACTATCCATTTTTGACCCTATTCTACTACAGACTTGATGTCATTTTCTCATAATTCACTTTGAAAATAGAGAATAGTGTCATCAGCAAATGAATCTATCCCAGACGCAATTACATCGAGAAAACCGTTCATGAAGATCGGGAATAATATAGGTTCAACTATCGACCCCTGAGGCTGTGACAAGTATCCACCGGCCCCACGAGAGTCAGAAAGACTCCGATAGTGTACTAGTATGCATTTAGTGAAAAGGATATACTGGGAGAGAGCCCTACGAAATGGAGCGAGGGTATGAAACTAGTGTGAATTTTGCTTAAAAATTGAATTATCAGTGCAACAGAGCAAGGCGTATGCAGAGGGTTGGGGTACAAGGCACCCGCTCATTGATGTGGCGTTGTTTGGATGTACGGCCATCGAGAACAACCTGAATCTTTTTTAGCTAAGAAAGATCTGCTTATAGTAATACCATACCAGATTTTCTTTTATCTATCATTTCCTCTCTTTTTTACCACCCTTTCTTCCCTCCATTTCTCTCTCCCTTTCTTCTCTAACTTTTCCCACTCCCTTTTTTCTATACTTTTTTCTTCTTCATGTCTTGTATTTCTCTTTTCCCCTCTCTCTTCTTCCTTTTCTCTCTCTTTCTTCCCGGTCTTTTCTTTTTCACTTTTTGCCCTCCCCCCTTTTCTCTCACTTTTTCTCTACCGTTTTGTTTCTTCCATTTTACCCTCCCTTTTCCCTCTCCCCCTTTTCTTCTCCTTTTTCTCCTTCCTCTTTTTACTATCTCCCTAATTTCTCTCCCATTTTTTCTTTCTCTTCTTCTGACCCGTCCTTTCCAAATGTTGATATCCCTTTCCTTCTCCCCTTTTCTTTCCTCCTTTTTATCTCCCTTCTTTCTCTTCTCTCTATTCTCCCACTTTTTATCACTCTATTTTCCCCTCTCGTTTATTATCTCCCCTTCCCCGTTTTCATTAATTACTGAATGACTAAGAAGTGACACAAGCAATTAAGTACACCCACACATACACGTACGATTGCACTCACGCAATCACCATAATCCCTTGAACACGTTTTTATATGTGTATATTATTTTATATAATGTCACTTTTCATACAGGATAAAATATCCATCTAGAAATCTTGTATGTTCCAAGTCAATGTCCGACGTTCATCCTTATCTGATTATCATATTTCCGATTAAAAAAAAACTTCTAATAGCTTAGAAAATCTCTCATCTGTCATAAATGTCTAATTTTTAGCAACATGTGACAATTAGCGTCACATTTATGGGAAATTGATCTCAACTCTAACTGCCGCCAAATGCATAAAAAAGCGAATCAAGTTTTGTCAGATGTTGAACTACCTTGATGAAATCCGTCGTCTGCTTGCAACTCGAGGCGAGGTAATATTTTACAGCAATTGAATACTTCTGTTAATGTCGTAAATGAGACATGCACTACGACACTTTTTTACGACATTCGTATTCGTTTATCGTCTCTTCTCCGGATAACGGCAATCTGCTATATTCGAAGATATATATCGCACGTGCCATTTTAACCTTGCTTATATTTTTCTGAATAAAGCTTGGGATAAAGTTATCTTCCGACTGAAAGTCTTTATTCTTCATGCCAAGCTTTGTCGGTAACGAAACAAAACCTGACGGACGGACCGAATTGAATCTACCCTCTCACTTCTTGCGTTCTGGGGTTGTCTGGCATGCATGATTTTATTTGGTGTTGGTTTAGCCTGATTTTTTATGTATTACTAATCATAGACTCAGCTGTTCGTTTTTCAATCGACAAGATGTCAAGAGTTCCTTTAAAAACACCCAACATTCGAAGCAGCTTAGTTTGGTACAAAGTCATTCAATATTTTACATTTCTATCCAGAATGAGAATATTTGTAATGCCCGTCGAAAAGAGCCGAAACTTTCGAAGTTTTAATTGATATTTGTTCATTTCATTTCAACTTGTTGGAGGTTCGGATGGACGAGTTCGCTGGTGCGTATATTAGCTAGTATTGATGTTAATGGTTAAGATGGGGGAGGAAATGTTATAGACAAGGCCATCAGTGACTCGGGGTCGCGGATAAGGGAAGGGAAGTCTAGGATACAATTAAAAGGAAATTACGTCATATATAAGGGAGAGGGAATTATGATGCGAAAGAACCCACTCCATTGAAAGAAGCGATCAAGATAGCACACATATTAAAATGGGCCAAGGAACTTGTAATCTAAAATGTTGCATGCTGACTAGCCCTTCTCTCTGTAAGCACAACTCTGGAACGAAAACGGTCAGATGGAATTCATCAATTACAATGTTTGCGACACAATAACTCTATTGTTTTCTCGGCTTAATGTTTGTTGAATTAGCGGTCTTAAAAGTAAATAATTTCTGACGGCGTTTGGTTTTCGGAGCTCCATTTCTACAACACACCTGGACAAAATCGCGCAGCGGATGAGCCATCATCCATGAAGTAGCAGCGCGAAACAAGGATCAATTGTTATAAGATGATTAACGACTGAATGATTATTCCATGGACTGCATTGATAGACACAATTCAGAACATGAATTTAATATTGTCTTTCTATGATTTTGGAGTAAGAGGGTATTTATTGATACTGTCGCGACCCATGACGAACCGTGTTCAAATATTATCGAATATATTGTGTGTCATTCAAGCACGAATGTTGCTAATACAGTGGTTTTCACCGACATCGTAGTCCAAATCATAGTTCCAAAAAAGTCATATCAATCGCTGTTTAAGACTTCTTTTGTTGTATATTGCTGCTGTGCTTAAAAGAATAACGATAGACAATTATGTATAAAATATGGTATATTTTTTATTGCACCGAGTCAGAGAGAGAGAGAGAGAGAGAGAGAGAGAGAGAGGGAGTGAGGGAGGGAGAGAGAGAGGGAGCGAACGGGGAGAGAGAGAAAGAGAAAGAGAAAGAGAAAGGATTGACGAGAATTGATTTCTTCAATTCGCTAGCCAGCCGCCTTCCTTTCCATCTCAATTTAGACCAATTAATATACAATTTTTCAATATCCACGCAACCACAACTGCAACGCCCATTCCAGGATTTCGCCTACTTACTCAATGTAGCCACGTTCTTTATGAGAAGATACTTCAATCCATTTTATTGTTTATTTAGCGACGGATATATTCTCGTCCGGTGTGTATGCAGGTGACCTTGAAGTTGTCTCTGCATCAAATCATCGGATATTTATTGTTCCGGCCAGGTGGGGGTGTCTGTGTCAATCAGTCGGGTGTTATTTCTTCCGGCCAGATGTTATGCCCGATACTCCAGACACGATATTCAACACTTTTGTAACACATTTTCTTTTATCTATACATATTTGATTTGTATTCTTTCTTACTGACCCTTTTTATGGTTCTAAAAACTATCTGTATTTTACGCTCGTTCCTTTTGGATATGTTTACCTGTCTGTTGTGTTTTACTCGATTCTCTCGACATGTTTAAGTTTTAATTCTTTTGCGAAAAAGTAAAACACTAATTAAGATATCTTGCTATGGCGCAACAGTAAGTGCCCAGATAAAGTTGCTACGGGTAAAATATGAGGGTTTTTTTTTTATTGCAGGCGACACTTGAAGAGCTCAATATCAGCATAAATGCCCTTCATACTGGTAAAACCATTGACTTAGATAATATTTTCTACAGAGGAGATCAAGCACTTTGAACCTCTGACACGGAAATGAATCAGTGAGCTGACAACGAACATCCCAAAAGATCTGGGGAAGAACGAGAATTATTGCTCTTCACAAACCGAGTAAAGTTTATCCCTGCTATACCACCCTATTCAGGTGTTTGAGCGCCTGATACTCAACAAGTTGACCCCAATTTCTGACACAACAAGCCGGATTCCGGCGTAGCAAATCTACAACGAACTAACTCCTGAATTTCATTCAGAATATAAAAGATTGGTTTCATGAATCGGTATCAGGAGCCGTCTTTGTTGATCTGTCTGCTGCGTGTGACACTGTCTACTTCTGAAAAAGATCTTGGAGTTGACAAAAGGCATTGCACTTATTCGCATTGGAGCCTTTTTGGAAGACTGGCGCTTCTATGTTACTTGGAACAAAGCAAAGTTATTGACGACGATAAAAGAACGGTTTAATTCAAAGTAGTGTTCTGGCTCAACCAGTCAATAAACCAGAACACTGAGCGGTTCATCTCTGTTGACGAGCTTTGTGTAACATCCCAAGATAATACGTTCGAAGCGGTACATGCTACGGGTAAAATGTAGTGTTTTTACTGCAAAGAGTACAGCACCTCAGCGACACTTGGGGCCAGTTACGAAAATAACTACAGTCTTAGCATTCTCTCACAAATGAGAGTCACCCAAGAGAGGGACAATGAGCTTACACATCCCTCTTTTGTGCCATGGGGAACATATTGCCCGAGACGAAGACACCCTCGGACTGTGTCGGGTAATTATAAGATTACTAGAAAATTGTGAACCGTTGGATTACCGACTGAGTTCGAAATAAATTGTTTGGATCAGGAAAAAGTGAGTTTGAAAAGCCAGTTTGTAACTATAAAATATAAAAAAGACAAAATTCGCCGCGTTCTGCTCATTATATCTACCTTGCTCTCTCCCGCTCCTCCTCTTTTTTTCTTTATCCCCTAAGTAAGGGTTAAATAGTATTACTACATGTGTTGACATTTTCGTTTTTTTTTAAATTGACTATTCCAATCTTTTTATTCTTTCATTTCTTTATTGATAAAAAAGTATAATTAAGCATTCCGACATGTACAAAATCTGCGACACTGGCATGTCGATGTTATCGATCAACAGTTATTATAAACTGAGATCTCATCAGGCAGAGTTAGAATCCGATCTTAACCTCAGATCATATTTGGAGAGAACCCCTAAATATGATCTGAGGTTAAGATCGGATTCTAACTCTACCTGATGAAATCTCAGTTTATCTTAACCTCAGATCATATTTGGGGTTCTCTCCAAATATGATCTGAATTAATAAAATTAACATATATAAAGCTCTATTTGATATTGAGCACTTTTATAAACCCAGTTGAAATTCTTTAGATTACTACCCTGTGGATGTTTTTACCTGGATTATTACCATTATTATTATTATTATTATTATATATATATATATATATATATATATATATATATATATATATATATATATATATAAACTTATTTCAATCAGGGAAGAGAAGAATAAAAGATAACTCCTAAAATATCGATCTCATTACCATTTCCTAACTTTTACATGCCAATCTCATTAAAGAAAAAAAGCGAAATACTTTTGAAGAATTAGAATATTTGATATTCTATTTCATCAAGTTTAGCAACGCGTGGGTAGAGAAATTAAATTAATTAATTGGTAGCTGCTAAGACTCGTCGTGTATTCGTTGGTAATACAGATACGTGTCGGAAAATAAAATACGGTTACATATGTGTGGGGCATTTACTGATAATTTGTCGTAGCCAAACTATAAAAACTGTAAATGAGACAATCATCAGATTCAACATCCAGAATACATTGTTTCCATAGAAGAGTAGAATGCACAATCAAGTCCTGTAAAACGATTAAAAGAAAGGGATATATAAAGCCGGAAGCAAATACATTTTCCAGTGGTGTTCTTTCCGGTAATATGTGTCGTCGTAGGAGCAAATGAGGACGACCACGAGGTGGCATACAAGTTCTTAACAAAATCTCGTATTAACTACGAAATTTGAGGACCTAAACCTAACCCTTTTCCTTGGGGGTGGGGGTAACTCTAGCATGAAAACCAGTTTCTCACCAACTCTGGTTCCGACACTTTGAATATTATCCCCCCCCCCCCCGACTCTGTGAAAGCAGCTTTTTATGAAAAGCAAACGTTCATACTTACGGAAGGCAACAAAAACAAAACTATAATCTTGTAGGTTTTTACAACTCTCCTTAAAAGAAACACTGTCTAATTATACAAAACCAGCAGTGATAATGGTATACACGTATACTCCCAATGTTTGACAATAGTTTTTTTCACTCCTTCCTTTTCGCCCTGTTTTTCTGATGGCTTCTTCACGATACTCAGTTTTTTTCTTGTTCTCTAGCTAACACATTCTTTTTTATCTACATCTAGATTTGATATTCTATGCATATTTATTACTTATTATTATTTAGTTTAGTATTATAAGCCGGGCCTCGTGTTCGTGAGTGACGGAGGAAACTGATAGGTCGTTTGAACAATCCGTAATCATAAAAGTCTGAGTTTAATAAATATGTGTAGCAATTATTATTCGATGGGGCCAATAGTAAGGAAATGAATACAAATTATGGGTTATTTCAAATGTCTGATTTTCGTAAATAAATGTCCGATGGGATTATTATTAGACTGGGATAATGGCCCGGAGAGATGGAGAAACTAATAAATGGCTATTTCGGTCATTCTTAAGTATAACCGATTGATTTTTATAGATGCACTAGAAAAAGATGCGACCCGTTGGGTCAACCATTCAGCTCAGGTTAGATTGTTTGAAAAAGTGAGTTTGCAAAGCCAGTTAAATAGAAAACAATGCAAAGATAACATCCCAATTGTGTCGCTCTCTGCTCGCTATATCTCTTCCCTCTCTCTGCCCCTCTCTCTATTTCTCTCTCTATTTCTATGGATAGAAATATTTTTTTACTATTCATTATGTTATCCCCTTTGTTCATAATGGACTATCTCAATCTGTTTATTCGTGTCTCTCTTTATTACATTCTACTGTGAATACACACGTAGAGAGAGAGAGAAAGAGAGAGAGAGAGAGAGAGAGACTGTATAAAATAAGAGAGGGGGGGGGTAAAAGCATAATGTGGGAGAAGATGAGAATGATATACATAAGATTGTGGTAAGTATATTGCACAGTAAGGTTAATTAGAGCAGTTTAAAAGGATTTGTTTTTCAAACACAACTCGGGAATAACAAGGAATATTTTAGCATGTATTTTGTGTGATTAAAATATATAGGAAAATTCATTCGGGAAACAAACTATTTTCAATTTTCTTCTCTATTTGTTTTGCCGGAGATGGGGTATTCTACTGATGCCAAACATTCTACCGATACCAAACATTCTACTGATACCAAACATTCACCCCTACTTCAGAGACTCCAACCGAGACATCTTTTTAGGATTGCAACCGCCCCTTTAAGTGCAATTGTTTGAATCTCTTTTGCACTTGGTTTACCGGGTATAAACGCCAAGTGCTGTTTTTTAAAGTTCTTTTCCATGAGCCCAGTAGCCCCTATGATTACTGGAATGATTAAAATCTTCCCAGGCTTCGAGTTTCTTTTCATATCGTACATAAGACCTCAGCTGTATTTAGGTCGGCATCATTGAGAACACTGACTTAAACTAGGGTTGCTACTTTCTCTTTCTTATCTCATATCACTAATAATAAGTTTAATAGTTCCGTTTTTTTAAGTATGTAGCTGTAGGGATTGCATAGTCATAGTGGATGGTGTATGACTTATTTCGAGCAGTTCTGTCCGGTATATGCGTGTATGATGCTTGTATGGATTCGTATGTTATCGGCCAAATGAGACAGACAAGCCCATAGACACGCGTGGCTTCCGTTTTTGGGATTCGGTTTTGAATAGATTAAATGCATTAAAAACATTCTTTGTTGCATTCATAATTATTTTCGTTCCGTTAATTCGATTCTGTTTATTTCTCATGAAATATTAATCGTCAGATTCAGTTTAAATGCACAAGGAAAACATTGAACGGAATGTTAGAAAAATAAAGAGAAACAGCGAACGCACGTCTTCCTGGTGACAAATGTGCAGATAGACACGATTGCAACACTTCAGTCGACATTTCGACAATGGGTTAGGGTTCGGGTTCGCGTGTCGAGTGTTATTTACATATTCGGTTGCGGACACACACACACACACACCCACACACGCGCACCCCCCACACACTATCTATTATTATACTAAAGTTTAATCAACATTTGTTTCCCTAAGGATTTTTCTTCTATACTTTAATCACACAAAATACATACTAAAATATTCATTGGTTTTGGGATTTAGTTATGTTTGAAAAAATAATTCCATTTTAATTGTTCGAATTCGCCGTAATTTATAATAAAATAAACAAGTCACCCACCTTTCTCTTATCTATCCATGTATTTTTCTCGCACCTCTTACTCTATGTCGATTCAACCACTCTCTAACAGTTCTTAATATCTCTGTGAGCATTTAAAGAAAGGATGATTCTCTTTTGTTAGAGTCGCCATCTAATTTACGTACATGTGTGTGTACAACTCACAAACACGCATGTGAATTAGATGACAAAATAATAAGTCTCTTTACTTCAATATAAGAATAATATACTGCTACTAGTACTACTACTACTACTACTACTACTACTACTACTACTACTACTAATAATAATAATAAGGATAATATAGAAGTAAAGAGACTTAGTTTTAGTTATGCAAGAGGTCCAAATTCCCAAATCCGGTTTAGATAGTTTTATATATAAGATATTGCTCTTAACTAAACACAAAACTCCAGATGATAAAAGCCAATTATAGAAACACGGGGTGATATGTGCATGTGTATTGTTTGTGCCTAGTCGCGGGACAAAAGGATTAATAATTCAGACGAAATAATTCGGCCAACAAAAACTGTTTATTAAAGGACACTCGCTTAATGCGACTTCAAATAAAATCGGATCACAATTGCGGATGAAAAGAAATAATGGACATTGTGTAATTCGGAGTGTGTAGACATTTCCCCTGGACGCGTGTTCACAGGGAATTTAGCCGAATCTGATGAAATAAGATTTACTTAAAGAATAAGTCTATAGACAAACAGCATTATTTCAGGGCATCTAGAAAAATGGGAATCGTTATCAAATCCGAGATTTATGCTTTAATTATTAAACACTCTCCCAGCGTTGCCCGGGAATATCGAGGAAACAAACAATCACCCCCTCCTCCTCTGCCAGATGTAAATTAACTGGAAAGTTACGGAAATATTTTTTACCCAAAATGCTAAGCCATGATGAAGAAAGATATTTGTAAAAGGTTATTTGGTACTCACTAACTTGTTTGCTTGGCCGCCGTTTATGTAACTGTGTGTATTTTTTTGTGTGTTTTGTTTTAAAAGGAGTATAATTTACAACGTTTTGTTTTAAAAGGAGTATACTTTACAACGTTTTGTTTTAAAAGGAGTATAATTTACAATGTTTTGTTTTGAAAGGAGTATAATTTACAACGTTTTGTTTTAAAAGGAGTATAATTTACAACATTTTGTTTTAAAAGGAGTATACTTTACAACTTTTTGTTTTAAAAGGAGTATAATTTACAACGTTTTGTTTTAAAAGGAGTATACTTTACAACGTTTTGTTTTAAAAGGAGTATAATTTACAATGTTTTGTTTTGAAAGGAGTATAATTTACAACGTTTTGTTTTAAAAGGAGTATACTTTACAACATTTTGTTTTAAAAGGAGTATACTTTACAACGTTTTGTTTTAAAAGGAGTATAATTTACAACGTTTTGTTTTAAAAGGAGTATAATTTACAACGTTTTGTTTTAAAAGGAGTATACTTTACAACTTTTTGTTTTAAAAGGAGTATAATTTACAACGTTTTGTTTTAAAAGGAGTATAATTTACAATGTTTTGTTTTAAAAGGAGTATACTTTACAACGTTTTGTTTTAAAAGGAGTATAATTTACAACGTTTTGTTTTAAAAGGAGTATAATTTACAACGTTTTGTTTTAAAAGGAGTATAATTTACAACATTTTGTTTTAAAAAGAGTATAATTCACAACGTTTTGTTTTAAAAGGAGTATAATTTACAATGTTTTGTTTTGAAAGGAGTATAATTTACAACTTTTTGTTTTAAGAGGAGTATAATTTACAACGTTTTGTTTTAAAAGGAGTATACTTTACAACGTTTTGTTTTAAAAGGAGTATAATTTACAATGTTTTGTTTTGAAAGGAGTATAATTTACAACGTTTTGTTTTAAAAGGAGTATACTTTACAACATTTTGTTTTAAAAGGAGTATACTTTACAACGTTTTGTTTTAAAAGGAGTATAATTTACAACGTTTTGTTTTAAAAGGAGTATAATTTACAACGTTTTGTTTTAAAAGGAGTATACTTTACAACTTTTTGTTTTAAAAGGAGTATAATTTACAACGTTTTGTTTTAAAAGGAGTATACTTTACAACGTTTTGTTTTAAAAGGAGTATACTTTACAACGTTTTGTTTTAAAAGGAGTATAATTTACAACGTTTTGTTTTAAAAGGAGTATAATTTACAACGTTTTGTTTTAAAAGGAGTATAATTTACAACATTTTGTTTTAAAAAGAGTATAATTCACAACGTTTTGTTTTAAAAGGAGTATAATTTACAATGTTTTGTTTTGAAAGGAGTATAATTTACAACTTTTTGTTTTAAGAGGAGTATAATTTACAACGTTTTGTTTTAAAAGGAGTATACTTTACAACGTTTTGTTTTAAAAGGAGTATAATTTACAACGTTTTGTTTTAAAAGGAGTATAATTTACAACATTTTGTTTTAAAAGGAGTATAATTTACAACGTTTTGTTTTAAAAGGAGTATAATTTACAACATTTTGTTTTAAAAGGAGTATAATTTACAACGTTTAGTTTTAAAAGGAGTATACTTTACAACGTTTTGTTTTAAAAGGAGTATAATTTACAACGTTTTGTTTTAAAAGGAGTATACTTTACAACGTTTTGTTTTAAAAGGAGTATACTTTATAACGTTTTGTTTTAAAAGGAGTATAATTTACAACGTTTTGTTTTAAAAGGAGTATAATTTACAGCGTTTTGTTTTAAAAAGAGGAAACTTTACAACGTTTTGTTTTAAAAGGAGTATAATTTACAACGTTTTGTTTTAAAAGGAGTATACTTTACAACGTTTTGTTTTAAAAGGAGTATAATTTACAACGCTGAACCTGATCGCAACCTGCAGAAGTAAATTGACCTGAAAAGTGTCGGTAAAACCGTTTTTTTCACCCAAAATGCTAATATTTTATATGCAAAAATAGAACTATGTGCAACAATAAAATAAAAACCGGCAGTGATATAGAAAATAATAATAAAGGATAGTGAATTATTGGAATGACTTTTTGCAAAGCAATATGCAAATTAGTCTGATTGAGTAGGTTGATCAATATGAAAGGTTCATCTTCAAAAAGTTGCGTTCACAAAGTGTATTTACGCAGAATAAAAAAAGACCACTTAAGTATATATATATATATATATGAAAAATGAAAACCAAAAACTATATTATTTATGTATTCATCAACGTTTCGTCTATATTGTAAGACTTCCTCAGGATGAAGAAACAAGTCTTTTTTAATTTTTCTTTTACTCACAAACCAATTGAAGCTCGCCGCTTTCAGGCAAATCAAATTGATGCTTCTATGATTTTTTTCTTCATTTTTCTTCATCCTGAGTAAGTTATACAATAAAGACTAAACGTTGATGAATACATAAATAATATAGTTTTTGACTTTCCTTTTTCATTTTCCATTACGTCGAGTCATTTTACCCCTATCTTTATTCATATATATATATATATATATATATATATGAATAAAGATAGGGGTAAAATGACTCGACGTAATGGAAAATGAAAAAGGAAAGTCAATAACTATATACATAATATTAAACTATTACATTTTTTTTTAAGTACGTACGATGTCGTTTCGAGCTTTCGGTTCTGATCAGCGCGGGAAATGACAATCTCAGATGGCAGTGAAAATGACAATCTCACAGCGACACCTAGAATCTGTAAAAGTTCGCTCAATCCCTTAGACCACGGGACCACGGTGGGTTGTGACATATAACACAGAAATAAAGTTGTAGTTACACTGAAAGCGGCGAGTGTAAACATCAAGACATCCGATAGAACTCAACGACACAGTCGGACTATTGAAGTATATATATATATATATATATATTTACAATTATATATAATTATAATTACATATATATATATATATATATATAATTATAAATATTTGTTTTTTTTCTACATTCACCTTTTCGGGAATCGTCAGTTTCACCTTTTCGGGGATCGTCAGTGTAGAGATAATTGTTCATACCGGTCGCCGGACTCGAACCCCGAAACACGAGTCATGTTTCAAACTCAAATTCCGACAACCTGAGTGATTAAACCTGTTAAAGGCAGCCGTCATCAGCGTGTTCAACTGCTGAAAGAACATGCATCTAAAGCCACGATGACGACTGTGCTAATACTACTCACTACAGAGCCCAACCTAGATTGGAGGAGACAAATAATTATAAATATTTTTTTTTTATCTACATACGTATACCTTTTATCTTTTCGGGAAGTGTCGGTGTAGAAATGATTTCTCATATCAATCGTCGGATATTCGAACCCCGTACACACACACACACACACACACACACACACACACACATATATATATATATATATATATATATATATATATATATATATATGTCACATCTTAAGAAATATGATTTTCGTATAGTATTATTTATAGAAATATGAAAACCAAATTGATATAATTTTGTATTTACAAAATGAATAAAATCATATATTTTAAAGGCTGTGACTTAATACATACACTAATCTGTACATAAAAATAGTTTATAATTATTTTTTGAGGGGGGAATGGGTTTGCTTTTTGTTTAAAAATATAATTTTAGTTTTTTAAGGAATTTTTTGAAAACGTTCCACTTTGGAAAGTTTTCTTTCAGTATTTCGCCCAAGGAGAGAAGTCGATCGAGTGAACCGTGTAGGTTTTTGGACCTCTATTTCGTTTACCCATAACCTTGCATGCACAATGTTCCATTAACAAATCCCACCTTAATTTGGATGCCTCCTTACTTGCGGAGTAAAACATGAGAGTTTACAATCTAAAAAAATATAAAGTGTTTTATTAAATGAAGTATTAAAAAAATTAAAATTTAAAATTTTATTATTTTGGAATTTTTTGAAAGTTTTTTTCTGAAAAGGTTTCTTTTTCAAAATATTCCTTTTTCCCTTTACTTTAACTTGTTAGTTGATTTTAATGATTTTTATAAGCATAATCTTTATTAATAAACTAGCAGGGTTACCCGGCGTTGCTCGGGGTCATAAAAACACAAAATAGAAGAAGTGAAATCGTGTTTTTAACATCTTTATATTCCACCTTCTATTTCTATACCTCTCTCTATAGCCGCCTCTTTATCTTTCTCCCTTCCTCTTCCCTGGTCGCCTCATTTCACCGCCCCCTTTCCCCGTTGCCACCTTCTCCATGTTGCCTATGGCAAAAGCTGTCTCTTCCCCACCACTCCTCTTCTATTGCCCAGGGCAAAAGTATTACATATTTTTATTAAAAGTACAACCTCTGTCTGCGCCTTCTATATACGTACTTATCACCGACCCAGTGCGCATACTATATACGAACATATCTCTGTCCCGGTGTGCATATTAAGTTAAAAAAAAGAAAATTCCCCACCCCCAACATTTTTTTACTCTCCGCTCCCCCAATTTTTTTTTACTCTCTCCCACCCAAAGAAATATTTTTAGTTAAAATAATAAAAAACATTTCCCCATGCCCCCCCCAATCTTGTTTACTCTCCACTCCCCACAAAAAAAGGAAGAGGTATCATGGCAACAGAACAGATACTACCTTACCTCCACACCTCTCAAAAAGGAGGGAGTAATGCCTGGGAGGATCATATCATGACAACAGAACATATACTACACTACCTCAATACCTCTCAAAAGGAGGAGGTAATGCCTGAGAAGATGGTATCATAACAGAACAGATACTACCTTACCTCCACACATCTCAAAAAGGAGGTAGTAATGCCTGGAAGGGTGGTATCATGAAAACAGAACGGGCGTAGGTGGACAGATTGACGGACGGACGTAGCTGAAATATTAGCGTCTATTAATTAAGAAAGGAAGATATAAAGGGGGATAGTGAGAACGGAAAGAAGAAAGGAAATACAAAAGGGGTACAGTGGGAGTGAATTTCTTCCCGGCACTCCCTTCCTCTGATGTCATTTCCGGTTGAATAATGACTGGCATTTTTTCTCAAATTAGTACATAATTAAATTGAAATTTAGCTGAAAATAGCTGAAATAATCGACCTCCCCAAACGAAATCAGCCTCGTAGTCCACTTAAGAGTGAATTTAGAGATTTGGGAATACGCCCATTCACTTTCTCAGTGAATTTTACATTAAAATACACTTTTAGATTTTATCTAGATCTGCTAACATTTTTTCTATACGGCACACACACACATACATACATACATTTATATATATATATATATATATATATATATTTATTATTATTTATTAATTTATTCTCTATTTAGTTTTACTTTACTTGATCCATAAATCAATATGTGTTGAATCTTACTTTATTCTCTCTCATATGTAATTAATCAAAAAAATGATTATTATTTCATTATATTAATTTATTTTATCATCAATACTTAATATACTTTATTATACTGATTTATTATCTTTTCCTTATTTTTTAATATAGATAAAAGTACTAAACCAGCTTTGAATTTTATCGCGATTAAGGAATCCCCCACCCCCTTAAACCACCATTAAATCTGACTGAATTTATGTATTACGTAACACAATATATTTTGTTGGCCTTTGATACCCTGTTCGGCGAGGGATTTCTTTATGTTTTTAAATCTTATTCTCAAATATCGCCATAATTTTAAAAAAGAAAAAAAACTGTTTTTACTCACCTATGACTAAAATATCGGCATAATTTACAGGTAGAAATTCCCAACTGGTAAAAATGATGAAAAAAAAATCGAAACATCATGTGAAAATTGTCATAACGATTAAGCAGCTTTCTTACCCGAATACAGACATAAATAGGGCTTTATAAATCCCCATTGTGAGGATTTGAAACTGTAATACAAACATTAATAAATAAATATTTGTTTTTTGTTTATTATCTATGTACGTGTACGTTTCGTCCTTTTTTAATAGAGATATAACTACTGGTCGCGTGATTCGAAACCCCGGGCTACAACTCAAATCCCGACACCTAGAACCACTCGGCCACTGCTGGATAGCTAAGTAGACAGTGATAATTTTAACACTTATTTCTACGGCTTGATGTCATAAGAGCGTTCAACTTAATGAGAGGAACGATGTATTTATAGTTAGCGGCGTCATGCTGTGTTAATACTACACTTACAGTGCCCATCTAAGGGGTTTCTAGAGGCTACAAATAATAAATATTTGTTTTTTGTTTATTATCTATATATGCATACGTTTCGTCCTTTTTAATCGGGACTCATCATTATAGAGATATAACTATTCACTACTGGTGATATATATATATATATATATATATATATATATATACATATATATATATATATATATATATATATATATATATATATATATATATATATATATATATATATATATATATATATATATATATATATATATATATATATATATATATATACGTAGATTATTTGTTATTGTTTTTGTTTTTTGGCGATAGCGACCGGTGTTTTTACGGTGCGTTCGTATTTATCGCTCTCCTGAGCGTTTTATTTTTATTATTTAAGCGCATTTTTTTCTTTTTTAATTCGCCCTTAACCGGACGAGTCATAAATTGCATATACAGATTTTAAAAAAATTAAATAATCAATTTATAAACCAATTTATTGTATACAGATTATGATTAATATATATATATATATATATATATATATATATATATATATATATATATATATATATATATATATATATATAATAACTGAGTAGAATACACAAATTAAGACATAATTAATATTTATATGAATCTTATCGTCGGCACATAATAAATTAATAAATTAATAAATTAATAAACCTTTCATTGGAGTAAGACTCATTATAAATAGTTTTATTGTATTAAGATCTTTTATAAATCGTTTTGCCCTCTTAAAAAATCGAATCTTTCTTTAAATATACATATTTTGACTTATTATTATGAATTATGGAATATGTATTCTCGGCAACAGTGTGAGTCGCGTGGGCACATTATTTTTTTTTATTTTTGTTGTAAACTTTACCATTTAGGAAGAGGGGTGCCATACCCCCTCTTATTTAGCCTGTCAAAATAGAACAAAGTTTCTGGACATTTTTGGATGTGTAATTATTGAAAAAATCCATTGAAAATTGCCTGTATCGAATTACAAAAGAACTTTTACGCTGGCGATGAGATTCATATACTTCTCAATTTTCTATCTTGCTGTGAAAATGATAATAAATTAACATTTTTGAAACATATGTACACAAGAATAAATATTGTTGGTGTTGAACTTCTCGGAACATGATTTAAAAAATAATAATTATGCCTTATGTAATTTTGTATTTTACTGAATTATAATATATGAGCTCTGTTTGACTTTAAGTGTTATCCATTGAGCTTTAATTTACCTGCAGTATTTATTTGTATCTAGGCGTTTTGTAATATTTTCTTCATAATATTCTGTGTTATATAATCTCCTTGTGATAAGCTTTGCACTTTGGGAGTATATACTACTATTTAATCCCCTTAAAATTGATTCCATTCTTTTAGTATTTCTCTTTGTTTGCCAAGAGAGAAAAAGAAAGAAGAGAAGGTCATTTCTTTAGAATAAAGTTTAGGTGAAAAATCTGCAGCTGCTTTCATTTCTTTTCCTTTCTTCTTTTTTTTTCCTTTTTTCATTTCTTTTCCTTTCTTCATTTCTTTTCCTTTTTTCATTTCTTTTCCTTTCTTCATTTCTTTCCCTCCCTGTCTTAAAGCTGTTATCTCCTTGCAACACGTACAATATTTTTAGCTGGAAAAATGAAAAGACAAACAGCAAAATCGATATGTATTTTATTTACCTCCTCTCCAGGATGTTAGACACATCGTTAACCGCATGAAAAATATTAAACATAATTGCATTAAATTTGTTAGACACATCGTTAACCGCATGACAAATATTAAACATAATTGCATTAAATTTGTTAGACACATCGTTAACCGCATGACAAATATTAAACATAATTGCATTAAATTTGTTAGAAAAAAACTGATTTGAAATCTAATAAATGTTTGATTTTCTGTCGAGAACAAACAAACTTTCCCTTTAAATATCGTAAAGGCCATAAGCGTTTCCTGAAGGTCAGCCAAGATGAACATAATCTGGTATGGAATGTTACTATCCCTTGGGACAAAGTTGAGATCATTAACAGAGGGCATCAGTGGAGAGTGCGAAAGCCAAAGAGGCGACATATATGGGCTTATCAACTTGGTGGATTAGCGGCGTAGCGCAGATTTTCACATTATTTGCTGGTATTCTATCAATAAAGCCAGCAGATTTAGCAAAGAAGATCTATCATGTTTCGGACTTTTTGAGATGAAGATTTATAGCTTGTATTATTTGGATTATTCGGACTATTGTTCTCATATTCGATGTTATTCTCACAACGTTTCACCCTTATAACCTTCGACCTTTTTCAGGTGCGTCTTGTTGAACTCGGGAATCTTTATACCGAATTCGATAAACATAACGAAATTTTGAACGGAACCCTTTTAGTTCACGGGAGTAGATTTTCTCATTCCGTTATTATGACTAGATAGAAGCCTTAAATAATTCTTACGCACGCACACACACACACACACACACACACACACACACACACACACACACACACACACACACACACACACACACACACACACACACACACGCACGCACGCACACACACACACACACACACACACACACATATATATATATATAGTAATAAGTATATACACTACACAAGAATAGGTTTAAGGCACCTAAAATTCATACTAGATTTCTCCACATGGGCTCATGGCGCAACGGATAAATTGCTAAGTATCATCAGTTTTAAGTGACAGTCTTCTGGGGGTTTAACGTCTAAGCATCACTAAGAATATAATTAAAAATCATTTGAAAAAAATGATTAAAAGTTAAAAATTAGAGCTACGTGTACAGATAGTTACGTCATGGACAGGAAGTCTAAAAGATGTGTGGCAAATAAATTCGATTCTTTTTACCTAAATAATCCACTTAGGAGATGCAAACTCTGATGTAAAACATACGCTCTACAAATTCTCTCTGTAATGTTGTCTGAGCTTGTCACAGAAAAAAAGCTATGTAGAAGGATAGCTTCCTATACGTGTCGCACAAGCGCGAAACATGCCCATCTATATATACATATTTCCCTACGAGACTCACAACGCTAAAAAAATGAAGACGTGTGCAGGCTTGCCAGACTGGAAGTCTGCAGCCAGCATTTTTCACTTAGTGCTACTTACAGCAGCTACTCTTCCCAAATGGTCAACGATGAACAAACTTTGTCTTCTAATCGAAACAAAAGTAGACAATAGAATAACTGGGTATATGTTACAACGCTCAGCAGAGGCGCGAACGGGGTCCAAAAAACTAACGAGAACGGGGTTATAAAAATAAATATGCAACAAGTGAGTTTAACCTACGTCGAGAAGAGATATTTGTCTACTTACCTATGATATTTGTTTGTATTTTTACGTACTATAAATGGGTTTTTATTAGATGTAAAAAAAAATTCTTGTTCATTTTTAACTCGTACTTTTTCTAGACAAAATGGCGTCTTGTGCTTACTCTCTTACGAGCAAGCGTCATTTTGTATTTGCAAGTTCGTGTGACAAAACTATTGATTTCTAATAAATAGCAGTTGGAACGGTTTAAAAACACAAACAAATATCACAGGTCAGTTTTAAATTAACTTTTATCGACGACAGTTACTTTTATTTGTTGTATATTTGTTTTTTTTTAGCGTTTTTACTCTGCTGAGCCTCGTAAAAGATACCCGAATAACTCGTTATCTTTTTTATTTTAAAATTGTTATTATAATGTTATTTCTCATGAATAATGTGTTATTCTTATTCCTAATGTAGGGTTAGGATAGTGTACAATATCGGATGACCTTGTGCCAAACTATGTGATCTGCACCAAGGAAGTTGTAATGAAAATCAAAAATGTAACCTGTGTGATTGTATCTCGTGTACGAATGTCGCGTTACGATCGATTCGTATTCTCATAACAACTTTTTGTTACACGCTTAACCTATTAACAGCTGTATTTTGTTGACATACTGGAAACAGCTCAGTTAGTAGTAAGCTGAATCAGTTGTGACGTCTCTCTGTAGTAGTTGCAGAGATTACTGCTAAAGTGTGTAGATTCGCTTCTTTTTCGTTGTTAACAAACAGCCGTCATCCGCCTGCGTGTTGATTTTATAAACCGTCATCTTTTAAATAGTAACGGCTTTAAAAGTTATTAAAAATGGCAGCCCATAATCATTTGAAGTTTAATAATTCTTTTGTTTTTAAAAGAATTTCTTTTCAATCTAAAGCATAGATTAGTGTTACATAATATGCAGTCGGTTTTCTCCAATGGAGAAGCTATCAGAAATACGCCCGTTTTTCTTCGCAGTTCAGTAAACAAGAGAAAGATTTTACCAGCTTATCGGCTACATGTCAGCCGATACTTCCTCGTCTGTGACGCAACTTCCTGAACACGTCAACATAAAATTATATTCTTAGATTTCTAGTGAAACTTTCCTACTTAATCTAAGTTTACGTGGAAAATTTCGTTTATAACACACGCCATCATCAAATATTGGTACATGAAATGCAAGAAGTTATGGTAAATTATGAGTGAGCATAATCTGATTTTGGTGAATATAAAATCAGACTTGTTATTCTTTACAGCAATCTCAAAGGCAATGCTATGTCTTCCAAAGCGTCACGTCTTGAACTAAAAATAAAATTATTTGATGTGTGTCCCTCCCACTATTATTGAGGTATAACCATTTAAAAACGTCCACCCTTTTTGAATAACCCGTACATAATTTCGATATCTTCTTTTTAACTATCTGAGCAATTTAACAATTAAACTATTTGTAAACATTGACACAGAAGGTTTACGTTATTACTACAAGATCGATCTAATACAAGCAATTCTATTAATTTTTTTATCTGATAGTTTAAAAAAATGTCCTCTTAATTCCTTATCGGTATTTCCGAATTCATTGAATTCCATCTTAAAATCCTCTACTCTTAAAATATAAGTTTTAATCTGAACTGGTCTTTCAAATCTGCTTGATATTGAGAAGAAATATCTAAAAATATAAACCATTGCATGAATTGTTATCACAAACGTATTATGCATTGAGAGAAAAAAAGTTGCGAGAGACAATAGATAACTCTTGTCAGGCTTTCTGCGCGGGGAGTCTTTGTGAAATAAGAGTTGCGTAATCCCAACTAGACATCTCCTGAGATGCCAGTGGCAATAAGAAGCCCCCCCCCCCCACATGCAGCACCTGCCACTCCCAAATGTGCACCCATTTAGTGTTGACCAGGCTTAACATAGCTTAACTTTGGGAATCTAACGAGAATCAGTATGTATATGTGATTATGCTGTGCACCTCGTATTCCCGAATAGTCACCCATCTTGTATTGACTAGGTTGAACGTCGCTTAACTTCAATCATAATTCAAAAATATTTTCATATTACCAGTTGTCCGGGCAGGACTATATCATTTTTGAACTACACTGTAGCGAAGTACGTTATTAAAGTTTGATATGTCAGTTTAAATGCTATTTTCGTTCAACTTCTAAAATCTTACAACATATCTGGAAGAGTAAATATCTACAGCTTTTCTGGTGATGTAAGTCTTCTCATTCCGTTTCTATAGAGAGTTATATGAAGGTTTAATGCAAGCTTCTGTTACAATCGGTATTTCGGAATAGTCACTCATCTGGTACTGACCAGGCTTAACGTCGCTTAACTTCGGTGATCTAATGGGAACCGGTGTTTCAACGTGATTATGTTGTATAATATGTTTATTTCGCAAAACAGGCAAACAAGTGCTCATCAATACATTGCCTTGTGTTGTACTAAGCAGTTCTAGTGCACGAAAAGTAACATTTCTAATAGAACGCTAATACTAACAGTAATCTTTTGTCTGTGAAAATTCTTCCCCGTGATAACATCGGCATTCCAACGGGCAAAGTCAGATCAAAATCGTTAAATGTTATCGCAACCATTACACGATAATAACCATTCGTTTTCTCATGGGATGAAATAACGTTCCCTCGTAAATATTCCCGACACAAATAAAAGAACTCATCTTTATTATATTTCTAACGAGCTGTACCCCAGCGTTGTCCGGCATGCAGTGGAATTATTTTATGTTTAATTTTTATTTGTTTACACATATTTTTAAACTTATACAGGAAAAATTTTTTTTTAGTTGTAAGCGAGACAACTTTTTTACATTTTTAAATGAAAAAATATGAGTGATTCCCTTTTTTGATTTTGATTTTTCGATCGTAATTTAAAAATATTTCCATATCACCAGTTGTTCGAGCGGGACAGAAAGAACGTTATTAAAGTTTGATACGTAAGCTTAAATGCTATTTAGGTTCAACTTCTAAAATCCTACAAGATAACTGGAAAGGTAAATATCTACAGCTTTTCTGTCCATGTAAGTGTTCTCATTCCGTTTCCATAGACAGTTATATGAAGGTTTAATGCAAGCTTATGTTACAATCGTGGCATCCATTGGATTTTAAAAAATAGACCCAAATAACATTTAAGCTGACAAATCAAACTATCTTTCTGCCAATTTTCATTTGTTATTGATCTACCGTGTTATTAGCAATATAGAAACATATATAGCTACAATGTATTCCTAAAAGTTACTTAGTCCGGCCCGGACGACTGCTAATATGAAACGTTTTAAAATAATTACTACATATAAATAAAATTAGCAAAGGGAATTACTCATTTTAAATTTCAGTATATAATAGGAGTTGCCTACTTTAAGTTTTAAAATGTGCAAACAAATAAAAGTTATAAATTAAAATGGCTTCACTACATCCCGGGTAACGTCGGGTAATACAGCTAGCTGTGTATAAATCTTGAAATAACTAAAACTTTAATATTATATACATTTATGCCACACTCATAGATTGTTCAGTGTTGTTTTAGGTCGTTGTTCCTTTAAGAGTCGCTGGATTGTCCAAAAGGTAAAAATGAACAATGCCCCTTAGAGGTCACGTGAATCAGCATATATAAACTCAAAGCTTAGGGCTCTTGCCTCCCTTTTTTCCATGTTCACTACTATGGTCGACGTCGGTTAACGGTTGACTACCTTACGATACAAGCCACAGAAGGTAGTTGCAAAGCCGTTCTCCTATGATTGAGGAGTAAACAACTGCCGGGCACGTAGTGCGTGCACTCGTTAACAGAACAATGTTTCACGTAAGATAAGTTTCGTCGATGCACGAATTCTAAAAACGTCTTTCTGTATATTCACCTCTTACTTTTGTTGAATGTTTACATTCTAGGTTATTGGAAACCAAAGAGAACTGACTTTGCTTTATAGAAGAGTTTTATTGTTTTGTGTTACGTTGAAACGGTTATCTATAATTATTGAGTTCATCAACGTTTATTTTTCTCATAATGTTTCCAATATTTTAATAACACAATTAATTTTGTGATTAAGTTATGATTAAAACAAAAATTCGTTTAATAATTCTAATTAGCAATGAATTGTAATTAACTGAACTACTTTCTACTACCACTGACATCACGTACACGGGGGAGCTTTTTTATCAGAAATATTCATTGATAGCAACGTTATTATTCCATGTTTCGATTCTGCTATTGTAGGTTAGATAGTTTACATGTTTAACCTAAACAAAGAATACCTATACTTTATTTCTTTTTATCTCAGAAGCGTTTTGATTGACTACTTTATTTACTTTCTAACTTATCGCAGTAACAGATTAAAAAGTTTACATTTATCAAACACTTTTCGCGTCTGGTCATTCTAAACCAATTCTAACTTTCCCAACTGCGAACACCGTAGAACAATTTCTTTTACATTCTCGCTCATTAGACTAGCCGATTAACATATTTATATCTATCGAACACTTCCCGCTCTGGTCATTCTAAACTAATTCAAGCGAACACGATTGAATAATTTATTTTACATTCTTGCTTATCGAAATGAAAGATGCGTCTAAAAAGTAACAGGACTGGTGTCACATATAATTTATTTCACTTCTAAACAAACCACGTGGTGTTCCATTTAAAGTAATCGAAAACACTCCCATACTCTTCCCGGCTTCTATGCACAGACCAAATGATTTATCATTTGATGCTTCCAGACACGTCGTTTACATCCCCTTCAGTCTCTCCATGCTTTTAAAAATGCCCTCTTGATGGTTCTCTTGAGCCTATGTAAAAGGGTAAAATCTTATGAAGCAAGATCAAGTGAATATTTCCAGTAAAACGATGTATTCACTAGAAGCAGCTGCATTGTCGTGGTGAAAAAGATGTATAAGTAAAAGTATGTGAAAAATGCAATGGTTGTAGAAGCTAAGATTGCACTCCCAAGATATTCTATTAGATGATAACACAATACGCTGACCGCTCTTTCTCCCATGGCTCACCTAGCACACATCGCATCCAGTCCAGTAACTTTTCAGACACATCTCGTATTTTATGGGAATAAATTAGTTAAGTAATTTAATTTTAACTTGTTGTCAGGTGAAGATAAGTTTAGTAAAAGCCGTAATCACTGATTTGTTCCGTGTGTATAGAAGTTCACCTTTTGCGACTTACTGACATCAGTATGTATACAATGAGTATGTAATCTTATCTGTGGGGGCGTGCATAAAACATTTCCCACCTGCTATTTAACGAGCTGCTACTTATTTTAGAACTAAACGAGAATTATGACAAATCGAGAAACAGAAGTAGGCTTCATCAATCAAAGGCGAATAACTAGTCGAACTAAAGAAGCTATATATATATATATATATATATATATATATATATATATATATATATAAGTTAAATATTTTTGTAGTATAGGGGAAATGATAAGATGCTTGATTACGTATGTAAGAGCATATATTTCTTCTTTAAAAATCATTATACATTCGATTGATTGTCCATCGATACCGGCGATTTCATTGTATATGAAAATGGTTCCTTTTTTATGAAATGATACTGATTTAATCACATAGATATTTTCAGAAATTCTTTATCACATATCGTAATCAACATTATTATGTCTTAATTTTTATGCGATAATCCATACGGCACATCCAACTAGAAGAAAATATGGCCATATACTCCTAATACGAAGTTCAACATGAACATAATAACGCACAAAAAAGTAATACGTGTTGTCAACAAAACCAGAAATAAATCTGCACCGAATGGAATACTATTCTTACTCTACAAAAGATGCCCATAAGTGCTTAAATGGATACATACGAATTTGAGGTTGGCATGGAAACACCTTTCTGTCAGTAACCAGTGGATTAAAGCAAACGGTGTGTACATACCTAAGGAACAGAACACAGAAGCCATAAATCAATTTCGGCCAATTTCACTCCTTAATCTGGAAGGGAAAATATTTTTCGCAGTAATAGCTTACAGACTATCAAATTACCTACTCTTAAATGGATAGACAGACACTTCCGTGCTAAAAGGTGGCGTCCCTATAATAAAAGGTTGCCTAGAGCATGGAAGCATGAATATGGGCGTCTATCCAAAGAGCGAGAGTTAACAAAACTGATTTGGATGTTATATGGCGCAATGTGGTTAATGTATATGGCGCTGTGTGGTTAATGTATATGGGGCTGTGCCTCATCAAATAATTAGACTATCCCTTCAGATGTACCACCTCCCTGAGGAAATACGAACGATGCTTGCAACATATTTCGATGAGTTCCATATGCGGTTGAAGACAAACGACTATACCACAAACTGGATGCGACTCGAGGTGGGAATTGCAATGGGATGTACAGTGTCACCTATACTTTTCGTTTTAGCGATGCAGATGGTTCTGAAAGCAACAGAAAGCAATGCAGACCATACGACCTTAGGATGCCAAATGTCACCACTAAAGGCTTTTATGGACAATACTACGATCCTCACATCAAAAGAAGTTGAGACGCGCAAGTTACTGAGTATAATGGATGATCTGATGTTCTGGTCGAGGATGACCTTCAAGCCTAAGAATTTCAGGAGTCTCTCTCTCAGGAAGGGAAAGGTACACCGGGATATCTGCTTTGCAGTGGGTGGTCAGAAAATCCTTACCGTCTTAGAAGAACCGATAAAGAGCTTAGTTAGATGATACGATGAGAACTTGAAAGACACCAAACAGGTTAAAGTGACAATAAGAACAGTTGATAAAAGTCTAAAAACGATCGGACGCTGTCCACTGCAAGGTAAATAAAAGCTATGGTGTCTTCAACACATGCTCATCCCAATTCTGTTATGGTCTCTTCTCGTATATGAAATCACTATGAGCACAACTGAGGCAATAGAAGCAAAGATCCGTAGATATACGAGAAAATGGCTGGGTTTGCCTCCAGGATTGTCAAATGTAGCATTATATAGAAAACAGGCCAAACTAAAATTACCGCTCAAGTCTATTGCAGAGGAATTTAAAGCTATGAAAGTCAGGTTCAAGATGATGCTGAATGATTCCAAGGACACGGTGGTAAAGACAGTACAACCCTCTCTGCAGACAGGAAGGAAGTGGAAAGACGCTATAACTGAGGCTAAAGAGAACCTATGTCTCAAGGAAGTGATCGGACTCACTCAGACAG
Source organism: Sepiola atlantica (assembly GCA_963556195.1). Classification (NCBI taxonomy): domain Eukaryota; kingdom Metazoa; phylum Mollusca; class Cephalopoda; order Sepiida; family Sepiolidae; genus Sepiola; species Sepiola atlantica. The sequence continues at coordinate 71,836,369 of OY744536.1, read as the reverse complement.
GAAGATTTGGGCTGGGAATGACAGCATTCAAAGATGGTCCACGGCTTCAATCAAAGATCGCCTCGACCTGGTCATTCAGGAAATAAGAAGGAAAAAGGAAAGCAAAAGGCACGTAAAAGGAGTCCAACAGTCACAGGAGGGACAATGGACGAACTGGGAAGAATCCATCCAAAGATCACTTATATGAAATGACATTTGGCATATGGCGCCGCTTAGGTTGGGCTTCATAATACGCTTACTACGTGCTTCCGTCAATAACCAACCTCGTCAAATGGAAGAAGGAGGACGATTCAACCTGTCGTTTATGTAAGGAAAACCCCAAACAATGGACCATGTTCATAATTCCTGCAGAGTGGCCCTTGCTAATGGCCGATATACGTCGCGCCACAACTAGGTACTAGATGAACTGACCACAACAATTAGCAATCATATGAGGCCCAAAGCAGCTAACATCATCCCAAAGTTTTTTTACAGAGAGGTAAGATGTGGATCGGGTCTAAGCGTACTGCAGACCAATTATTAGTACCCGCCCAAAATATTCTTGGACCGGATGGCAGTACTCCTTGGCTGGCGCAATAATTACCCCAAGATGATTAGTGAAAATAGGCAACGGCCAGAATTGTTCTATCGTCAAGAACAAGCAAAAGCCTCATCTTGATTGAATTGACAGTACCTTATGAGAGCGGGATAGAAAAACAACACCAATATAAGATAGAGAAATACGAAGGTCTAAAGAGAGAGCTGACCCGTGAAGGTTATAGCGTTATTCTTCGAGCCATATAAATTGGAGCACGGGGTTTTCTTTGCAAGATCGCTGCAACAGCTCTTACGCCAGCTTGGAATTAAAGGTTAAAAAAAAGAGCTGCAGCCAGCAAACGCCTCCTAGCGATAACCGAACAATGTGCGATGTGGTTCTGGGCAAAAAGGAATACCACATGGTGATATAATAGCAAGTACCCACTGTATAGTTATCTCTGTGAGAGAGAAAACATTATTTATTTATTTATTTAAAAAAAATATTCATAAATTATTTATAAATTATCTACCTTGAACCATTTGGATTATAAGTTATCTACCTTGAATTATTTCTCAGTATTTAATGTTAGGAATTTGTTTTATTTATTTATTTTTATTTATTTATTTTATTTTTAGCTATTTATTTCATTTGTTTATTCATTAATTTTCTTTTCTCTGTTCGATATAAGAGAACGTTTTCATACAACAGAGACGTGAGACGCTCAGCCGTTAAGCAACAGACGAGACGCTGAGTCATTGAAAAACACGTGAGACACTAAGCCGTTGAACAGTCAGTTGTTTTCATTTCATTGAACAGTCAGTTGTTTTAATTTCATTGAACAGTTCATTAGATTGAAATGCGATTCAGATAATGGGGCCTCACATAAGTGAGGAGGCGATACACGAAAAAGCCGTTGAGAGGAAGGCCCCGAAACAGTGCGTATTCTCTCTTGATGACCCGATATTTTCTGGAGGACGAAATGGAATACTCCTCAAGTAAAAATGATATATATATATACAAGCCCACTAGTTAAACTGTTTCTTCCAAACAACAATATCTTCCGTTGTCCGCTCGCTTTATAGCGAGTTTCTGCTACTGTTTCGGTAGCTAGTTTCCTTCTATACTAATTCGATTATACAGTTTAATATGATCCCAACAATGTGATCGATTCTACATGAGAAAATATTTCTACATTTCTTATTTAAACAACCAGACATTCCTTACAGTTCACACTTTTGTCAAATAGTTAATAGCGTGAAGAACTGACCGGTGATATTTTGAGAGAATACAGATCGTCAAAAAACGCCAATCATCATCGCACTTCCGGTTTAGATATTTCATGACAATAGCGTTAGCGTAAAAGATGAACTCACTAATGTTGTTACCCGTTTTAAATCATACTTATTTAACTACGACACACACACACACACACACACACATATATATATATATATATATATATTATTTAAAATGCGTTGTCTAGGTTTTTCTAAATATTTTGTTCAAAATATTCTCCTTATTATTACCATTTCATCAACGCTTCCAAGTTTGACTTTTCATACTACCCTATTCACGTAACCACGCGCTACACACACCGGATCGTCGATAACATCAAGACGAATTTCAACTTGACTGCGATAAATATGTCTCAATCAAGAAGGATTAAACGAAAAAAGAAGACGAAAAAAAAAATATGCTTATACTTCTGACATGGGTGTATATCACCGAAAGTGCCCAAGTTTTTAAAGTAAATAAATAATTTATTAAAAAAAACATAAAGAAATACGTTGTCCAGGTTTTTCTAAATATTTTTTTCAAAATATTCTCAATATTATTGCTATTTCATCAACGCTTCCAAGTGTGACTTTTCATTATATATATATATATATATATATATATATATATATATATATATATATATATATATATATACATTTCCCTATAGGCTCTGTGCATCACTCTAGTGGAAAAATAAAGGTAATACTCCTCTGTAAAATGTATTGAGTCTTCTCGATTACTAGCATTGTAAAATTTGTAAATTAGTTTTAAATTTCTTGTACTCCAATGTAGCGGTTTCATTAGCTCAGATGCTATGACTTGGGACACTAGTGGTGATAGTTCGTAGTGACTGGTGTCTGGGTTTCGATATCGGGGTTGTTGCGTTTGCTACGTCTAGCCATACTGTTGAGTTGTGAAACACCGAAACACTGTGGATAACTATATTATATATACCTATATATATAATATAATTAAGGCAGTCGGTTTTTCGAAGTTAGATCTAAATAGTATCGAATCTGACAGATCGATATTTGATTCTGAACGGTGGACTAATTTGATGTGCAAAAGTTTGAAATAACATTTCTTTGGTCTGCTACGCATAAGTTGGAAATAGTATTTTTAGTCTGTCAAGCTTAAGTGTGAAATAGCATTTATTTGGTCTATCACGCTTAAGATTTAAATAGCATTTCTTTTGTCTGTTCAATTTAAGAGTGAAATAGCATTTCTTTTGTCTGTCCAATTTAAGAGTGAAATAGCATTTCTTTTGTCTGTCACGTTTAACTTTGAAATAACATTTTCGTCCTTAAATACACAGCTTGAATGGGCGTGTCTTCCGAATCGATCTAAATTTCTCGTCCATACGATTTCAACTCCGAAAACCTATCAATCAAATCTCCGAGTTGTAGCTTACATATTATCCCACTATTGCTCGATTGGACATTTCGATTAGCACCTGTCCAGGATATGGTATCTTATCCCCCCACACCCGCTTTTATAAACGAATACATCGCAAATTTCGTCCTGGTTCGATGGTTTTTATGTTCCTGTTTGTATGTATTCGCGGCGTTGTTCTAAAAGACGCTTGCAGAACGATGTGAATTGTTGAATATTACGACTGGTGAAAAGATGGAAGCTGAGCTACCGATAAAAGATGCGGTTGATATGGAATGATGACCAGATCGTCTTCTTTTATTAAAGTTCGTTTCTCTAAGCTTTTACCTATATACTTTAATAACACAGAACACATGCAAACATTAGTATTTTAATTCGCCGTAATTTGTAATTAACTGAAAAAGTCACCAAATTCACCGTTAGCTATCTATGTATTTCTCTCGCGCTCTCCCACTTTGTGTTGATTCTTCCACTTTCTAATATGTTTAATGTTTGGGAGCATTTATGGAAAGAGTGCTTCTATTTTTCAGCATCATCATCTAATTTACATACGTTTGCCAGTATACACCACAAACACTTATGTAAATTAGATGACAGAACAATGTCTCTTTACTTGTGTATAATAACAATAAAGAATAATAATACTACCACCATCACCACCACCACCACCACCACCACCACCACAACAACAACAACAACGACAACAACAACAACAACAACAATAACGTTTGAACAACAACAATAGTAATAATACTAATACTAATACTAATACTACTACTAATACTACTACTACTACTACTACTACTACTACTAATAATAATAATAATAACACAACGCACTACACCCAAAAGATGATACAAACAGACTCTACATGAAAAGAAACGACGGGTGAACAGAACTGGTAAGTATGGCAGACTGCATGAAAGACTAAACAAAAGTTGGAGAACTACATAGCTCATAACACAGATAGGCTAATCACGGCAACAAGAGACACCGTTCCAACGAGCAACTCAAAACACCAGAAACAAAAAGATAAGAAAAACAACTATCATAGGCGCTTCATAAAACTGACAAGAGAAGAAATTAAGGAAAACAGCTGGGCATAACTAAAGAAAAGAACACTTGAACAGAGAAACGGAATCTTTACTGACGGCTGCACAGAACAATGCGATTAGGACAAACTACATTAAGACTAAAATAGACAACACCCAGGAAAATAGTAAATGTAGACTGTGTGGACAAAGAGACGAAACAGTAAATCATATAATAAGTGAATACAGCAAACTACCCCCCCCCCAAATAAAAGAACAAACATGACCGTGTGCGGAAAGCAGTACACAATTGCAAACAATAGAATTTCGAATACGCATGGCATAAACCAGAAGCATAAACCACAAAGAGTACTGGGAAACGAAAAACACAAAATTATCTGGGATATGAATATACACACAAACAAACTCATACAAGCTAAGAGATCGGATGTTATAATAATCGACAAGAAGGAAAAATCTTGCAAAATCGTAGACTTCGCCGTTCCAGCAGACTACAGTGCAGATCAAAGTGACGGAAAAACGAAGCAAATACACGGAACTAGTCAGAGAACTGAAAGGAATATGGAGCATGAAGAAAGTCAGTATAATACCAATAATCGTGGGAGCACTAGGAACAATGAAAAAAAAACCTTGAAAAAGACTGGTAGAAATTGGAACCAAAGGGAGCATTTAAACTATATAACGGACGGCAATGATCAAAACAGCTTCAATCGTAAGGACAATCCTCGAATGCGGAAACCAACCCGCATAAGTTACGAAGGGTCACATGGAATCTACAACAGGAAGAAAACAAAACCACAGAAAAATCACTACATCACAAACCAAGGAAGAGAAAATGCAAGAAACATCAGTTCATGAGCCCCCCCCCCCCAATAAATTACACCGACCTCAGCTGACACCACACAAAAATGAACCAATGAACAGAAATAGCAACAAACACCACCAGCTCCTCCGCTCTTCTCCCCAGCTCTCCTCCCCTCTCTCCTCTCCCGCTCTCATCCCCAAAATAAATAAATAAAAAATAGTGCCAGTCTAGGCTAACATCAGACAAAACATTTGCATAGGAGCAAGGAGGATGAGAAGACCGAGGAGGGACAGCACACACCAGACCTCCACTGGAAGTGCAGAGAGTGCTGGGACCTTGGGGAGGCTTATTGCTACCCAAATCCCAGAGAAGACCAATGGTCCTTACCAGCGAGAAATCAATGGTAACGGCTGTTGCGATACTGCAAGGTTATTATCGCTAATATTTCTAAGACTTTTAAATTGTAATCTTTAATATCATTTCAATAGGAATGATCTCTTATCTGTTATCTTATGGGAGTTCCACGCGAACCTTGTTTACGTTTACTACCGTTCCGTGGCCGGAAGTTAGCCGGTCACCGAATGAACTAAATTGCTATTTATTTTGAAAAACCATTAACTCATAATTGAGGATGGGGTATTTGTAGTGGAAGGCAACACAAAAACAACAACTAGTTAGCAGAGGTGACACTAGAGGGAAAATGTGAAGTGGAATTTATCGAAAGGGTATGAGACCTGAGTAACAAAAACACGCACCAAGAAACATGTACTCGTTCAAGGAAATAGGAAATGTGCGCCACCGAAAACTGAGTATTTTAAAGGCTATCACTTTATCACCAACTACTTACCTGAAAGTAAAGTCAGAGATTTTTAAGATGTGCTCTTACCACAAGACATCCATCATTTCAAACTGGACAAGGATTAACAGTATTCGTCTATCCTAGGTGTTTTCTTTGGTATATTAAACCAACCCTCGCGCTATGCTGCACAAGACCCTACAACCCGTATACTGTAAAAAAATCACCACACTATTGCCGTAGATTCCATATTCCATATTTATTTAATTATTTTTCCTTCACTATCATGATTCTTTGGGCTGACCACCACCATAGTACATTCGATGCAAAAGTGCCGAATTAGTTGCGGTTAGTGTTTATGTTTAGTTTGTCGACGGCACAAGGTATTGGGCTAGTGTCCTGTTTTAGTGGAACATGTGCGACGAACTCCCGGGATTTCAGCTTGGATGTGGTTCTAAGATCGCTTCGGGTTACAAGGATTAACTAGTAAATATTTTCTTCTATGTGGACAGCCCCTGAATATATTCGTTTTCACATTTAAGGATTTATTTATCGGTGAATGTATATCTTGAAGGATTCTTAATTTTTCGGCCGTGCATGTAATCATTTTTAGTACGAGTGTAAACTTTTAAGGCAGCTAGTATTTAAACTTCTCAATGCATTGATTTTTATTATTTTACATTTAAATTTCCGATTTTTGAATAACATTTTTTACCGAGAGCAATCTTAAATTTTATTCTTTCATTCGCACCTCTTAAAAGTGGTCACTCAGTGTAAATAGGTTCAGTTGCGCATCTAACAACGCTAACAATTGTTATCGTCTGTCATCGCTTTATCACGGCGGAATCGTGTAATATCTAAAAGGTGAACAATGTATACAAATTCAATTGAAGCAATTAATATCATCTTCATAAGTTACTTACATTTTTATTGAATAGCTGAAAAGTTTTGTGGGCGTTTTAGTTGGATATCGTTTTTTCGGTTGTCGATGATAAACGCTCGTTAAATTAGGTTGACGAAATTAAAATAAAATGTATCGAACCCCAAGAGGCTGAGGTCATTAAAATAAGTAATTCATGAATTCGTCTGCACGCGTAACATTCATTTTCGCACGGTCAGAACAACGGAAGAAAAGATGGAGAGAAAAGATGGGCAGAAAAGATGGGGGAAAAGATGGGGAAAAAGATGGGGAGAAAAGATGGGGGAAAAGATGGGGAGAAATGATTAATGAAAAATATTGATTTTGTGTTTTTCACGGATGAGATTTTGGTCGATTCAGCCGAAAATTAATTTTTATTCAGCAAGTATTAAATATTAGTTTCCTTTGAATAGTATGAATGGAAATTGTCAGAAATGTATTTTATAAATTCTGTCGTTAAAAAGTCTCTCTCTCCCTCCCTGTCTGTCTGTCTGTCTGTCATCTTTCTCTCTATATATATATACATATATATGCTTATATATATATGCTTATATATATATATATATATGCTTATATATATATATATATATGCTTATATATATGCTTATATATATGATTATATATATATATATATATATATATATATATATATATATATATATATATATATATATATATATATATATATATATATATATAAGCAATGGATTTTGAGAGAAATGAACACAACATTCATCAATAACTATTTTCGAGTTTTCACACCAGTGTTGTCATGATAGAGACATATTGTCCGTAGGGGGAGATATAAATTCAGTCAAGTATTTAATTTTTGAATATGAGTGTAAAACATGCGTTTCAATTTTGCAATTATATTTATTAATCCAATATCTATAACATAATATGCTCAAAGGATTCAATGTCCGTGCGTACGTTATCACCGTTTACCATCATTTTAAAAGATGGGATTGTCCGATCGCTGAAGATGCAATGCAAAAAAAGTAATTAAGAAAAATTCTATCTGATGCCGTTGCTGTGTCGAACGTGAAACTCGAACTAATATACACTTTCTTTGCCTACAATCAATGATAACCCCAGCCACACTTTTGAATGTGTTAAAATTGATATATATAGTTTCTTAAAATAAATAATTTAAAATCTAGTATCTGTTCTGTCCAAAAATGATAGAATAATATCGTGGTGTTTTCGTTCGCGCCGGAACTCCATAGAATGGAAATATGTGTAAGCACGGCGGCAATTTAAACAGAGGAATTGTACAGCTGCGGAATTTCCACGGGTTCCGCTTGTCTGATAATAATATGGCGTATTTGTAGAAAGATACAACTGCAGAATTTCCACGGATCCCGCTAGTAATAATACTCAAATTAATGTCTAAAATCCAAAATGAAAATCTAAAACAAACCAAATAACTTAAAATAAATAAATAATTAAAACCAAAAAGAAAGAAATTCAACGGAAATCATTCCATAATTTAAAATATTTACATCTAATGCGAATTATCTATCTCAGTTATTTGCGTTAATGTAAAGGAAACAGTATCGCTAGTGTTTAAGACGCACGAGTTTTAGGAGATGTGAAACATTTACAATTTGATAAAGAAGTTTTACCTCGAAATATATTAGGAGCTCTGAAAAAGTAAGATTTACTAAAAATGAATGAATAAAGGGACAAAAGATCACTTCGTTTTTGTCTTCCTGCATTGTGATAACGTTTTACGACTCTCTCGCTCCTTCACACACACACACACACACACACACACACACACACACACACACACACACACACACACACACACATATATATATATATATATATATATATATATATATATATATATAACTGAAGGAAGAGAAGTAAAGATGTGCGAATGACAAATCTATTTCATCTTAGATTCTTCAATGCAAGGTGTACTCGATAAAAACATGTTTATTTTTTAAAAAATACATCCTAATAAACGCTTTTTATCTACGGTTTAACTGAGCATTATTCTGTTGGATTTACTACATTTTGGCCATTTCTAACGCAGTCTTCACGAAATCTCTTTTTTCCATCTTTAAATCTTTCGTCAACGGACACTTTGTCAACGGATATTTACCCAACTGGACAT
>OY744536.1:71712485-71822485 GCA_963556195.1 Sepiola atlantica | reverse complement strand
TGCTCCATATTCCTTTCAGTTCTCTGGCTAGTTCCGTGTATTTGCTTCGTTTTTCCGTGTCTTTGATCTGCACTCTGTTGACTGCTGGAACGGCGAAGTCTATGATTTTGCAAGATTTTTCCTTGGTGTCGATTATTATAACATCCGATCTCCTTGCTTGTATGAGTTTGTTTTTTGTACATCAATATCCCTGATAATTTTGTGTTTTTCGTTTCCCAGTACTGTTTCTGGTTTATGTTTGTACCATTTGCCTGCGTATTCGAGATGTAATTGTTTGCACAGTTCCCGGTGTACTGCTTTCCCCACACAGTCATGTCTGTTCTTGTTTTGGGCGAGTTTGCTACATTCACTTATTATATGATTTACTGTTTCGTCTCTTTGTCCACACAGTCTGCATTTACTGTTTTCCTGGGTTTTATCTATTTTAGCTTTAATGTAGTTTGCCCTAATCGCATTGTTCTGTTAGCCATCAGTAACGATTCCGTTTCTCTGTTCAAGTGTCCTTTTCTTTAGCCATGCCCAGCTGTTTTCGTTGGTTTCTTCTCTTGTGAGTCTCATGAAGCGTCTATGTAGTTGTTTTTTTTCACACTTTCTTGTCGTTTTGTTTCTGGTTTCGGTGCTCTTTGCTGCGGTGATTAGCTTTTCCGTGTTCTGAGTTATGTATATCTCCAGATTTTTTAAAGTTTTCCACACAATCTTCAATACTTACTAGTCCTCTTCGCCCTTCGTTTCTTTTCATGTAGAGTTTGTCCATATCGTCTTTTGGGTGCAGTGTGGCCATTTATTTTCTAGTCTTCTGGTCAAGGTGTCTGAGTTCTTCTTTAGTCCAGCATATGAATGGTCCAGAGTATCTTTTTAGTGCTATTGCCTAAGTGTTTTTTTTACTAGATTTCTACTAGATTCCTGTATAATTTCGTTTCTAGGAGTTTTCATTGTTCTTCGTAAATATTCTTTTCCAATCTCCTCTTTCATTTCTGTAGATTTTATGGTGTCTACTTCTAGATCTGCCAAATATTGGTAGCTATCCTATTCGCCTAGCCCCCTCATCTCTTGGTTGGGGAGTTCCATGCCCTTTGTTGTCTTCAGTTTTCCTCTTTATATTTCTAGTAGTGCACACTTTTCCATTCCGAATTCCATTTGGATGTCCTGACTGCAGATTCTGGTCGTATTTATTAGCTTTTCTAGTTCCTTTTCGTTTTTTGCGAATAGTTTCAGGTCGTCCATGTACATCAGGTGGTTTACTCTTTGTTTTGTGTCTGTAAACTTGCATCCGGCATCACATTTTCTGAGTATGTAGTTGAGTGGCATCATAGCTATAATAAACAATAGTGGTGATAGGGAGTCTCCTAGTAAAACACCTCTCTGTATTTTTATCTCAGTCAGGTGTTATCCTCCGGTTGTCAGTTCCAGTTTTCAGGTTTCCATTGCTTTCTTAATAAGATCAATTATCCTTTCGGGTATTTTGTATATTTTTAAGCATTCAATTATCTATGCTTGAGGAATTCTGTCGTAATCTTTTTTGTAGTCAATCCATGACATGGATATGTTATTTTTTCTATTTTTTGCCGTCCGGATTTTCCACATTTTTGGTAAACAGGTTATTATTATTATTATCTATATATTAATACGATAGCGTGTGTGTTCGTGTGTCACGCTTCCGGCAAAAGCTCTGCGCATGCGTGCCGCACCTAGATTTTGAAAAGCATTCAAGACAGGTAATTTTCGTAAGTTTCAAGTATTTCTCTTTTGCGCAACGGTTAGCGACGTAGGATTTTGACGTCGACGTCGGCCCGATAGGTTTGTAGTTCGATTCCAACCGACCGCAAAGTTTTTTTTTCTACATCGAAGGGGAAGAAGGGAGTAAGGTAGGGAGGAGACGCCCGGGAATCTATATATTAATACGATAGCGTGTGTGTTATTTTGTGTGTCACGCTTACATCAAAAGCAACGACCTTCAAATCTGTATATGATACTCATGAATTGGAGCCTAAGTTAATTTAATCTAAAGCATTTACAAAGTAATGTATAGAAATAAGATAATTAGTATTGAAAACATCATTTCGTGTAATTTACACGGGTCCCGCTAGTTGTTATTATTATTATTATTATTATTATTATTATTATTATTATTATTATTATTATTATTATTATTATTATTATTATTATTATTATTATTATTATTATTATTATTATTACTATTACTATTATTATTACTACTATTATTATTATTATTATTATTATTATTATTATTATTATTATTATTATTATTATTATTATTATTACTATTATTATTATTATTACTATTATTATTATTATTATTATTATTATTATTATTATTACTATTATTATTATTATTATTATTATTATTACTATTATTATTATTATTATTATTATTATTATTATTATTATTATTATTACTATTATTATTATTATTATTATTATTATTATTATTATTATTATTATTATTATTACTATTATTATTATTATTATTATTATTACTATTATTATTATTATTATTATTATTATTATTATTACTATTATTATTATTATTATTATTATTATTACTATTATTATTATTATTATTATTATTATTATTATTATTATTATTATTATTATTATTACTATTATTATTACTATTATTATTATTATTATTACTATTATTATTATTATTATTATTATTATTACTATTATTATTATTATTATTATTATTATTATTACTATTATTATTATTATTATTATTATTATTATTATTATTATTACTATTATTACTATTATTATTATTATTATTATTATTATTATTATTATTATTATTATTATTACTATTATTATTATTATTATTATTTGATGTAACTTGTTGTTTTAACATCTGCTAGTTGCGTGCTTCGTTAAATAAGAGTCGCTTCCATAATTATTGATGATCACTGTTCCACTCGAGTCGTGCCTATTTTCGTATTAATGTTGGGTCATTTTACAAATTCCCTTTTCAATTATTGTCGTCATTTCTGTCTACGTTGGCTTTGAACGCCTTGTGCTCAAATGCTCTTTCCTCCAGGCGAATCTTCATACGTAACTTGTTTCCCTTCTTTAATAGATTCTCTTTTATGTAAATATCGGTTCAAAGTTTTCCTTTTCGACATTCGTCTAAATATACGTTGCATTTCGGCTTCTGTCTTGTCACACGAGGTTGTATTGATTTACTCCTCTCCAGGAGTTAGGCACAAGGCCAGTTTTTATCTTAACCTCCACAAGTAAGATGTGACCCAAGGTCGGGTCGGGAAAGTGGGGTTTAAAAATTGCCTGGGCAGCCCCGTCGGCATTCCCCGGTAGGGGCGCCTCAGGCAGTAAGCAATAAACTTACTCCTCCCCAAAGAGGGGAGGCAAAGCCTGGGAAGGTGGACCTCCCAGAACAGGACAGCCCCATTGACCGGCGTAAATCAAGACCCGAAGGCCAAGACAGCACCAGTATGGGGTGCAGTATCCATCGGAACAGAATTATTTTATCTTGGAACGGGCAATGAAAGTCAAAGCAATTATTTTTTTTTACCAAAACATGAATACCCCTGTTTTTAAAAAAGTCAACAAAAAATCAGGAAATTATCCGATTTTAATGGAATTTTCAGTATTTATCTAAGATATAAAGTTGTCTTGTCGGATTTTCAAAGTCAGACCCAAATAGTATTCAAGCTGAAAAATAAATCTTTGCTTCTGACTAGCCAATTTTTATTTGTTATTATTGTATAATGTTATTGAAAATATAATATTTTACTTAGCTACACTTTTTAAAGTACTTAGTCTAACTCTGCATTTTTAAATAATCAGCTAAAATAAAATTCATCACGGCGGATAACTCATTTTAAATTGAAGAATATACACTGAAATAGACGTAAAAACGCATAGATTTTTTAGGTCACTGAAATTACTTTACTTCCTTTCAAAGATGAAATGTGTCTTATTATACCCATAGTCGAAACTCAATGACCACCTTTACAAAGAGATAGCACGTTGAATGGTGAATGAAAATAACATTTTACAGGAACCTCTCGGTAGAAAATGATATTAAAAAGTCGGAAATTAAAAAAAAATGTCTTGAGAAATACAAACTGACTATTTGTAAATGTGGTCAGCAAGTTTCGACTATAGCCATAATAAGAGGTATTTAGCCCTTAAAACATAGAGGAGGTAAAGCAATTTAAGTCAGGATCTCCTGAGGGCCATCTGCCTCAATTTGTGTTGTCATGAGGGCCGCACGTGACTAATTGAAGTCGTTTGATAAAGTTATTTTTGGTCACCTAAAAACATACAGAAAATTAACATATATACTTATGATACCACTCTTTATTCTGATGTTGCTTCTCGCCCGTCTCCCTGAGATTAGTCGTAGGCGTGTCCCTTTTCTTTCTGAGATTCTCATGTATGGTTCTGCTCTTGAGGAGAAATCGACTCTGAAACGCCTTGGCCTTTCTCTTTCATCAAATCTTTATTGAAGTTTATACATTAGATCCATTGTTTTTTCTGCTTCTCGTAAAGTCGGTTCTCTCTATCGCTCTAAACACTTTCTAACACTTTCGGCCATTCTCTATCTTTACAAATCTACTATCAAACCATGTATTGAGGACTGTTGTCATATTTGGGCTGGGGAATATCTGTTTAATTTGAGGGTTCTTGATGAGATGCAGAAACGTACCTGTAATTTGATTGGCCCTACCCTTTCTTCTCTGCATCCTCTCTCTCACACAGACTTGATGTTGCTAGTCTCAGTCTTTCCTATAAGTATGGTATTTGTTCTTCAGAATTATGTGATTTATTCCCCGCTTCTTTTGTTCCAGCACGTTTGACTCGTTGGTCTAGTGGTCTCCATCAATTTGCTGTTTTGATACCTTATTGTAATACAGCTTCCTATTCCAGTAGCTTCTTTCCAAGAACCGTAGGCTTGTGGAACTCTCTTCCTTCTGACTGTTTTCCTCTTACCCATAGCCTTGGTCATTTCAAGACTAAAGTCAATAGACATTTTTTATCATTGCGATGATCATTTTTCATTCTTGTTAGCTCCTAACATCATATGGCTTCATGCTTTGTCTGGAGCGATTTCCATGAAAAAAAAAAAACCCAAAACATGTGTTTTTTTATCAGTTTTCTTAATAATATGCCAAAAATGACACGAAGTTTTCTGAAATTTTAATTCATGGGGGTTAGAAAAAAGTGAAATTGTTATTCATGAAGGTTAGAATCACGTGAAATTTTTATTCATGGGTGTTAGAAAAACGTGAAATTTTTATTCATGGGTGTTAGAAAAACGTGAAATTTTTATTCATGGGGGTTAGAAAAAAGTGAAATTGTTATTCATGAAGGTTAGAATCACGTGAAATTTTTATTAATAGAGGTAGGAAAACGTGAAATTTTTATTAATAGAAGTAGGAAAACGTGAAATTTTTATTAATGGGTGTTAGAAAAACGTAAAATATTAATTAATGGGTGTTAGAAAAACGTGAAATTTTTATTCATGGGTGTTAGAAAAATGTAAAATATTAATTGATGGGGTTTAGAAAACCCTAAAATGATAAATTCTATGAATGTTAGAAAAACCTGAAAATTAAATTCATTGGTGTTAGAGAAACGTGAAATTTTAATTCATGGGGTTTAGAAAAATGTGAAATATTAATTGATGGGGTTTAGAATAACGTGAAATATTAATTCATGGGCTTTAGAATAACGTGAAAGTTTAATTTATAGAGGTTAGAAAAACGTTAAAGTTTAATTTATAGAGGTTAGAAAAACGTGAAATTTTTATTCATGGGTGTTAGAAACACCTAAAATTATAAATTCTATGAATGTTAGAAAAATCTGAAAATTAAATTCATGGGCGTTAGAGAAACGTGAAATTTTTATTCATGGGGTTTAGAAAAATGTAAAATATTAATTGATGGGGTTTAGAAAACCCTAAAATGATAAATTCTATGAATGTTAGAAAAACCTGAAAATTAAATTCATTGGTGTTAGAGAAACGTGAAATTTTAATTTATGAGAGTTAGAAAAACGTAAAATTTTGGCCACAATTATTTCACAGATCCATTTCTACTTTTGAATTCGATAAAATGTGAAATTCCTTTTTTAAGAGTAAAGAAACGTTCAAAATAAAGAAAACCACGCCGTTTTTTGTTGCAAACGACGCGCGTTCAACCAGTTTAAATTCTAGAAACTGCAATATTGGCTGTTTAATAACGACATGAGAGTATCTATAATACTGGCCGCAAGTGTACTTGCAAATTGCCTCACGCGGCCCACGGGCTGCATGTTTGGCATGCCAGTTTTAAGTGACTTATAAAAATCCATAAATTCTTTAGGGTATTCATTTTTAGTTTCAAACGAACAAATAAATGCTCCCACTTTCATTGCCCGTCCATACTTTGATAGGATTTCTCCTACTGCTCTTTTATGATAACATCTGCTAATATTTATCTCTGAAGATTAAAGGTCAAAGAATCTTCTTTTCCCATGTTTACCTCCCTTTAACCTTAGATTGTAGATCGTGCACATTCTATTTACGCCCTCGCTTATCCAATTAAGGGAATCATCTTATGTGATTCATTACTCCGCATCCTTTTATCTTCATTATCTTTTCAGCCTCCAAATAAAGCAAACAGTTCGTTGTTTGGTTGGTGGCTTTACGGCCTACCAACTATTGTCACGTTATTCCATACTGGGATCCAACGTAGTTTTATATATGAATGAGTTGCTAATTAACTTGTTTTGTAGGCGTATAGTTTCGAAATAGACAGATTGCTTTTAAACAATAGATGCGACCCTGGTAGGCACCGCCATTCTGTGCCACATTAGATCTTTGACTAATACCAACTAAAGGGTAACTTGAAATTCGCCAAAGATTCTGTAACTGTCTTCTCACTATCGGACGTAGGAAGCAAATATAACATTAATTTATATAGGCTAATGACCCCCTACAATTCCACCCACCCATGAAATTGATAATACCATTTACAATCCTTTTGGCAATCCAATCATTTGGTACCAACAGTCTATGCTTGACTTGCCCACCAAGTTTCAGTCATGAATGTCCGACAGTCTTTATGTTATCGCCGTTCAATTGTTTCATTTTGATGTACAATTCTCTAATTTTGAATTTCTAATGGAATTTTCTATTACTCCGCTTAATTTCATCTGATGAGAAAAATATCGTTTTTAACATCATCTTTTTACACACCCCGTCCAACATCGATAGAGCGGGATGTCTCAAATAAATGAAGACGTCTCCTCGTTTGGGTTAAAATTAACATAAATGCTCGGTTCGGAGTGGCCCTTACCTTTAACGTTTCCAACCTAGTAAGACTACACGGATCCTCTGACGACCGACCGACTCCGTTGTCGCACACAAACTTTTTCCCACACATTTATTCGCGGATAAATAGCTATTTTGATTATTTTTTGAGACGAATAAAACATAGCTTTAATTATTGAAACGTATCCAGTATCGATTTTAATGTCGTGTTTCTTAGCCACGAAAAAGTGAAATCTGAAAAAACAACGTTTGTTTCCCGAAGGCCTTTATTTTATTTATACTTTAATCGCACAAAATAAATGCTAAAATATTCTTTAGTTCTGGGATTGAGTTATGTTTATAAAGAAATTCTATTTTAATTAGCCGTAATTTATAAATAATTAGACATTTCACACCCTCTCCCCCCCCTCTCTCTCTCTTAGCTATCTGTTGTGGGCCTGTTTAGAGGCCGGGATGCGAACACGCTCACGGGGTTTAGGTAAAACAAACATATTGGAAAAAAATATATACAATAGTGAAACAAGAGAAATGGACCGTCAGTCCTGACTGCCAGTGTCGACTGGGGTTTAATCAACGGTATTTAATTCCATCCCACTGCAGGAATATGTGACACAAGGTCAGAAAGGTGAGGAGGGCCAAGCACGCACCTATAAAGGAGGAAAAGTCTGGCTTATAAAAATTTGCTTGAGCAACCCCGTCGGCATTCCCCGGTCAGTCACCTCAGGCAGTAAGCAATAAACTTACTCCACCCCAAAGAGGGGAGGCAAGGCCTGGGAGGGTGCACCTACTAGGACTACTCAGGACTCAAACTCTAAGCTCGACAGATAAAAGGCCACCGACTGTCGAGAACGAGTCCTCGACAGGTGTTAGCCAGTCCGAATACTGAGGTTCACCCAACAACGGAGAAGCGTAATGCTTCCAGTATTTATTGAGAATGAAAGAGTCCAAAGGTTTGTTATAGGTACGGCACCATAACACTATCTATGTATTTTTTAATGCTTCCAGTATTTATTGAGAATGAAAGAGTCCAAAGGTTTGTTATAGGTACGGCACCATAACACTATCTATGTATTTTTTAATGTCTCGGCAAAAGAGTAACTCTCTTTTTATCAGCGTTGCTTCTTATTTGCATAGTATGTACATACCACAAACACTTATGTAAATTAGATGGCAAAATAATAATAGGTCTCTTTACTTCTATATAAGAATAATCGATTCCTAATGGAGATTTGATCTCTGTTTGTCTGACGCCGAAACTATACAATTACTTATATTAATGTACTATTGTATTATCTTTCAATGCTTAATTTAGAGGTCGGATAGAGTAGTATGTGTTTCGTTGTCATTAGAGTATCCTCCCAGGCATTACTTCCTCCTTGGGAGGAGTAGCGTACGTCAATAATAAATTGTCACAATCCGCGGTTCATTAGCAAGTTCAACACTTACATTATATATATACTAGCATAAATATCCAACCGGAGTGAGCATATTATTAGTAAATACTACTACTACTACTACTACTACTACTACTACTACTACTACTACTACTACTACTACTACTACTACTACTACTACTAGTAATAATAATATAGAGGTATAGAGACTTATTATATTTAGTTATACAAGAAGAATCTCATGAAAGATATGTCACAGTTTATGAATCTTTGAATGAAATAAAAATAGAATAATCAGTACTTATGCCCCAACAGGTTACGCCCACGTCTGCTATTATTATCAGCATGTACGTATTTCATTATCGAATTAACAAGATTCCAAGGTATAAAATTGGAATATTTGAAATTCCAATGTTAACGTTTTGTACATCCAGGCACGTGTAGGGGACTCATCTCCGAGACGCGCCGCCATATTTGCTATGATGTGTTATCGTGTGTAACACAACATTGGAACAAAAAGGAGGAAAAAGACAACGATGAATAAACAGTAATAATAAAGAAACATTTAAATTTTCATATATAAACATAAATTTATTTCTCACAGAGAAAGATTTAGCAAGAGGAGCATAATCATAGATGGTACATAAAAGGGTGGAAATCACAAGCATAATTACGATCATTAAAGAAGAGTCTGCGTTAAAAGTTCTGAAATACAATTGAAATAAACATGAACTGTCAGGGCAAACACATTATAGAGAATGCATATAGCGCTATGTAATAAAAGAGAAGTAAACTAAGAGAAGTATTATCGGGAGACTATCGTGATAACTGATTTTGCGACCAGTACAACAAGACCATGGTTGAATATTCATCCGTGAACAATAGTTGCGACCCGTAACAGAATGTCTAACGGTAAACGCGCCAGAGTCGTGAAAACAATTTTAAATATAGCATTTAACACGCCCGGCCAGCATCAAGCCCAATGGCAAAAAAAAAACAGGATAAACCTCATTTTCGAATCTCGCACGTGCATATTGCGCACCTGAGGATTGTTTTGATATAATTTTCTTGAGTTAACCCAACAGATAAAAATCTGGGGGCAAAGGTCCGATGAGTGTGCAGCCCTATTCAGGATCGCACTACTTATGAGACGATCACCAAAGTGTCCCGCACACAATTTAAAGGCGATAAGACACTGTCTATTGGAAATTTGTGACTGAAACTTAGTGGACAAGCTAGGCATTGATTGAAGTTTATTTGTACCAAATATGGGTTGATTGCATAAAGGATTGTGAATTTTATCAACGATTTTGTGGGAGGCATTTTTTGGAGGTCATCTAGTATTAAAAAAATATATATTGACTGATTTCGTTATTTCTATATCAATAAAAAATGTGTGACCACTTCCTGTGTGTCTGTGTTCATCGTGTTTACGTGACTTACACATTCTTTTTTTTAATTGACTATAATTCTATTATGTATTGAAATAAAAAAAATGCAATTAGTGTAAAATAAAATGAACATTAAAAATATTATTTAAAAATGAATTAACTACGAAATTAACCCCATCAGAGTGCATTTCGATGTCTTCGTAAAGAAGCCAGCCATTTTAATATTTAGTTAATCGTTGAAAAAAAAGGGAATGGCTTTTTTTGTAACCATTTGAAATTTGAAAGGAATTTGGAACATTTAAATTGTCGAATAGAAAGTCATTTCGGGATTTACACTTTTTAGCAAATCCCCATGCATTAAATAATTGAGAGTTTGGAAGCCATTTACATCCTATAATGTTATAAGTGGAGATTAAAGTAAAATTATCTCAATAACAATTAGTTATAGTTTGATTAAAATTTGGTTTAATTAATAATTTAATGATCAAATGATATCCTAATAATTAAATTTAATTTTAAAACTCGTATGAAATAATTATGTGAAATAAAAATGAAAGTAAAAGCAAAACCCGGGCAACACCTGGTAGGTACAGCCAGTTATAGTATGAAGAAGGGGTGGGGGTTCAGATGATATTTCAAAACAATAATCTGAATTTACTGAAATTTATATAGATGGTTTAAGTCACGTATGTCAAACCCAGGATCATCATGTGGGTCAATTTGTGTTGTCATGATGGCCGCATGTGACTGATTGAAGTAGTTTAATAAAAAAAAGTCTAACTTAGAAACATACAATATACAAATGCTTTTTTTTCAATCTTTGTTTTGATAGCACACTAAAAAATTACACTAAATTTCATTTCAATATTTTGGAAATTTCCCAAATTTTAATTTCGACTCCACAGATTCTGGAAATCAATAAAATTGATCGATATCGTTTTTAAGTGCAAAAAAAAAACGGTTTCCTGAATAAGAAAAAGCACAGTGTTTTCAGTGAACGACGCACGTTTATCCAGTTTAAATGATAAAAAACGACTATTTTAACTGTTAAATGACGAAATTACAGCACGTTTTAGGCGTACCACATGTGCGCTTGTAAAGGGCCATATGTGGCCCACGGGCCGCATATTTAACACATCTGAGTTAAAGAAAAGAATAGCAGAAGATAAAATATATAAAAAATAGTTTGAATATTATTTCATTTTTTACTGTTGAAATGTGTAATTGTTCTTTTTACATAATGCTTTTACCGAAATCCTATTGAAGGCGTAACAAAATGCGATACATAAAAAAGCAATCAGAAATTATGTGCAAAAGACGGATCTAGAATGGATAAGAATTTAAATATAACAATGGTATATCCGTCAATAAGAGGCCTAGAAATATATACGCCTCTACAATATTAAAAAAAGAGACGTTTCAAAATGATTCTCGCCAACCGGCTGGAAGCCGATCTGATTCATATTTAAACAGATGTGACATTTTGGAAAATAAGTTTTCTCACAATCAGCCAAAAGGAAGAACGCGGCTACACTTTCTCCAGCAACTCGCCGGAGGTAAAAAGCAATGACTACTAGCGAACTCACTTACACGCACAAATTCACACATTAACCGAAGATCAACATTTCTACACACACTCTTTTTACACAGTTCGAACCTTCTACAAAACAAAGAACAATTTTTAACTCCTGTAAAAATGTTGTCTGCTTAGCGCACAAAACTCGTTGCTAATGCTAACAAACTTGGACCTGTCGGGACTGTTACTGTCTCATACAACGATACGACTATATGTTAAAAGAAAGGGAGACACTTATGACTGATGAACGCACGCGCACAACGGACCGCCTGTTATTACCGTAACTTTATTTTGCATATGACAAATCGATATTTTATTCTGCCTAGCCCATAAATTCGAGAAATTTTAAATCAGTTTTTTTTTACATAAAAATGAATTCCATCTGTTTTCGTCGATTACATTTTCTATCCGACCCGATAATTCATTAAGTAAGAGAAACTACACCGCTAATTTTCAGTGGATATTCAACAAGTATGATTTCAACACGAGACTCATACTTGTTTCCTCGTTCTCCACCATAGAAGTATATTTTTCAAATAGATTGTGTATCGTTCATTTCACATAAGGTTTTTGCCGAAATCAAATCGATACGATCGATATGTCTTATTGGATTTACTTCTTGTCGACACGACTCATAAATAATAAAAATAAAAATAATTAAATTGCAAGTTTTATGAAAATGGTTATCTTTTATTGTTAATAAAGGGGTCCCGTATCCCAGTGTTTCTCTGGAAAATTGATGAAACCAAGAATAGCAACTACCAACAGTAAATTGACCGTATAGGATCAGAAATACCAAGATGCTAAGCCTTTATCGATGGTAAAATAGTTTTTTGGAGCTATACTCACAGAATTGCTAGTTTTTTATCCACGATCTAAAATATGTCTAAAATGAAAACAGTCATTGGATTAGAAAAATGATAAAGAATAGTGAATAAATGAGATGTTATTTTTCAAATCAATATGACGTTGATCGCGTGCACATGCTAATTATATTATTAGAAAATAGAAGTTCTATTTTCTATACAAAATTAGGTTTTTAATGTCACTGTCAGTGCAATAAACGGCCGAAATTTATAGATATGTGTCATCAACAAATATACCTAATCACATAAACAAGCGCTTTCAACCATATACTGGCTTATTTTATCACAAGTAAGATTTATCAGACTTGTACTATCGAAGTATTTATGACAGGTGGATTTTCAAAATGTTGTGGTTAAAAAATATTGATACTTAAATAGTATTTACTCAGAAAAGAAAAGAAAATGATTAACTAAAATGTAGAAAGTTGTTTTAAAAAAGAAAATCGTGCTCAATTACCGAAGTAAGAGTCCAATCTCTGTCTGTCTGTCTGTCTGTCTGTCTGTCTGTCTGTCTGTCTGTCTCTCTCTCTCTCTCTCTCTCTCTCTCTCTCTCTCTCTCTCTATATATATATATATATATATATATATATATATATATAGGGACAGGATATTATGAACGGATCTTTTGATTTATAGTCACTCTGCTAATATATTCTTAGGAATCCAAGCAGAAAAGTGTGGCTAAACGTTAGCCTTTGATCAACTCGATGAACTTACTGTTTATATATTTTCTATGGATCTCTTTCGCCATTCATTTGATTAGTATACCATCCTACCATACAAGTATAATCTTCTTTGTTCTTATCTTTCAAATGGATTGTGTATTACTCATTTCATAGAATGGCCTGTTGTATTATGGAATGAGATTTTAATTTCCCTAAGTTATGAAATCAATTAAAATGTAAGGGAGGATATCCGACTCATACTTTCGTTTGTTTGTTTCAAAGTTGCTCCCCTTTCACCTGTTCCTTCGTTGGCTGTTAAAGAATAAATAGAAAATTCAAGGTTTGGTAAATTGTATAAAAAAGATTTCTTTAATACAACGTCTTTTGCCAACGATATGCTCCGGACTTAATTGACTGTTTGCGTGCGTCAGTGTCTGCGTATTGACTAAATGGTTGCCGGTCTGATGCGTAAACTTCCACTTCTTTGTGTACTTCTCTTACCGATGGTTCTTTTCCCGTCTCATTTTCGCTCGTCCTCTCTCTTTGATTCGAAGACCTAATCTATATTTTGTCGCTTTTTTGCAAGTTTATATCATACTTGTTTAAGTTATATCATCTCAGATCATTTTCAAATTTCTTACTTTTGCTCCTCTTTACACGATTTCCAATTCTTCCATTGTTCGCCCGGTCAAGACTAGAAGTTGTATCCTAATTTGAGTCAGCAGTCCTAATTTCGTACCAAACATTTGATGAACTGTATTTATCATTACATATCATGAACTGTATTTATCATTACATATCATGAACTGTATTTATCATTACATATCATGAACTGTATTTATCATTACATATCATGAACTGTATTTATCATTACATATCATGAACTGTATTTATCATTACATATCATGAACTCTATTTATCATTACATATCATGAACTGTATTTATCTTTGTCGATTGTTCGTTAGAAAAAGAAATCTCACTATTTCCAATGTCTCTTCATTGCATTTAAAATAATGTTTTCGAATTATTATTTAGTTTCATTACGTGGCTTCGAGTTGAGATGACTTCGTCCGTGTTTTTACTCTAAGCTGTCAATTGTCTTCTTCATTTATTTTACACCCATAATCGAATGTCTTGGATTTAGTTCCTGTCGTTATGATCCATAAATAATAATAAAATTGCTCGTATTTTTATAAAAATCAAAATGGTTACCTTTTATTATTAATTTTGTCTAATTTTGACCGATATATCAATAAAGCCGAATTATCAATAACCATTTTAATTGCGTATTCGAAGTTGACGACTGTTCGCTGATGTGCAATCAGTCATTGATTTTTCTCACCAAACTCACTAATTCTAGTATTTAAATCAAATCTAAATTTTTTCTTTGGTGTCGATTTAAAAATGGAACCACCGGAAACGGTTAAAATATGTTTCTCATATTTGATGTTATATTCATTCAACAAAAAATCAACAACCTTAAAAAAGGAAATGAAAATCCGAAACGATACAAAACAAAATAAATAAATTTATTGAATAAAAAACAGTGTAAATGAAATGTTGCGTTGTTCCAGTAATTCTTTTGAAGAAAGATCCCAGGCAATCATTTTGTAACATCGTCTGATTAATTTCGTAATTCGAGTTCCATGTTTTCAATTCATAAAAAAATGACCTTATGCTATTTTTAACCTTTACGTGTGATTGTTATTATCTCCCTTTTATTGGATTTTGTTTTGTTCAATCGTTGGCCAAATGGATGAAAATGCAGCATATGGGATTGCTTATTCTTATTGTATATTTTATGGTAATTCTATTAGATATGATTCATTTTTTTCAGCCATGGGTAAATATCGGGATGGGCAATTCCATAAAAAATCAGAGAATTATGCAGACACAATGAAATTATTGAGCTCTTTGAATCAGGAAAATGTGAGTTTGAAAAGCCAGTGAAATAAAAAAACTGAAAAGACAAAATCCAAAGTCACGTATGAAATAAAAAAACTGAAAAGACAAAATCCAAAGTCACGTATCAAATAAGAGCGATCAGGGTGAATCAACACACAGTGAAACATCGTGAGAATGATAGACTTATAATTGATGGGTCACTTGGTAAGTTAATTACAAATTGCGGTAATTAGAACAATTAAAATGGAAGTATTTTTTAAACCAAAACTCAGAAATACTTTTACATCTATTTTGTGTGATTAAAATATAAAGAAAATCCTTAGGGAAAGAAACGTTGACTAACTCAGCTTTATAATATAATTAGTATATATA
Source organism: Sepiola atlantica (assembly GCA_963556195.1). Lineage (NCBI taxonomy): Eukaryota > Metazoa > Mollusca > Cephalopoda > Sepiida > Sepiolidae > Sepiola > Sepiola atlantica. Next base: position 71,807,024 of record OY744536.1, on the reverse strand, counting down.
TATTTATTATTTTATGTATATAGATATATAATATTATAAGGTGATATAATATATTGTGTGTATATTATGAGTATTTACTTCAACAGTGCTCAGTATGTGAATAGAGCTTAGTAGTTGTAGTAGTATGATATATATATATATATATATATATATATATATATATATATATATATATATATATATATATATATAGTGCAAGTAAGTTACACAGATGTATCCATGTTTCATTCAAGCACATAAATGATAACGCTAAATGCTCGGATTTTATGTTAGCGATTGTTTTTATGCCTAGGTAGTGTTTAGTCATGACAATCAGATTCGTTGTTAGTCCCTGGCGGGTTAATGTTTTTATTGGAACATATCTCAAATAAAGGCCAGGTCGACCTTTATTTGACACCCTTTTATTTTATTAGTGTATTGGCTTCGGCGCACCCCGTTTTTAAGTGTTTCAAATAAATAGGCAATCTTATTTTAGCACATGCGAGATTGAAATAATTTATTTTTTCTGTTTATTTCGTTATTCGTTACAACAATATATATTAATTTAGTCTAGTTTATATATATATATATATATATATATATATATATATATTGTTTTTTTCTTGCTCACTACTACTTCGATTGTCTCAGTGATTAAGATGCAGAAAATTGCATTATTAATCGCCCTTAACTTTATAGGACGTATTTTCCGTTAATATATATATATATTTATTTATTTTATACGTACATAAAAGTAATGGCTAACTTAGACAGGGATCGAACCTTCGATATTGATGTCTATATGCTGATGACGGCTGTGAGCCAGAAACACGTGTCCATAGATTACTTTTATGTAGGTATAAAATTAAAATATATATATATATATTAACGAAAAATACGTCCTATAAAGTTAAGGGGGCCTAATAATGTAATTTTCTGCATCTTAATCACTTAGGAAGTGAGACAATCGAAGTAGTAGTGAGCAAAAAACAACAACAAACGATGCAATATCAAATACAAATAATTACATAAAAATACGTTATATATATATATATATATATATATATATATATATATATATATATATATATATAACGAAAATCCTATTGTTCGAAAAAAGTTAATCTGAAATGCATCAAAAGTAAATAAACATTTTAAAGTAAGAATAATGGAAGCGATTGTTAACGAACGATCAGACCATTCGTACGAGCTGCTAATATGTTATTTGGTCAATTGAGAATGGGAAAAAATATTTGGAATGGATAATTACCCCCCCCCCCAAAAGAACGTGTGTTTTGAATGGAGCGTTTCGTATTTAGGAGGAAAATGACGAGTAGCGAACAGAGATGAGCAGGCTCGACAAAATGAAATAATGACAATGCCAGGAGGAAATAGTTTTCTTACGAAGAAAACATTCCGGCGTAAGTGGGTGACAGTGGTAATAGATCTGAGCGTAAGAGTGAAAATTCCTCCGACTTTCTGTATGACTGACTACGTTAAAACAAGCTATGAAGTTAGACAATTAAAAGAGAACGAAATAAAGGCGGATTTTACGAAAACACGCATCAAGAACTAACTTAGCCAAAGCAGGTTCGCGTATGCAGCTTTTAGGCAGAAAGCAATAATTGCCAATGAAGTAGGCGAAAATTATTTCATTTTATTATAAATATAAATATATATAAGTTTATCAAATATGTAAGGTGACGAGTATTAATAAAGAGTGACTCAACTTGCATATTCCCTGTTGCATATGACGCTAGCTGAATGTTTTTCATTGCCTGAATCAGTCATGATGAAACATTTAAAAAAAAGCAACAGTTCCTTCCATCTACAGTTAGTCCATATTATAAAACAAATCCTATTTTCTCTCATTTGCCTCCATACTGATCCGTGATTGTTGTTGCAACGGTCCGTGGCCAGCACTTCCGGTCGCTTGGCTTTTCGGGATATTACCAATAAACGCAGATAAAAATGAGTTCAATGTAAGCGGAAGTGACTCTTCATGAACACAGCAAGGCAGAAATTGTTTGATGATAGATTATATATATATATATATATATATATATATATATATATATATATATATATATATAAGTTGGTGGAAGAGAACCCCAGTAGAGTGCTTAATTACTATTTTTTTAAATGAGAGCGTAATATTTATTTATATATGTATAACAGAAGATAAGAACAACATCAGTACCGTCGGTTTCAAATCCAAACTAAGGAGACCTATAATTGGTCTCCTTTACCAGACTCTTCAGCGTCTGTTTATGTCTGCCTCCCCGGAAAATCTTTTTCCTGATTTTCCGGGGAGACAGACATAAACAGAGGCTGAAGAGAGTCTGGTAAAAGAGACCAATTATGGATCCCCTAAGTTTAGATTTTAAACCGACGGTACTGATGTTGTTCTGATATTCTGTAATATATATATATATATATATATATATATATGTAAAGATTGTGCGAGAGAACCCCAGCAGAGTGCTCGATTATTAAGAAAAATAGAAAAGAACGTAATATCTATGAATGTTTGTATTATAGAATATCAGAACAGGTCGGTTTCAAATCCTATAGATGCCCCCGGGGAGACAGACATAAACAGAGTTTTATATTTTTGAGAATCGTCAGTGTAGAGATGATTATTCATACCGGTCGCCGGACTCGAACCCGGAACACGAGTCATGTTTCAAACTCAAATTCCGACGCTTTACCCCACACGGCCACAATCAACAACCCGATATATAAGCGAGAGATTAAACCTTTTAAAGGTAGCCGTCATCAGCGTGTTCAACTGCTGAAAGAACATGCATCTAAAGCCACGATGACGGCTGTGCTAATACTACTCACTACAGAGCCCAGCCTAGATTGGAGGAGACAAATAATTATAAATATTTGTTTTATCTACACACGTATACGTTTCCTTCTTTTCGGAAATCGTCCGTGTAGAGATGATTGTTCCTACCGGTCACCGGACTCGAACCTATATATACAACGGGGAGATGGACAACAAAGTAGGACGAGGGGGAAAAGGAGGAACTAAAGGTATATATGTGTATATATATATATATATATATATATATATATATATATATATATATATATATATATATATACGCTGATGACGTGATTTTTTGGTATCATCAAAAATAACAAAAAAATGAACAATTAAATTTTTCTAGAAAGTCTTAGAAATGATCGTACGCCGAATGTTTTCTGGTTTTGAATTCTTTGAACAATGTTCAAATTATATTGATCTAAACTGACATAAAATTTAGATAAAACATTAAATAAGATAAAAAACAAATAAACAAAGAAATAGAAACAATTGTCCAATTGATTAAAAATGCTGTATATAAAAATCGACAGTTAGCAATTAGTTTCAACTATGGGTATAATAAGACGTATTTTTTCCTTGAAATGAAGGGGATATTAAAACTTCACAAGTTTGTTTTTAAATAAAATAAATACTTTTGCGATACTGCCCTCCCGGTTAGCAACCAATTACCGCCGTGTTCACTTTTCTGTCGTCCCGGGCTGATAACTTCGGCGTCGGTTTATGTGGCGTTTTCGAACTTGTTGGCGCCACACGCTTGCAACGTCTTCATCAGTCGGACTGTACCCCCTGCCACGCTGTGCTTTGTCTTATCAAGAAACACGGACCGGCGCTGCCCGGGCGGCTCACCAATGAAGTATAAAAAACAAAATGGTGAAATCAAACAGTTTCTCATATGTATATCAGCGTCTTAATCGCCCTAAACACTTTGTCATATCCGCTCATTTTTTCTATGTCAAATACTTGTTATTTGGCATTTGTTGACCCGATCATTCAGAAACACAGAGAAACCTCTAATAAATAGAAAGCAACTTTACTTACTAATCATAAACATGATAAAAAAATCATGGCCATTTTTTCAGTTCGCTTCGGAGGAATGGTAGTAAAGATCGAAACTACGCATATAAATGAAAAGTTCATTCTACTACAAAAAGGATGGTTCAACCCCCTTACAACTAATCTTATCATCCTCTGACCCTTCAAAGTCAATTCTTGACTAGTCTGGTTTCCACAACGAACCTAATCGCCTCGGTGACCTCGCCCGTTTTCTTCTTCCCAGCTTAGGGGTGGCCACCTGATCCTCACTTAGAAGTTTTGCAGGCATCCAATGCACGGATCCCATATCACTCACGTCAGACTCACCTCGATGCAAGTCACTCGATGGATACCCCTATTTACTCAGGCAACTGTCCGTCAGGGTTCTAGGTCTAGATAAGCTCTGCCTACCTCTTTTCAGCACACACTGCCGAAACTATCGACATCAGCACTACAACCACGGAGACTGTCGGCCAGTCTATCCTAATGTCTACTTTACTTGCCCAGTCTTCCTATCCGGTTTAATACGGCCTTTTAATCGCTCAAGGTTAACCTTCTCTACCGGACTTAACAGCTCTGGCATCTTCGCTAATGGGATACTCGGACATTCCTGAATAAACGTCTCCCATAGCTTGGTCCACTAACTCGCATTGATTCCTACCAATCTGAAGAAAGGCCCCCCTTTGCCTTGAACCTAACATAGTCTGATATTAGGGAGGAAGAGAAATAGTGGGCCTAAAAGCTGCACATTCCATGGGTAATTCTAGAACTGAGAACGGGGGCGTTACCCTAATCGACTTGGTTGATCGCCCCTCACACACTTGCGTCAGTTCGATACTGGTCGGGTCTACCTGCAGTCTCAGTTTATGGGGTCATTTGGTTTGCATTTCTAGCAGGACATCGCTCAGTCGTTCGGGGGTCACTATACTCAGCTATAAGTGTCCTAACGACAACATATCCTGCGTGCTGACATTCTCTATCAGCCTCATCAAGTTCAACGCATCTGTCGGATCAGTGCCAGTAAATGCTGTAAATACTGTAAATACTGCTGTATAAACTCCCTCAGTTCATGGATCTGCTCGCTCATAGAATCGGTCACGTTACGCACCTCTCCTCGGAGAGCGTTCACCTGGGTAATCAAACAATTCAGACTTCATCTATCCCGGCATACTTCAAGTCACGTGACGTTCACTACGGACACGCCTTCGTTAACCACGTGATCTAATGCCTCCCCATGTTTCCCCATTGTTCCTCTACTTTCCCCCGGATCTTTCTCTCGTCTCCTTCCTAGACGGTACAAAACAGGACACTGAGGATCTTCCAAACTGTGGGCAACAGTGCTCTTTTCTGCTTCGTCTGCAACAGATCTTTCCCTTGGAAAGACAGGCTTACCTCGCCCCACTCCCCTCTTAACGATCGTGCTTCATGCTCCAATGAGTGCAACAATCAAATGTAATCTCTCCGAATATCTCCTGTCCACCTACTGTCCGACCTCAGTCAATTCTATGACCTCGCCTCCGAACTGGTCTAACATCACTTTTCACGGCTGCAAATCGATCACCAACGTAATCAACCACTTCGACCTCGTGATCACCACCTCGCTGTTTTTTTAACACGCTATTCGCACTGTGTTCCCACGTCTCTACTCCGGTGATCACCATCATCACTATCCACCACCTTGTCCCATCCATAACTGTAAAGAAATGAAGAGAATAATCGGTCTTAGGTAATCACCCCTATTCTTCATTTGTCATAACTTCTGCCTTTTGGTGGATTATTTTTTCAATCAAGGTTATTCATTTTTTTTGTTTTGGTTAAAAACAAATTACCTCCACTTTCAGTGCCCTCTCTAATTCACACTAGACCCATCATCTAACCCTAAACCTAATTCACACAACCCTAGTTCACACTAGATATATGACACATATCATGGCGATCGCCTATTGGCCGTGTCTTGACGCTGTTGAGTTGAAGATCTCTTTAGGCCGAACTGTGAAAAAATGATGACACCCCCTTGTGTTGTATAGCATTGGGATGGTCATCGAGATAACTAGTTTAATCATGTTAAAATCATATTTTGTTACTGATCGCCGGTTTCCTGTGTGTTTTGCTTCCTAAATTTCGTTAGCTGAAATAAAAGTCGCCTGGCACACTTCTTGCATTAATTATAACTAAATTAATTCAACAATAAGATCTTAGAGTATAAATTATTTATTCGGCCATGATCGTCTAGTAGACTGAAAGGTAAAAAAGGAGTGAGAGAAAGGGGGAGAAGCAAATACTTAACTTTTAAGGTCATTAGTCAGTTATATCTTCGTTATTAATTATCGTTTTCGTAGATCATCTAAAGCTCGTCTTCTCAGTTCAGCCGCCCCATCTAAACTCTTCCGAATTACACCCGTTACTGTCTCTGTAATATTTCTTACGCTATGTCCGACTAAATATTATTGACTTCCTTTCTCACTTTTAGCTCATACAAAATAGGTAAAACATCTAACTCTTCGTCACCAGAAATATTTCATGTTTATAATATAATGCCAGATTTATCCAAGCAAATGTATTTTAGCTAATATTAATACTAGCAAACGTACCCACTAATATGTAACGCGTATTGGCTGAAATGAAACTTCTCTGGTTGATGTTAATTTTAATAAATCAACACAGACCAATGATTACAACAACTTGTACTTTTATTTGTGTTCTCAGACGTTCTCATGGCACAGTGGGGAGAGGGTGAGAAATATCCAAGAGTATCCACTACTCTCCCCTATTCACCACGTCCTCCCATTTTTACAATACTACCTGATTGCTACGCTACTTTCTTGACACGTTAACTTAATTTCCTAACCTTAATTCTGAAGCGGAAATTTTATTTTTGCGTAACCTACTTACCCCACGTTTAATCTACCACAACGGGGTTAGCGTGTTGATTCCGTATATTTATATAGTTGAGTTAACATAGCTTATCCCCTGACGTAAGTGACAAGGGATCACCGGCGCCTTGCATAACGGTTACGCTAACTGGGATAAAATGAGACAGTTGTTCACATCGAGACACTTTTGAATAAGAGTGTGAAACGATTGCAAGAGATGACGGATGAAAGAAGACTCGAATTTCCAGAAGAGTTGCACCTGGGAATCTTATAAGTGAAAACAGCAAAATAGTACGAATGTAGAACCACGTGCGTCTCTCTCGACAATCGCCGCCAACCTAAACGTTGTGTGTGCCGTGGTTTTATTCTCGTCTTCATCGTTGTTCTAGCCGCGTCGTTTTTTTGGCGATCGCCGAGGGAACAGCACTGCTTTACAAGCTTAGAAAAACAAACAACGCAACACACAAGAAAAAACACAAACTCAGATACATTATATATAGATCAGTCCTGCTTTGGGAGTGTGTGTGACACAGTCGCGAACTTTCGAGGCTTCCATGGTCGGTACTTGAAGTCATCAGCTCATCTCGTCATCTGCTAAGGCTCTGCCCGATCTAATCCCATCTGATCGTCTCCTCTTCGAGACACCAACTGTCTTAAACTTAAAACTGCCGTAAACTGTCAAACTAAAAACTAACGGAAACTCGTCATAATACTCAGACGGTCGCAAAAGCTGTCGCAAACAACTATCACTCCTAAATATATTTAGTCATACTTGGAAATTTTATGTTCAGTCTTTTGTCTCCTCGGCACTCCCCAGCCGACAAGTGGAAATGACTCGCCCTCTGAACAATAGAAACTCATTACTATCGCGCTCGCCTTATCAGCTACACCCATCTGACATTTGCGATTGCTTTTGTGTCCATTTCCTATCATTGTCAGGGTCTCGTCTCTGGGTGGAGGGGACGCCCATAGTATCACACGAAGAAGCTCGTCTATTTTTTATCTTTTTACGCGGAAATATATGACGAATATGTTTCTCTTTATTTCCAACTAGCAAATTAAGTAACTCAATTACAAGCTATTTCGGCAGTGGGTATGTCAGAAAAGTTTGATTTGAAACTCATATCGGGGTTTAGCGATACGGATCCCAGCTAATCCATCATTGAATTGATTAAGAAAGCTGAGTTTGTATGTCGACTGTGCTCGGTATAGTGCGTGATTTCAATGTATTTAACAGCTGGTTCGTTCACAGTCTACAAGAAGTTAAATGAGGAAAGAAGAGGAGATTTTGCCCCTATGAAGGAGGACATTTGTTCTGGACTCGTATGCGGCAGACACAAAGTTGTTGCACGCCGCATGCGTTTAGTTGAAACAGTTGACGTTTTCCTGGCGGACCTGTGGAAGTTTTCGGTGTCCTTCGATGGTATGACGGAGCGAGGCATTGTTACGTTATTCGTCTATGGGCTGCCCGATCATATCCGACACTCTTTTGAAAACAAAAACAAAAACAGAAACACCTTGTTTTAAAACGGAATTAACAATTTTTAATATATTGTCATTAATTTTACCGTTTTTAAGTAAAATTACTAAAGTTTTGACTAATAAAAAGCAAATTAACTTTCATTACTTAATTATAAATCAGACGTAAAAAATCAATGTTTATTGAAAGAAATTGAAAAAGTCAATTATGGTATCTTCAGCGATAATAACATTATTCTACCACTCCATAAAGTACTCGACTCCTTTTGCGATCTTCGTCAAATACGTCATAAGATGGGGTACGGCTCCCACATTTGCGAAAGTGGTGCTCAGAGAACTCTTTTTTACCTTGAGAGATTTGAAAATTGAGTTCGCAATCTAGTGGGGGATGATCTCTCCTCTTTCCCTACAGTTCCTTTACTCACGCCAGAGACGTTGCTAGTCTTTCTCTACTCTATCGTTATTTGTATAGAAGCTGCTCGACAGATCTCCCATCTCTGGCCCCTCTTTGTAAGACATCCACAGCAAGAACTCGTTTTATTATGACAGCAGCACGGAATGGGTTAGCTGGGATCCGTATCGCTAAACCACGATATGAGTTTCAATCAAACTTTCTTCCCCGATGTGCCTAACATAAAACGGAATTTCCATGATTATAGTTTCTTTCCAAGAACTTTCTATCTGTGGAACACATTACCACGGAATGGATTCCCTGTAACATAGTCGTCTACCAATCCAATGGCAACACATAATTGCCATGGACGCCATTTATTTTCAATCATCTCATAATATTCTTCATCATTCAACTGACAATCACAGTAACTCTTATCCTCAAATGGCTTTTGGCTTTGATAAATGGAGACTCATTAGAAATTTAAAAAATAAATTGTAATCAAAGTATTTAAAACACATCGCATAAAAAAATGTCATAAGAAACATAATTTATCGGGAAACATTTAGTTTAATCATTCTGCGACTAAACTGCATGATAAAATATCAGCTCCAAACGGGATATTTTAAAATATCGATGACCAAAACGATCGCAGATAAAACAGACGTTTAGAGTTGAGGTTGACGAAGTATTACGTCACTGATACTATACAAGGCTCGTCACAAGAAGGTCAGACGATAAATAAAGATGTTTGATTCAGTTTGAAGTCTGACGCGACTCAAAACTGTTTCAAACTTTCTATATAAAACTTTTAGCAAAATATTTTGATCTGTTTACTTAGAATATGTGACCGTTGAGTTACCATTGAGCTTGGGTTAGATTGTCTAAATAAAAAAAAGTGAGTTTGCAATGCCAGATTATTTAAGGAAAATTATAAAAGGACAACATCTAAAATTAGTCTCTGCTCGCATACCCTATTTCCATCTCTCTCTGTTTTATCTGTCTTTTTCTCCAGTTATGGGTTAAATAGTATTAATACTTGTTGTGATATTCCTTAATTTTGTTTTAATGTTAGTTTTATTTTCTGAGATTGTTTATAAATAGAAAGAAAGAGGGGGAGGGAGAGAGAGGGGGGAGAGAGAGAGAGGGGGATATATATATTTTTGTGTATAAAATATTAGCAGAGGGAGTCAAACAACATAGAGTGAGAGAGGGTGAGACTAATATACAAAAACTAAGTAAGAGATGGATGCCTTTCGAATAAATTACAAATTATGGCTATTTAGAACAATCAAAATGGATATTTTTTCAAATATAACTTAATCTTAATTTAAAGAATATTTTAACATGTATTTTATATATATTTTATAAGGAAACAAACGTTGATTGACTAAGCTTTGATATACTTACATTTGAGTATGTGAAAATATTTTGCACACGTTAATTTTAATGTTGTGTGGAAAGAGAAACGAGGTCTGCCAGCGCACGTGTTCTGAAAGACAAGGTGTTAATTACACTTTTGACCTACCGTACTTTCAAAACAATACTAAAATAATTGCAGTGTTGAAACGTTTGGACTTCGTTAATAAAAATAACCGATGCAGTCTTTTTACACGTTCAGTTATAACTGAATCATGCCATTTTAAAAGTCAAAATGTTACGCTGCAAATCGAACGAGAAATAATCAAACATGCATTTTACAGATCAAATAATTTAGGAAAAAATTTGATAAAAATATAAAATCTAAAAAATAAAATAAATAAATAAAATTCAAACTTCACACGACCAAATAGTTAATGTATAAAGTACTCGCTGTATATACCCGGCGTTGCCCGGTCAAAGGACTGAGAGAAAAATTATTCAAAATATAGTCATGTATACATTTTTGCTAAGTAGGGCTTTAAAATATCCTTCTTGTTTTCCCTTATTTTTGATTCCAATAAATGTTCGATTAATTGTAAATAAAAAAATCAAAGTTATGTATTGGCGAGAAACACAGATACAGCAGGAAGTTTTGTCTTATAGTTATACAGGGTGACCCAAAAAACGGGCCCCGTGTACACCTTATGTGATATCTCCTTTATTTATTCACCGATTGCCCTTATTTTACAGGACATGGCAGAATGAACGACCGTGAGCACACCAAGACCTCAGTGGGAGCTGGGACAAAGAATACACTGTGTTAAATTTTACTACAAGACAGGCTCGTTTAAGAAAACCCAGGACAGTTTCATGCATCAGTTCGAATGTGAAAAGGCTCCATCCAAAAGCAGAATTCAGAACTGGGTGGACCACTTCGAGAAGTATGGGATCGTGGAGAACCTCAACGCTGCCAGTGAGAACCGTCCAAGCCACTCGGGACGTCCCAAGAAGCGGGCAGCCGAGCTGGTCGAAAGTGTGAGAGAGTCTCTCCAGGAGAGTCCGAAACGCTCTGTGCATAAGCGAAGTCAGTCCCTCGGTATCTCCTGTGAGACTTGCAGGAGAGTGCTGGTGAACGATATCAGGGCTTACCCATACAGAATACAGACGCTGCAGACCCTTACAGCCTCATACAAGAAGCAGAGGAGCGCTATGGCAGTCAAGATGCTCGATAAGATCGAGGAGACACCAGGTTTCCTTAACCTCCTTTGGACCACAGATGAAGCCCACTTCCATCTTGACGGAAAGGCGAACGCCAAGACAAATGTCTTCTGGGGGTCCTCCAGACCCAATCAAGTAGCCACCAAGCCCCTGCACTCTCCTAAGTGCACGTTGTGGGCTGCAATCTCGGTCAGAGGCATCATCGGACCAATCTTCATCGAAGAATCTGGCGCAGCATTGACAGTCACCAAGGACCGGTATGTGGAGGTCCTCGAAACCTTCAAGAGTGAGTTCCAGACCCTCTACCCGTCGCTCATGAGCAAGTTCTGGTTCCAGCAAGACCGAGCAAATTCTCACACTTCAAACCTGTCCCGAGATTGGCTGAAAGAGAACTTCGGAGGTCGAGTGATCAGTCTCAAGACTAATTTTGAGTGGCCACCCCATAGCCCGGACCTAAGCCCCCCAGATTTTTTCCTTTGGGGCTATCTTAAGGACAGAGTGTACACAGGGAAACCCAGAACCATCACGGAACTCAAGGAAGCCACCAGGAAGGAGATGAGAGCCATTCCCAATTCAGTCTGTAAGAACGTCATGGACAACTTTGTTCTGCGCCTCAAGAAATGCACGGGGCTAAATGGAGGCCATCTAGAACACATGCTGTAGAACGGAGAACAAAAGGCCAAATACCCTACTGTTTTGATCTGATGTTTTCAATATAATAAACTAGTTATGACCAAAAATTCATTTAATTCGAACAGAACACTAAGAAACAGGGCTTAATTAGAGTTGGGGCCCGTTTTTTTTGGGTCACCCTGTAGAACGTAATTTCTATTTTTTAATTTCTAGTCGCAATTAAAGTGTCCCTGTTTCATTCTTTCTCTCACTCGTTCTGCAGTGTTTATGCAAATTGTATCCAATCAGAACTCTCTGTTTCTCCCACTCAGTCCCTCTGCCTTTCCCTCTCTCTCTCGCTCTCTCTCTTTAGGCATTGCATAATAAACCAAATAAATGTTAATGTACATGCATTTGTACATGCATTTGTACATGCATTTGTACATGCATTTGTACATGCATCTCACTGAAAATGTAAATGAAACTTGTGAAAGTAACGCATTCACCTCATTGTGGAACTCTCTATTTCTTTGATTCTCTCACCAAATCTTTCTCTTTCTCACACTTTATCTATCTTTCAATGTTTCTGCAGTGACTGTTTTAAGAGTTTTATCCAATCAGAACGCGTCATTATCGAAATATCTGTTTCTCCATCACTGTTTTTCTCTTGTTTGGTCTTTATCTCTCTCACTGCCATCTCCCTCTGTCTCTTTAGCTCAAATAGATAAGAAATCAAATAAAATTAATATATATGGATTTCCTCACCGAAAAAGTAAATAGAGGTATGAAATAAAGCAATTTAAGATGAAGAATAATTTGAAGGTAAAATATAATTAGTATGTAGGGTATGGCATCATATTTTTAAATGAATTCGCTTCGTAACGTTTGATCATATGTATAAAACGCAATGGAAGTGGCCCCGAATCTCTATGTCTCTCTCAACGTGTCGAATCTCTGTGTCCCCTCTCTTTAGTTCTTCTTAGTAACATATTTTCATATAGGCGCTTTCTTACATTTATGCTAATTAGGTGGATTCATTTGCATCTCATTGTAGGTCTTGTACCTTTTCTAGTGTTGTTACATTTTTCGGGATTACTTTGCTCTCCTTCTCTCTCTTTTTCTCCTTCTCTCTCTCTTTTCTCCTTCTCTCGCTCTCTCTCGTATTTTTTTCTCTGGCAGATCTAGATCTATTCCGCGCTACGCTGTAACCAGTGTGGTTTTCTTGCATTATTTAATCTTCATCCGAATTTCCAAACTCACTTGATCATGCAATATTTCGACTCATGACGTTTCATTCTGTAAAGCTTGTTCAAATAAATCATTAACGAAAGGAATCGTAGAGAATTCTTTATCAGTTTGCTCTTCATATTCGTCGTAGGGCCTTATTTGATATGCATGTTTCTCTTTTCTCTGTTTATTATAGCTGTATTGTGGCCTTTTTGCATCATAAATGCGGCCCTTTCTAAATTTGATTTTTTATTATTTCTATAGAACATTTTTTAATTTTGAATTTCTGGAATAGAAGATCTGCAGCAGGCCTCTAATTGCTCTCCCCATTAAAACTGATAGACTTTCTAGTCCTCCGGTGTCGTGTAGTAAAAAAAGCCGCCTTGGTAGAAAAACTTCTGTTCTTTTTTCCTATTTGTGAAGAACATGCTTTTAGTACTGTTTTTAAAGTCTGTATCATTCTTCCCGCTAACCCATTCGATTGAATGTGATATGGTGGTGTCGTATACGCTTTACACCCTATTATTTCAACCTTAGACTAACATCCTCATCACAAAACGTTGATGCATTGTCGGTTACCAGGGTTTTTGGTATGCCGTTTCTGGAAAAAGTAACCCCTAAAATCTGTTTAATCGTAGCGCAGCCTTAAAAAGAGTCTACTAGTATTAATAAGAGTCCCAATCCAGTAATGTACGCATGACCTAGATGCATATGATCCAGATGCACATGATCCAGATGCACATGATCCAGATGCACATGATCCAGATGCATATCATCCAGATGCACATGATCCATACGCACCTGATCCAGATGCACATGACTTCATGGATCCATTTCTCTGAGCCATGAATATAAATTAGTCTGTGTAAAATTTATTAATTATTTACATTTTTTGCATCTTTTTATATATTCTTCGACACCTCATGAATATCCCAGCCGCCATGCTTCTAATTTTATCCTCTTTGGTGTGGCCGCTACTCTACAGTGTATATCATCTTGTACACTTTTTATCACTCATTTTCTTTGTTTTTCTCTGGGAATTATAATATCTTTATTACAACTCTTCATTTTCTATTTTTAATTGGTTTCTTATTTCTTTGTAGGGTCTTTCCGCCTTGGAATAATTTCCCCATCTGATTTTCTTTCTTATTCTTGATGTTATCCTACTTTGTACTGAATCATGTTTACTTTCCGCACTTTCTAAAGACACAAGATCAGTCTCTGCACAATGTAAAGAGGTATCTTCAAATTCTACCTATGTTTTATCTTTTGACTATTTTACAACTTACAACATTATAGTGCATAAAATCGCCACTTTGATAGTGCATAAAATCGCCACCTTGATAGTGCATAAAATCGCCACCTTGATAGTGCATAAAATCGCCACCTTAATAGTGCATAAAATCGCCACCTTGATAGTGCATAAAATCGCCACCTTGATAGTGCATGAAATCGCCACCTTGATAGTGCATAAAATCGCCACCTTGATAGTGCATAAAATCGCCACCTTAATAGTGCATAAAATCGCCACCTTGATAGTGCATAAAATCGCCACCTTGATAGTGCATAAAATCGCCACCTTGATAGTGCATAAAATCGCCACCTTAATAGTGCACAAAATCGCCACCTTGATAGTGCATCTATATGTGGAATTGAATTTCCATTGACATATTCCATATCAAAGTTGAATGCCATTATCTTATTACCCATCTTAGTATTTTGGATATCATGACTTTGGGTAATTATTTTCTTGGGTTGAATATAAAATCTAATGGTCTATGATAACACCCAAATAAATAATTTTCCAATAAAAAATTGTCAAGCATCACACAGATAGTATTGATTTATAATATTAAATTTATAAGCAACGCACGCACCGCCTTGAGGATCGCATATGTTCGTACATGCTTCTGTCGCTTTTGAGTAGTAAATTCGAATGCGAGGGGCATTTGTTGGGGTAAGGAGCTTTGGCGTTATCAAACAACAATTGTTGGCGCCAGAACTAAGCATGAAAACCTGCCATCGTTTCATCCATTGAGTAACATTCACATCTTTTACGGAGAAATAGAGCAGCAAGATGCGCTTCCACTGTTCGGCTGCATAATCTTAATTGGCAGAACGAACTCTTCTTTCCGGCCAATTAGCAGAAATGAAGGCAGCAACAAACCGATCGCCTTTATTTTTGATGCTGCAAAATTTCTGACTTTAATTAGTGTTTTTATTCGTAAAGAATTAAAAGATGGTGATTTTTTTATTCGTTTGTTAAATGTGGGGAATGCTTGGAAATATTCGTTGACGTTTTAGCAAGGAGCAAAGTGTTGTATCTGCTCTCATACCACCCTTCATCTTTTCTGTCTTCAGTCAATGAATGAGACATCTTCTAGACTGAAGCAATTTACATTTTTGTCCCAATCCACACTGCCCGTTTTTGGAATGATAGATTTTCCTCCCATAACAAACCGACCTTGTGCCTAACTCTTCCCTCGTCGGGAGACAAGTGAATAGGGACTGACATTGTGGGATTTACTCATTTACATATTTTACCAATAGCTCACTATGTATGCAGGCCAAAAGCCACTCGATGGTGGGAATTAATGAGATGAATAGATTGTCAGTTGAGTGATGAATAATATTATGAGAGGATTGAAAATAATGAAGGGAGTGAATTAAATGTAAATAGCCATGGGGACTGTTTATAATAAGTATTTGTTGACATTGGATTTGAAGACGACCATGTAACTTGCAGTGAAGCAGTCCCGTGGCAACGTGTGCCACAGATGCGAAGTTATTGGAAAGACACTCTATTGATGGAAATTCCGTTTGATGTTTGGCACACTGATGAAAGAAATTAAAATGCCGTACAGTTGTGGTAGTAACGAGTTTTTGCTGTACATTTCTAAAAAAGAGTAACCGGAGATTGGAACTCAGTAGAGCACCTTCCATGTAAATAACGATAGAGTAGAGAAAGACTAGCAACGTCTCTTCTGTGATGTTTAGCCTAAAAAAATACTCAATTGAAAACCCAACGTTTTAAGAAAGTTATATTTTTAGAAAAAGACACTCGTCGAAATGGGAAGACAGATTTTGAGGAAAAGAAAAAGAATAGGTGTTTGTTAATTGAACAATTTCAGTTATTCATGTAATAAAAAAAAAAGAATATACAAAAGATGGGGTTGCAAACATGTGCGAATATGATAAAGCAGTGTCCTCGTAACTTATGACGCTTCATGGCATGCCCGGAGTTGTATGTAGTAAAAGTTTTGTCCATCAAGATTGCCAGCTCTTCTCTTGTTTAGTGGAGGCTGACACTCTCTCGGCTGCCGTCATGGGCTTGGGGTTAGGGTTAGGGTTAGGGTTAGGGTTAGGCTGACACTCTCTTGGCTGCCGTCCTGGGCTTGCGTCATCCACAAACTTTATTTTATGCTTATATTTGGACGACTATAAAACTAGTTCAAAATGAATACACACTTTATATATATATATATATATATATATATATATATATATATATATATATATATATATATATATATATATATATATATATATATATATATATATATATATATATATATATATATATATATGTGTGTATATATGTATATTAAAGATAATTGGTGGTGTATGAAGCATGAAAACGATGTTGTTTTTGTATTTATTGTTTTACATTTTGATATTTTGACCAGTCCTCCACTTTTTGTCTAGAAAAATGATACGAAATGAATAACATTGAAACCGTTGCGAAAACTGGAATTTAATGTTAAAAAAAGAAGAAAACTCCAACTAAAAACATCGAAAAGTTGAGACTACTATGAAATAATAATAATAATAATAATAATAATAATAATAATAATAATAATAATAATAATAATAATAATAATAATAATAATAATAATAATAATAATACTAATACGCAGACAAATGGTACAAACATAAACCAGAAACAGTACTGGAAAACGAAAAACACAAAATCCTCTGGGATATGGATATACAAACTGATAAACTCATACAAACAAAGACACCTGATGTTATTATAATCGACAAGAAGGAAACATCTTCACCGTTCCAGCAGACAACAGAGTGCAGATCAAAGACACGGAAAAACGAAGCAAATACACAGAACTAGCCAAAGAACTGAAAGGAATATGGAGCATGGAGGAAGTTAGTATAATACCAATAATCGTAGGAGGACTAGGAACAATCCCCCAAAACCTGGAGAAAAAACTAGGAGAAATTGGAATCAAAAGGACCATCGAAACTATACAAAGGACGGCAATAATCGAAACAGCTGCAATCTTAAGAAAAAAACCTTTGAATGCGGAAACCAACCCGCATAAGCTACAAAGGGTTACCAGTCACAAGGAATTTACAACAGGGAGAAAACAAAACCACACGAAGAACACCACAACACGAACCAAAGAACAGAAACTACAAGAAACATCACTTCATAACCCCCCCCCCCTCCAATAAATTACACCGGCCTCAGCGAACACCACACAAAAATGAACCAAGCAACATAACTTACAAGAAACACCATAAGCTCTCCCCTTTCTCCCCTCCCCCCCCCCAAAAAAAAAATGGTGCCGGCCTAGGCTGACACCAGACAAAATATTTGTAGAGAGTCGAGGAGGATGAGAAGACCGAGGAGGAACAGCACAAACCAGACCTTCACTGGAAAAGTGCGGAGAATGCCAGGACCTTAGGGAAGCTTATTGTCACCAAGAGAAGACAATGGTCACCACCAGCGAGAAATCAATGGTAACAGGCTGTTGCGATACCGCAAGGTTGTTTGCGGTAGTTATGGAAAAGAGGTGGAGAGTACTGGGAATCTGGGAATGCTTGTTGTCATTCAGACTCCAAGAAATACACGGGTTGTTGTTGTTGTCGGTGAGCAATCACTTACGATGATCTGTGTGCATATGCGTTTTATACGTATGCACGAACTGTAAATAATTGAGTTTTTTTAGGTTTAAAGGGGGGGTTACTGTTGAAATTACGGAATTTGTGGTTATTTGCACACACACACACACACACACACACACACATACACACATATATATATATATATATATATATATATATATATATATATATACATTGAAACTGATTTGATCAACGTTTGTTTTCCTATATATTTTAATCACACAAAATAAATGCTAAATTACTAAATTATTCCTTAATTTTGGTATTGAGTTACGTTTGAACAACAACAACAACAAATTCAATTGTTCTAATTAGTTGTAAATTGTAATTATCTCACCAAGTGACCCATCTATTCCGAAAAGTCTGTTTATCACTCTCTGCCTCGCTCGTTGTATCAGGTTTGAATCTCGCTCTCATTTTATACTGTATTTATCTCTCTCTTCCTCTCTCTCTTTCTCGACTCAAAGGTAGTAAAGGACATAAAAGACAAGAATAGTATATTATAAAGAAGGGAATATCACCACATGTAACGCATAGTTGGAGACGAAAAGAGAGAAAGATGTATATGTATTATATAGCTAGAATACGAGGCCTTATTTGGATTTCGTCTTTTTATTTTTGATGTGTTTTATTTGATATATTAAACTGACTTTCCACCCTCACCTTTTTTCCTGATTTAAACAATTTAACCCGAGCTCAACGAGTGCCCCAACGGGTCCTATTTTTTTGCTATGCATACGTGTGTGTGTCGTGTGTGTGTCGTGTGTGTGTGCGTTCTTTTCTGACATGCAGTTTCGTGTATATTTTTGTATACTTGATTAATAAATGAAGTCAGACAGGCGTGACAGTCGAGATTAGATTGTAACCATTAACTTTTATCTTCCTCCTCCCCCTTTTCATCTCCACCTCACAACCCTAACCCTAACCCCCCCCCCCTTTGATTTCTTCAATAGCAGCGAGGGATAAAAAGGCTCCGGTGTCAGTGCAAACAACTCGATAAGAAAGACAACCCACCGCGATATATTTTCTTATGAGGAATTTTGTGTCGGCCATCAAGCGAACAGCGAAAAGAATCCCGATTAAAACCATTCTTAAACAAATCTGTTGATTGCAGCGTTTCCGCATAGGTGGCGCGCGTGAGGGCGCCCTCCTTGAAGCCAGCTTAGAACTTAGACACATTTTGACATTCGCCTGATAAGAATAGATGTCTTTTTTTTAATATTCAAACGTATAAAAATGTTCAGGGATTTATTAATGCACTTCTGAGGGATGGAGAGTTCATGAAACGGCAGTTAAGATGAACCACATTTATTATTTGTAAGTTGTATCCGAAATGATCCCATGTTCGCTTTTGGCATGACAGTCCGGGAATGCTGACATGCCATTCTGCGAGAGTCCTGAAGCAGCCTCTTTTCACTATCATAATTATTTATATACCTAGCAAGCTAACAAGATATACACCTAGTAATCTACCTGCATATATATATATATATATATATATATAATCTCCGAGACGTCCAGAAATATCAAATCCCGTATTTACGAGCATAAAAAGTACCTTAAACACAACAATTCCACTGACGCAATAGTCACACACAAAGATACAATTTCGACTTTACAAACTACACATTCCAACGCCGCAATTGCATCTAAAGCGCTTTCATCCTTTTCTACTCACCATCTAACTATTAGGCTTGGCTTTTACTCATGACAAACATTTGGGCAAAATCGCACTATATCCTGCCACTACATTATCAACTCCAACCCCGGATAACCACTACTTATTTTTATTGCTATTTATCCATGTTTCAATTTTATCTTTTTCTTCTTGCTCTGTCCATTTCTTTTTTATAATTAACGTCTTTTTCGCACGTGCTGCATATTTTCAAATAGGTATAAACGTATCAAAAAAACACCCTGTTTCACATCTTCTGTCTTATGTTTTGCCATTTTTTCTCAATAAATTTCAAATCGTCACTTTTTCTGAAGACGTTCGTTGATCGAACGAAATCGGTAATTTATTTTGTTTTGTTTTAGTTCTTGCTGTGTTTAAGTATTCTTCTTTTATGTTTTCCATACATTCCCCCGAATTTTCATTTTATGATATTTCGTGTATTTTGTCCTCGTATATATATATTTTATAAGTATTTTTAAATGAATTATAGCTAAGTACTTTATTATATTGCCAATAACACGGTACAACAACAACAAATGGACATTGTTTAGAAGCGAAATTTGATTTTTTAGCTAAGTTAAGTGCTAATTGGAGAACTTGATATGTTAGCAAGATTGATAACTAATTTATGTTTCTTTTTTTAGTTTAACCAACTTAAGAAACCCACCTTTTTCCTGATTCAAATACGATTTGGGAACTGGGAACCCATCTCTATAATTTTAAATAGGGGTTACCTCCTCCTCAAATACTTATAAAAATCATGGATATTTAATCACTGACTTATGATTGGGATAAAGGTGAGAGTCTTGCTAGTTGAACAAAAGACTTCGAAGTCAGAATAAATTTCTCCGCGTTTAGAAACTGTAGGGGAAATACAGAGGTCATATCCATGTGAAAGGAAAAAAAAGATTTGTTAAAACGAAGTGTTTTAATAGTACGGAAAATCCGCAATATAGAACGAGATGTATAGGATTAAAAAACTAATGGAGTAAAATCGCTGTTGGCACCAGAGTTATCTCCGTTGGAAATATTTTGTTTCAACGCTAGATGGCGCTATGGTCGTGAGATTTGGTACTCTTGTTACCTGCGAAATATTGTTTTTTTTTTCATTTTTCAATCCCTTTATTTTTCACATCGCGTTCTCTATCTCTCTCTCACCCCCCCCCCCCCACAATCTCTCTCTCTTTCTCTCTTTCTGCGAGTCACGCTTATTCGATCTGTCAGTTAGAAATCAATATTTTACAGATCGAATGGACGCAGCTTTGGAACCGATTAATCATGTAATTACTTTTGAATTTCAACATTTTTAATCTTTTCTTCAATTTATATTTGATCTCCTACTCTTTTTATTAGCTTCGTATTCGCTTTCATCCTTTTTCTCTTTCTACCTCTCCCCTCTCTCGATCTTTTCCCCCTTCTCCTCCCTCCATCTCTCCCTCGCACGCACCTCCCCCTCACACACACACATACACACACTGCACCAACCTGATTACCACATTCTCTTGGCTATCACATATGGGAACAATAAAGGCAATCCCTATAATAATATTTGTTCACCAAAACATACGAAGCCAAACGCTTGTCTGGATTGTTCTTGTTTTTTTCTCTCTCTCTTATTTTGCTTCTTTTGATGTACCTAAAAACATATTTAACTACTCGAAAATTAACAGCCAGTATTTAAGCTCGCCTCTGTTTCGAGTTAATTCAAAATGTCTTCTTTTTCTGTATTATTTTTACATATAAAGTTATATTATCGGATTTTAAAAGTTTAACGTAAACAACATTTAATCTGGCAAATAAAACTTTGCTTCTGACTAACCAATACTCATTTATTATTAACGTATCATATTAATGTTTATATACTTAATGTACTGCCAACATTCTATATACCTATAGAGCCACCATTCGCCCATGCATGGAGTATTGTTGCCACATCTAGGCTGCTGCTCCAACCACTAGTCACTCCCTCTTGGACAGGGTGCAGAATGAGTCTCCAACTTAATAGGTCCGCACTGTATACCAAGCTACAACCTCTGACCCATCGCCGCAATATTGCATCCCCTTGCATTACAAGTATTTCAACGGAATGTGCTCCAATGAACTTGCTACACTTGTGCTCCCTCGACGTAAATACCTCCGCTCAATCAGACTAGCAGTAAAATCCAACCCTTTCACTGTAGAGGTCCCCAGATACTGGAGGGCTTTATACTCTAATAAATTATTTTCGTCGGACAGCTTACATTTGAAATTCCCTTCCTGCTCTCTGTTTCCCCGACTGCACCAATATGTAGAAAGTTAAATGTAATGTAAACAAATATCTTGTTGCACAACTCTCCACTTAAGATAGCCCTATAAATCTGTCTCCTAATCACAGTCGCTCCAATATACTTTGTGTGGTGTGAACAAAAAAAATATATCAAAATCAAAATCAGCTTCGTCACTAATAAAAAAATGAATAGACTTCAAATACAAGTGATAACAATTCATCTCATACCGATTTCTTC
Organism: Sepiola atlantica; assembly: GCA_963556195.1. Classification (NCBI taxonomy): domain Eukaryota; kingdom Metazoa; phylum Mollusca; class Cephalopoda; order Sepiida; family Sepiolidae; genus Sepiola; species Sepiola atlantica. The sequence continues at coordinate 71,784,913 of OY744536.1, read as the reverse complement.
TTGTTCTTTAACACGTCGTTCTAAATCAGGAAATTTGCGGTGGAAATAATAGGTAATATGTGAAACTTTTAAGTTTCGATCTCAAAAAGATCACGTGACAATCATTCAATCATAAGCATGACTCAAATAATTTTAAATGGAAGAATATCATAGGAGTTGTCTACCTTAAAACTACAATTTAATTCATTTTCTATGCAAGTTTTAAAATGTGTAAACAAATCAAAATTAAAAACTAAAATGACTTTACTTCACCCGGGCAACATCGGGTAGGCACAGCTAGTCTAATATATACAGTAAAGTCAGTCCTTTTCTCGATTTTTGTCATCGATAGCTTCCTTCCTACAAAATCAATATTTTATTTGGGTTTGTCCGTTACTTTCGTGGATCGTTGCAGCATGTTGTTACGAACAATAAAGTGTAATTCTAGTTTTATTCTTTCCAGGAAATATTTTACTTTGACTGTGTCAGAAATATTTCCATACATATGCCATCTTACAAAAGAGACTTGACTTTGTATTCGTCAATACAGAACTCCTGTTGTTTGGGAAAAAATATTTTGAAAAAAGAAAACGGCATAGTTGAAAAAAACACAGAAACAAATTGCAAATAAAAACACTACCGAGCAACGCCGGGTAGATACAGCAAGTCTAATATATAAAGTAAAGTCTGTCTCTTTTTCGTTTTTTTGTCATCGATAGCTTTCTCTCCCTACAAAATCAGTATTTGATTCTGGTGCCTCAATTATGTTGGTAAAAACAATAAAATGCAAATCGATATAATTTTTCCAGAAAATACTTTGACCAGGTCGGAATTATTTTCATATGGACGTCATGTTAAAAAATTACGTAATTAATTCTGTATTCGTTGAAACTTTTGCATCAACATTGAAGGAGAGATAAGTTGATTATGGAAAAATAAAATTCCCACTTCGAAATTTAGGTTCCGAAAGTTCGTTAGAAAGAAGTGTGTTAGCGAACGTGTTAAAGAAGTGACGTAGCGAAGAGGAAATTGATAGATAGTTATACGTGGCAGAAAGAGAAAGACGAGACTGGTCTCTTTGGGGTTTGTCTGTGGAACGAAGCAGACGTATTTTAAAGGTGTCATTCCCCCTACGGTGGACGGTTGGAAGAAAGTCTAATACTGTCTAATGTTAAGACTGTTCAATAAAACTACACTGAAAACATTAAGACCCAAAGCAAAAATAATGTGGTAAAATAATGAAAGCGACGTGGCTTAGAAAATGGTAGTGACGTAAAAAGAAGTACGTGATGAAAAGAGGAGTGTAGTCAACTCTCTTGGATCTCGTCTACGGAATTGAGCAGACGTATTTCAGAGGTCTGTTTCCCTCTCCCCATACAGGATAGGTGGGGGAAGGTCTAATACTGTATTTTAATACTGCTTAATGCTAATACTGTGTAAAAAAACAGGTTAAAAGTAATAACAAACCTCAAGTCAATAAGGTGCGTTGTTATTCTACGAAAAACGATATATCACATTTTATCGATTTCAAAAGCAGAAAAGACACTAATTTAACTGAATAAAGAAAGGCCGTTTTCAGTGAAAGACGCACGTTTATCCAGTTTAAATGATGAAATCTGCAACCAAAAAAGGTCGTTAAATGACGAAATTATAGTATTGTTTTATGCGGATCGCAAGTGTGTCTGCAAAGAGGTATATTTGACATTCTTGGGTTATATTTGTTATCATGTTATCACCTTTCGTCCGTTGTTTCTCATTATCATTCGCAAATTTCATCTGATGTATCCCTTTACTCTCCCTCTTCCCGTCTTTTTCTTTTTAAAAACTCCCGATGTAACCCTCTACCCATATATGAGTCAGTTACGTAAGATGGAGTACTGCTGCCACATCTGGGGAGGTGCTGCTCAGGGCACTATTTTTTTATTTGCCAAACGACAAAATCGACTTCGAAATCTACTCGGAGATAATCTTTTCTGTGCTCTACAGCTCCTTCCTCACAGGGGAGACGTTACTAGTCTTTCTCTACTCTGTCGTTATTTCGATGGAAGGTGCTCGACTGAGCTCAAATTTCTGGTTCCTCCTTGTAAGACATTCACAACACTATCTTGTTTTCCTTACTATAACCGCAAAAATATTGCCTTTCTTCCTCCGCGTGTCTAAGATCAAAGGGGATTTTCTTGAACATAGTTTCTTTCCAAGAACTCTCCATCGGTGGAACAGACTACCACTGGACTGATTCTCTGCAGACTACAGCATGGTCATCTTCAAATAAAATGTCAACAAATACTTGTCATAAACTGTCCCCATAAGTAATCAAATTTCATTAATTCTATTCATCATTTTCTACCTTCTCATAATATTCTTCATCATTCAACCAACAATCTATCCATCTCATTAACTCTTATCCTCGAGTGGCTTTAGACCCTAGAAAAGTGCTGATTTATTAGTGAATAAAAATAACACGTTTCTCATCCTCATCTTTTATTATTTGTTTTCTTACTTTAATTATGACATTTTTTGGCGGCGTGTGATAATTCTTTAAACTCGGCATAACTTCATTACGCCTAAAGCAAATCCAGTCAGCCGCCTCAATCCACGGATCGTTATAATCCCTTTGCGCATAGAAAAATTAGCCGAGTCGAGCGGATATGACACACCTGACTACATTGGATGAGAGTTGGACAAAAGGAAAGGAAGAAAAAGCAATTTATTGGATTGATCAAAAGATCGGCTTTTGACCGAATTTAAACGAGACAACAAACAAATGCGAAATGATATCCGCAATCATAAATCCGAGCTCACAATAAACCGATTTTACAGCAAAAATGAACCTCTACTACTACTACTACTACTACTACTACTACTACTACTACTGCTGCTGCTGCTGCTGCTATTAAAAGAAAATAGCTGAAATATTTAGGAAACCCCTCGAGTGCGAAAGCCAACCTACATAACCAGAAACAACTGACAAACGCCAGATATAGAAAAAATTAGAATGAATAATTCAAGAATCCAAAGGACCTGAAAACTACGAAGATAGATATGTTTAAAAAATCACTGATCCCCTCCCAAATCATATGATTTGCCCCCTCACCCCTAAATCATATGATTTGCCCCTCCCTCCCCAATTACATGACTTGCCCCCTCTCCTTCCGAATCACATGATTTGCCCCCTCTCACGAAAACTAGCATAATTTGCTCCATGATTAGTCTCCTCCTCCAAAAATCGCATCAGGGATGACATGAAAATGCAGACAGATAAACCCATTAAAGCCAGAAATCCTGGCATGATGATAGTCAACAAGAATGAACGAAACCGGCCAAATAGTAGATTTCGCCGTCCCAGCATTCACAGGGTGAAGATCAAGGAGATGGATACTCTATGTAAATACTTGGAGTTTGCCAGAGAACTGAATGGGATATGGAACATGAAGAAGACTACTGCAATGCCAATAATCGTAGGAGCACTCGGAACAGCTTCAAACAACCTGTAAGAAAAGCCTAGGAAAACTTGAAATCAAAGAGAGGAATTACACTACACAGAGCACGAAAACAGCGGAAATATGAAAAAAAATGATCGAATACGGAAACCAACGTACATCGGAAGGTTACGCTGACTATGTTGAAGTTGAATGACGTTGCGTAGAGGTGTATAGGGAATATGGTGCGTGAAGTCCAAGAGAGTTAGGATTGATAGCTAAAAATCCGATACTTCTCCCCCCGCCCCTAAAAAGCGCGTTGTCACCAGCATCGGTTGGTACCACAGAAAATGCCCATAATGGGTCTTGAAGGATGGAAAGAGAGAGGAGGGATAGCACCATTTAGATCTTAACTGGAAGAGTACAGGGAGTACTGGAATCCCGACGGCGCTTATTATCACTTAAATTCCAGGTTAATTCAATGAAAACGTAATGGTAAACGGCTGTTTCAGGAATGCAAACTGATTTGAAACGCTGATCTCTGGTTCCCTTTCATAAAACATTCACAGCAAAAACTAGTCTTCCTAATAATAACTGAAAAAATCTTTTCTTCCTCCGTGCGTTTAAAATAATATTGAATTTCCATGAATAGAATTTCTTTCCAAATATCTGTGAAATACATTACCACGAGACTGCTTTCCTGCGCACTACAATATGGTCGTCTTCAAATCCAATGTCAACAAATACTTATCGTAAATCGTTTTCATAAGTTATAAAAGTTTGTTAATTCCATTTATCAAATTCAATCCTCCCATAATATTCTTCATTATTAAACTGAAAATCTATTCTGTATATTAATCTTATGCTCAATTAACAATCTGTGCATAATTATCCAATTCATATTTGAATTCAGTGAAATTATATAATTAAATAAAATAAATATTATCAAAACTCAGATAAATAAAATCGATATAATAACGTAAAGTCTGTTTGTCGATTTTAATCATCGATAACTTCATTTCTAAAAAATAGATAGTTAAATCTGTTTTGATAAAAAGATCACCTTTCGATTGTGTTCTTAAAAAGAAATTTTACTTTAAATTGAGTATAACAGTTTCTATATATATTCCGATCCATATATCATTTCGGAATTTCTATGCACCTCTGTCAGGTCGCAGAAAATGATATCGACTTCAGAATGGTTTTAAAAAATCCAATACATTCATTATTATTTATTTTTGATAAATATGATATAATGATTTTATTAATATACACGTCATAATATACAGATAGATAAAATCATTTCCTGTGAGTCTTCTTTACAAGAGAGAGAGAGAGAGAGAGAGAGAGAGAGACCGAGAGAGAGAGAGAGAGAGAAAGGCCGATTTACTTTAAATAAAGAAAAGAACACTATCGGGCAACACGACTTTCTTTTAACTGGTGTTTCGTGGCGCAAGTGGAAACAGACCAGTTGTCATACTAGTCGAGGAGGTTCGCCTTGTTGTCACTCTGTCAACCTAGGGTCTGTTCTGAACAACGGATCCATACTTTGCTGGGAAGACGTAATTTCCGGCCCAGTCCAAAGAAGTGCACCTTACTAAGCATTACCGCCTTCTTTTCTGAGATGGAAGGTTATTGCTAGTCATCTTAGGCGCACCTACCAATAAATACGTACTGATCTATTTTCGGCTATTGTTGTACACTTCCAGAAATATCTCGCGAGAGATTTGATTTTCCTCTCCACATTAAACTGATTTCGTGTCCAACCTTGCAGCTGCAGTGGGACACGCCTAAATAGCGGTACTCGAACTTTAACTCAACGATTGAGTAGAAAAGCTGAATCATCGATTATTTCTGCTCCATTGTTTTATGACTTTTGCCTGCTAGTTCTGCTTAAGTCTGCTTCAGTTCTGGACAATAATCATGTTTTTTATGATCATGTCATCATTATTATGAAAACTAATCTCACCACACATTCTGCTAGACGGGCCTAAACCGGACACCTTCGCTACAGATGGTTTGTTATGCCTATTTTATTCACAATAACTTAACGTTGGCGCAGGTTAGCCCGACCTTCTCGATCTCTTTGTCGCAAGATGGAGTACTGCTTCTACATCGGAGTAGGATCCGCACAGAGGACTCTTTCTTCCCTTGACAGTTTAAAATCGATTTCGCAATCTAGTGGGGAATGCTTTTTATATTCGCTACAGCAGGTATGTCCCACCCGACGGCCGATGTAGCGCATGCAATACTTTGCAAGTTCACTCACCGTCCGTATTTAGCTTTAATTTCAATTTGAATTACAGTTTATATCATTTATACTGAATAGATGTTCGTTGTTCATTGAAAAATGACATGTTTTTTTTATTCCGAACATTTTTAACACTTAAAATAATATATCACATTTTATAGATTCCAATTTTTTATTTGGCGCGTAAAAATCTTTGCTATTTAAAATTTCGTTATTTTTTTGTCTTTTGCTAAACCACTTTGTTATTTTGAATTCGCGAATGGAACTAAATTATTCGTGTGCATATCGTATGTTTTACGTTTAAGTAACAAAAATATTCCACATCAATTTTGATTAAACTACTTCAGTTATTTGCGTACGACCCTTATAAACACCCAAACTGACCAATGGGGTGCTCAGGGAACTCTGGGTTTGCCATGCCTTCTCTACAGCCCCTTTTCACAGTAGAAACAATGATAGCCTTTCTCTACAATATCGTTTTTCCATAGAAACTGCTCGACTGTGGTTCAATCTCTAGTTTCTTCCTGGTAAAACTTTCATATCAAGAAATTGATTTCTACAACCACTGCAAAGAATTTCGTATACCCATAGTCGAAACTCAGTGACGACTTTTCCAAGAGATAACACTCTGAAAGTTCGAATGAAACAAAATAAAGAAGGCCGCTCTTGGTAGAAAATCGTACTGAAAATCGGAAATACATACATTAAAAATATCTTGACAGTTTTAAATACTATGATTTTATAGAATACATTTTCTTTTCTTTCAAATTATCAGGGAAACATTTATATGGATATTTGTTCTGCTTAAAAATTGAATATATGATATGAGATATTTAAGTTTAAAATTAGATTTGACATTTCTTCTATTGCAATATTTTAAATATGAATATTAATTAAAATACGAATAATTTTATTAATCGAAAGAAATTGTTTTTCAAAAAGTGGCAGCTCCTAGTTAAAAAATTAATTTGAACGATTTGGGATGAAAATCTATGGAAGCACAGACAGAAAAGTGTCCATATCAAGCATTAACAGTAACATCCCCTAATAATAATAACAGAATACTAGGAAATTTAATTAAAACAATATAATTGAACTAATTTAATTAATGATGTTTTCATTCGTTACTTGTACATTTAAAAACATATTTAAGTGCTGAGTTTTCTTTGGAATAATTTGATTAAAAACATATACAGTGCATCTGATACTATTTCTACACTAAATAGATACACCTTTTTTACGGTTATGTGCATCCGTAGCGCGCTGAATCAAACCATGACTTGTATAAAGATGTATGAAACATTTTTTAGAGATGGGAATTTTAGACCTTTACTAAAGATGCTTTTTCTATCACTAATGTTTTAACAAGTACATATTGTTACATATACGGGTTCGTTATTTTTTTTCACTATTTTCAATAAAAAATATCATTGAAGGCTTTTAGCATTTTAATTAAAGATGTTTTTAAGATATTTATTTTGCAAAATGAGAGGTCAAAAATATTTGTTATGAATTAAAAATGAATTAAAGATGTAATATTATTTTGCTTTTTTACTTATGATACATACGCTAATCTCTTTCAAATAAAACTAACATTAAACCTGAAATAATTGATTCTAATTGTTTTATATATCGTTTTGATAAATTAATCAAGGGAGGCGCGAGAGCGCTCTATCCCTTAATAGACTTCAAGAATGGCCTATGCTGGAAATCTCATTTCTTTGATCAATCATAACTCAAAAACCAATAAACCAAATTAGTTAAAACTTGATACAACATTTTTATTTGATATGTTCTATAAGTGTGTAGAATTTCAGCATCATTAGTCAAGGCAACCCAGAGATCCAGAAAGTTCAATCATGAAATCATGTTATCTGTGTGTACGTACGTACGTACGTACGTACGTATGTGCCACCCTGTATCTCATCAACTATTTGATGGATTCAACTGATTTTTGTTAGAGATAGAGGTTCTAGGGTCTCGTTGATGGCATTTTAATTTCAGTTTACCATTTCCAGAAAATTCCAAAAAACCTTCAAAATGATCATTGTATTGAGGCATAGCCTTTACAAAAGTAGTGACATTCCATGATAAATGCCAGTATACTGAAATCATATGCCCTTAATAGGGTTAAGATGAAAATTCATATACACTAAATGTACAAAAGCAAGGAAATTCCCAAATTTTTACACTTTTATTGTCATTAAGGTATTTTACTGGTAGGAATTTTTCTTCAGCGCACCTCACACACTTCATCAACTCATGGATAGAAATGTATACTGTAGTGATGTGATAATGAAATGGTTTGGTTGATATGTAGTCATACCCTTAATTAATGACAATAAAAGTATAAAAATTTGGGAATTTTCTTTGCTTTTGTACATTTAGTGTATATGAATGTTCATCTAAACCCTATTAAGGGCATATGATTTCAGTATACTGGCATTTATCATGGAATTACAATTTACTTGCATAAAGGCATATTTTATTTTATTTTAGGTACATTCTTCGGGCAGAGATAATGTATGTGTGGGCGTTAAGGAGAGATAGGGAGAGGTGGAATTATGTAGACCTATCAGAGGATTGAAAATAATGAATGGAATGAATAAAATTTGATGCCTTGTGAGGACGTTTTATGACAAGTGTTTAGTGATATTCGATTTGAAGATGACCATGTTGTAGCTTTCAGCGAAACTCTGTTCATGGAAATTCTGTTTGATGTTAGGCACACGGAGGAAGAAAAGAAAGCTCTTTGGTGGTAGTGTCTCCCTACCACCACTACAAAGACCTTTCTTTTCTTCTTCTCTATTCCCTACCCTCTCAACTTGCTGCGATAGTTTTATAAGAAGAAATCAGTCGAGGCTACCCAGTCTAATGAAGTAAGCATTTAAACGTTGGCGAAAATAGTACGATACATCATTTTTGTAAAGGAATGCAAATCATAGCTATAAATGACTTGCATGTTTAGCCGGCGTGACTCGGGAGTGGAGAGGCATGGATTACAAAAGAGAAGAGTTACAAAGTGGGTGTGACATTTTTATTTGAAAACTTATCTCTCTCTTATGCTCTCTCTATTCCCTTCTCTATTCCTTACCCTCTCAACTTACCCTCTTCCTATCTCCTCCTCCTATCTCCAAATTCCCCCTCTCTCCTACCCACTTCTTCCTACCCACTCTCTATCACTCTCTCTCACTTTATTAACCTCGATCTCGCTTTCTTTGTCAACTGGAAATAATTGTTAACGAATTACTTTCATAATAACATCAAACATTGCTCTAAATATTGACCCCCTAACTAATTCTGTTCCTGTTGATCCTAAAATAATAAAAATTTAAAAATAAATGCGCCTATATTTTGTCGGCGTCAATTGTGAAAAGGATTATATCAGCTTTGTGGATGTGTCTTGTGTAGTTTTAACTTTTAGCTAACAATCATGGAAGACAACTTTCCTTTATATAAATGATGATTTTCATTACTAAATATTTCTGGGGTGATTTTTATAGCCAATGTCTATTCAGATATGAATTCACGTAATAAATAACGTTTTACATTCGCCTATTCGCTTGAATTGTCTCGGCATTTGTTCATACACTAAATAGTATTAAAAAAACTCGCGTTAATAATGGTTTCCTAGACGTAGTCATTCATAACGAAATGAGATCATTAAAAGCCTGAACAACATTGGCTAGAAAAATACAAAGGAAATAATTATAATAAGAAACAAAAACAACTGCTTGAAATACTGGTATTTTTAAAAAAACATATTTCACCCCAAACAAGGCAGGCCGCCACTGTAAGGGGCTACTGATAATAAGTTGTAGGTTTTGGATGTCATCCCAAGTTAGGAGTTGTGCAGCGAGATGTCTGTTTACATTAGTTTTAAACCTCTGCATGTCGGTACAGTCGGGGAAACAGGGAGCAGGGAGGGTGTTCCAGTGGGTGGCAGTACGAGGAAAGAAGCTATTGGAGTAGAAGGCTCTCCGGCATCTGGGGACCTCCACAGTGAATGGATGGGATTTAGCTTATTGTCGAGTTGGTCTAGTGTATTTCCGTCATCGGAGCACAATCCATTGAAGTATTTGTAAAACAAGCACAAGGATGCAAATTGCGCGGATGGGACAGGGGCTGGAGCTTGGAGTATAGTGAGGGACCTATTAAGTTGGTGACTCTTTTTTGGAGCTTGTCTAAGAGGGAGAGACTAGTTCGTGATGCACCAGCCCAGATGTGGCAACAATACTCTATGCATGGGCGGATGGTGCCTTTGTAGAGATACCGGATAATGTCAGGTGTGAGGAGTTTATTAGCACGGTAGAGGGAGCCCACCTTCCTTGCTGCAGCCTTGGCAATGTCTTCAATGTATTTGTTCCAATTCATGTTACCTGTGAAGGTTAGGTCGAGGAGTTTGAATGTTAGACTCTCAAGGAGGGTGTTATTTTCCATGATAATCGGTGGTTGAAAAGATTTCTTGTAGTTATTGAAGGAAAGGAGCTTTGTCTTTGCGGCATTAGAAGTTACCAACCATTTATGACCCCAATCCACCACAGACATTTTCTAAGGATTCAGCCCTTGCCTCGAATATGTTCGCGTCTGTTTTGCCCACATGACGAGAGTAAAGCATGATGTCGTCAGCAAATATACTTATCTCAAACTCTATGTCATCGTTTATGAAAATCAGGAGCAATAAAGGTCCAACGATGGATCCTTGGGGTACACAAACATTTATGTCATGTTGCTTAGATGAAAAGTCATCGAGGACAACCTGGATCTTTCTTTTGTTTAGGAATAATCTAATTATATTAAATATTTGTCCAGTAATACCTTATGAGCGAATTTTTAGGATAATCGGTTTATACCATACCTTGTCAAAGGCCTTGGATATATCAAGCGCTACTGCCCTAGCTTCACCTGCCTTGTCCAGTGTATGAGATATGCGTTCAGAGATGAACGTTAGGATATCCGCAGTAGATCGTGCTTGTCTAAATTCATATTGGCGGTCAGAAAGAAGTTTAGCATTAACGAGGTGCTGGACTATCGCTAGATTGATTGAAGATTCAAAGATATGGAGTAGACTGATTGGGCATTAGTTCTAAGGATCAGTTTTATCCACAGAATTCTTGAATACTGGTACAACAGAGGCAATTTTCCAGCTATCGGGGAAGCAGGATTCATTTGTTGTAGAGTTTGGAGAGGACAGGGACCAGTTTTGCAGAGTATTTCTTAATTACTATTATAGGTATAAGATCAGGCACACAAGCTTTGGAGGTGTCAAGATTTTTTATGATATCCCTTACCTGGAATAGGGTGATGCCCAGGTTTTCAAGTGTGGCTTCGGTCCGCAATGGGAATTTAGGGAGTGGGTGGTTTGCTGAGTCCAAAGTGGAGTTTAAGACGAACCCCTGGGCAAGTAGTTCAGCCTCATCAGCTAACGTGCAAACGACATCATTGTGGTTTAATAGCGGGGGAAATCGTTGATTGCCCATTGTTAACCACACTATTGTAGATTTTCCAGAAATCGCGAGTACATAGTTTCTCTGACTGAATGCGTTTTTTGGTTATCTCTGTATACCTTCTATTTGCTTCACCTATCACTGCCTTACAATTATTTCCTGACTCTATAAATTTATGTCTATTCGCAGTTGACTTATGGCGGCCGAACTTTCGGAATGCTAGCTGCCTCTCAGCAATGACAGCTTCATATTTCGAGGTGAACCATTGAGGAGAGTGAGGTTTGCTGAAGAATTTTCGCATGGAGACATAGGATTCAATGCCTGATTTGACCCATTCGGTTAACTCATTTGCACACTAATCAGAAGAGATTGAGAAGGTTTTACTCCATGGGGCGTCGTTGATGTGATCTTTGATAGACTCAAAATCAGCCTGCTCGTAGTATCTCGTTATTTTGAGCAACGGCTCATCAGCTTTTGGACGAGTTTTGGGGGTGATATAAATCATTAGCACAATGTGATCAGCATTCCCGAGCGGGCTATGGGCTTTCGTCATACAAGCCTTGGGAATTGAAGTCAAGAACAGGTTGAGAAGTGAGGCTTGCTGGTCTACTCGATCGGGGATGCGTGCCGGGAAAACGACAGTCTGTGAGAGGGAGTGAGTTAAGGAGAAATTATACGTAGAGTTACCGGCTGCGTAACTAAATCTGGAGAATCCCAACCAGTCACGGTGGTGTGCATTAAAATCCCAAAATACTTGTATCTGAGCATTCGAGTCGAGTGAGAGTGCTTTATCTATGATGTCAGAAACAGAGTTTAGCAGGGTACAGTCCTGGGTCAAAAGCGACTTTGTATTAGTACATACTTTAATAGTGTTAGTAATTACAGAAGAGTTCTTTAAAGGGGAGGTAATCACAAATGAAGTAGGTTATTCTCAATGACTGATTACATTCGTCACCATTTTAGTTTTAATGAAGTCGCTCTATCAATCGACGAGGCCTTTTACGGATTTTGTTTGAACATCTTTGTAGCCCGGTATTTGGAATATTATCAGAACTCTGGATTTCAGTGTCTGAAGATACGCTGAGATGTCTTTTCTGTCTTCGCCCCGAGTAAGTATGAAAAAGTATTTTTCTGCGTGCAGGTGTTCCGAATTGGTTTGTAGTTGAGATCGTTTCGGAGAAATTAGACCTTCGTCCGCATCTGACTCGTTGTGGGCATTCTGGGATTTTAGAGACGATATGGATTCTGTATCTAATGGTCGCAGTGATTCCGTTGTCTGAATAGATGTAGGCTATAATCCTAAAAATATCAAATAAAGAGCGCAAGCACGTGTTCACCGAGTTTGCTGATATGCCCGGCCAAGAAAATGCGAATGGTTATTGCGAATATTCGTCGATGTCTATTGTATTTGTATGATTCTCTTTTTGGACGGTCGGGCACCGGTTGACATTAATGGTTATCCTCTCACATGATTCAGTGGCTTTAATCAGCGTCCCATTTTTGAGGGCTGAAGAACCGTGATTTTTCTTCTGCACTTATTCTACTTGATTTGATCATTTATTTACGGCGTCTTTAGAATGTGATAGATTTCTGGTCCGTACTACATATGTCATATTTTGTTATGCCTAGATGGCAAGGTTCATTGTGTAAGGTACGAAGTTCAGCCATGTTTGGTATCGGTAGTGCGTCGACAGCAGCATTTTCTTTACCAGGTCGGTAGTTTAGATCCAACGAAAAACGAGAGAGTTCTATTTTCAACCTCGCAATTGTCTCAATTTTAATTCTACTTGTTTCCTTGTGTTAAACATGAATACGACAGATTTTTTGATCAGTAATTAATCTAAAATGTCGCCCGATCAAATATTGTTTCCCTTTTCTGATTTCCTCGACTCGATTATATACCTCTCCTTTGATTGCCGAATGTCGCTGTTCCAAACGCGACAAGGTTATAGGAGCTAATCTTCACATCAACTGTAAGACTATAATAATCTGCAACAAAAGAATCGCTAAAGAAAAGAAACCAAGGCCTTTCCTTATAAACAACACATTACAGATTTAGTTAAGCGACCTACACCTAACGGTGTAGGTTGCCTGAAGTTTAAACCGTAAAGAAAAGAATAGAAAAGTAATAAAGTCGGATTCCGCAAGTATTTTCTTGGAGCAGTATATCTTCAAGTGAAGATAGCCTTGCTTAGTGTCAAGCTGACAGAGACAGGAAAGGGCACCTTGCAGTTCTCTTCTTACTCTGCAAATCCTTAAATTACTCGAGAGGTTATTAAAAGGTTCGGTCGAAATTAATACGTATCGTATGACCAAACAGCCTCGCTCGGGCTGCTCTCCGCAAAAGGAAAAAATGTCAATGTTTCTGACTGTTATAAGGTCGTTGTAAAGAGAAGCGAAAGGGCACCTGGCTTTCCTTAAAGAGAAAGTAATTACATAATAGGAGCATCTGACTTCTCCACAAATAGCAGGACCTATAGCATTAATCGCCGCGCTGACTTTTTCCTTTTAACTATTTTTAAGCCACCACTGCAGTGTGAGAGAGAGGAAAGCTGCCCGTTTTACCAATCAGTGTATTTCGTTTAGAAAAGGAAGTAATCTACGGGGAGTAATGTGCAAACATGCCCAGAGCTCGTCTTAAGGCACACATATAATTAAGAATTAGCAGTTTAAAGGCACACACATAATTAAGAATTGGCAGTTTTTGGGGACACATATAATAAAGAATTGGCAGTTTTAGGGCACACATATAATAAAGAATTGGCAGTTTAAGAGCACACACATAATTAAGAATTGGCAGTTTAAGGCACACATATAATTAAGAATTGGCAGTTTTAGGGCACACATATAATTAAGAATTGTCAGTTTTAGGGTACAAATATAATTAAGAATTGGCAGTTTTAGGGCACACATATAATAAGGAATTGGCAGTTTTAAGCACACATATAATTAAGAATTGGCAGTTTTAGGGCAGACATATAATTAACAATTGTCAGTTTTAGGGCACACATATAATTTAGAATTGGCAGTTTTAGGGCACACATAATTAAGAATTGGCAGTTTTAGGGCACACATATAATTAAGAATTGGCAGTTGTAGGGCACACATACAATTAAGAATTGGCAGTTTTAAGGCACACATAATAAAGAATTGGCAGTTTAAGGGCACACATATAATTAAGAATTGGCAGTTTTAGGGCACACATATAATTAAGAATTGGAAGTTTTAGGGTACACATATAATTAAGAATTGGCAGTTTTAGGCCACACATATAATTAAGACTTAGCAGTTTTAAGCACACATATAATTAAGAATTGGCAGTTTTAGGGCAGACATATAATTAACAATTGTCAGTTTTAGGGCACACATATAATTTAGAATTGGAAGTTTTAGGGCACACATAATTAAGAATTGGCAGTTTTAGGGCACACATATAATTAAGAATTGGCAGTTGTAGGGCACACATACAATTAAGAATTGGCAGTTTTAAGGCACACATAATAAAGAATTGGCAGTTTAAGGGCACACATATAATTAAGAATTGGTAGTTTTAGGGCACACATATAATTAAGAATTGGAAGTTTTAGGGTACACATATAATTAAGAATTGGCAGTTTTAGGCCACACATATAATTAAGACTTAGCAGTTTATAGGACACACATATAATTTCGAATTGGAAGTTTTAGGGCACACATATAATTAAGAATTGGCAGTTTTAGGGCACACATATGATTTGGAATTGGCAGTTTTAGGGCACACATATAATTAAGAATTGGCAGTTGTAGGGTACACATATAATTAAGAATTGGCAGTTTTAAGACACACATATAATTAAGAATTGGCAGTTGTAGGGCACACATATAATTAAGAATTGGCAGTTTTAGGGTACACATATGATTTGGAATTGGCAGTTTTAGGGCACACATATAATTAAGAATTGGCAGTTTTTGGGCACACCTATAATTTAGAATTGGCAGTTTTAGCGCACACATATAATTAGGAATTGGCAGTTTTAGGGCACACATATATTTAAGAATTGGCAGTTTTAGGGTACACATTTAATTTAGCATTGGCAGTTCTAGTGCAGACATATAATTAAGAATTAGCAGTTTTAGGGCACACCTATAATTTAGAATTCGCAGTTTTAGGACACACATATAATTAAGAATTGGCAGTTTTAGGGCACACCTATAATTAAGTATTGGCAGTTTTAGCAACAGTTTCAACTGTTCTGGGTTCAGTAACATAGAACATTTGCTCACAGTGTAACCCAGTAAATAAATGGTGTAAAAAAAGTATTTATTGCAACTTAGTTTAAGGTTGTATTCCTCAATGGCCGCCATAAATTGTTTCAGATTACGATTATGATATGCATGGATATGTCCGCATACAGTTATATTATCAACGTAGGCCATGCTGCCTTTCAATTTTTCCTCGTTAATTATGTTATCCATAATCGACTAGAAACTAACAACAGCATTCGTTACTCCGAATCCTTTTAAACTTGTAAAGGCAACCATTTATCTCAAAAGCTGTGTAGGGTCAATCTACTGGTTTGATGGCCACTTGGTGATCAGCGCTTCTGTGATCTAGTCTACTGTACACTATATATATATGGCGATTCCGCCTATAATTTCGTCTATTCGAGGTAGCGGGAAAGCATCGAGTAGGGTAAACCTATTTATGGTTGTGCAGCAATCAATTACTCGCCCTTTTCTGTAGAGGTCGGAAGATGTTACTGATACCTGAGTCCTAAATGGAGACTCACTCGTCTCAATGATCCCTTCACCAAGCATTCTCGTAATTTCCGTTTTTATGAAATCTTGTTCTTCGAGTGGGTACTGTCTCGATTCAATTGCCATAGACTTGCAGTTTTGAGTTAAATTATTGCGGAGTGATAGCTACTGTGCATTGAGTCCTGTTAAGTTACAAATGCTAAGGAATGGCTTGGGTCCTTCAAAAGGAATATGAGAATGATGCTGAAGAAAATCGTATCACAGTATAACGTCACTACAGAGGGGTTTTATTATCAAAAGTTTTATGTTTCTATACCAAATATCTTTGAAAAGTGAGCTGAACAAACAGTATTCAATCAGGTGTGATGATAGATAAGCATTCGACATAAACACCTGAGTAGAACAGAGGGAACTATTTCAGTGATGAGTCTTCACAATATTAAAATAATATAATTCCCAGAGTTGCCGATGTCAATTAACGTATCAGTAAAACCACCATTAATATTAATCTGTATTATACTTTAAGAAAGACATCTGGAGACGTAGTTGTTATAGTAGCTAGCATAAAAGAGACAGTATAATTTTTTTAAAAGTCCAATCTCCCTACAGTTGTGACACCTAACATATTTAGCCAAACAAGAAAACCTAGGATCTAGATAAGTGATATTTACGACCCATGGAAGCAGCGGTGATAGCCAGCTTTGAAGGTTTTGCAGTGTCCGGAATTTCTTGGTAAGAGAAGGAAGTTACAAAGAATTATGCACATAAAAAAGATGGGCGCGCAAGAAAAGTGCGTGTTGTTCAAAGCAGCACCGACCGTATCATACTGTTTTTGAGCAACCTCAAACGCATAAGGCTGTTCGGAGATTATGACATTTGTTTTCAAGTAGTCAGTGTCTTACCTGAGTATTATAAAGTTCGTTAATGACAGTATTCGTGTGCTCGTCTCGAATTTCTTCGGCATTCATTGGCCGGAAGTTACAATCATTGCTCAGGGTCCGCAATTCTTAAAAATAAATGCTCCAAAGATTCACCATTTAGTCGTCGTCGTGTAGCGAGTCAGTACCGCGAAAATATTTCGTTTTGGGGCTTTTCAGTAGGTAGTTAATCACTAATAGCTTCTTCATAGTTAGTACGGCTCATAATTATTTTGTGTCATTATAAATAATTATACATAATTAGTTTCAAGCTTGTTTATTGGCGGTTGTGAATTTTCTGCATATAATGATTGTAAAACGTTTTCAAACGTCACTTTTAAATGCATGTCAGAATTAAGAGTCTCAGGTTCCACGTCGAACCATTATGCGCTCATTGGTTGTTCCATGCGGATTCAAAACATGAATTGTAATAATAAACAAGGACAACAGTAAACTTGAATAAACTTTATTCTGCTTGAAATATTGGTACTTGTGTTAGTACAGACTTTTATAGTGTTAGT
Source organism: Sepiola atlantica (assembly GCA_963556195.1). Lineage (NCBI taxonomy): Eukaryota > Metazoa > Mollusca > Cephalopoda > Sepiida > Sepiolidae > Sepiola > Sepiola atlantica. The sequence continues at coordinate 71,767,642 of OY744536.1, read as the reverse complement.
AATTACAGAGAATTCTCCAAGGGGGAGATAATCACAAATAAGGAGGTTATTATCATTGTCGTATTCCAATATATCAACAAATTGTTCTGCTGAGCTGAATACGTTACTAGTAAGTGATTTTTCATAGTTTGTGGCTTTTTCGTGATTAATGATATGGATATAAATGCCTTTGTGTCAGTTAATTGTAATTAACTGACACAAAAGGCATGTATACACGAAACACATGTTTTTTTTTTATTTTACTTTATCTTATGTGCATGCGTCGGACAGAGAAATAGAAATAGAGAGAGAGAGAGAGAGAGAGAGAGAGAGAAAGAGAGAGACAGTAATTTATTAGGAGATACGTGCGTTCGCCTCGCTTCCAACTCAAATCTGTTGCTAGCTACTTAGTCACGTGGTCCCTCGACTTCCACTTCTTGTTTTTAGCCCATGTTTTCCCATGCATGTAAAATTTGAACTTCTGACCCCGTGACAACTCACTTATCACCCTCGTCCATTAATTCTATATCAATATAGTGCATAACTACAAAATAAATATAAACAATGAGGACATGCAATTAGAAATACAGGTCCCAAACTGATTTTACGGCAATTGCTGGGTCGGAACTTATTTTAATCGGAACAAAATCGCGAGAGAGAACTTGACTATCCAGCTGTTGCCACACTTGTTTACCGAGCGACCCACAGGTGGTTCTGTGTTTACTCTCCCATCGATTTGTTTGTTTACACTGCACCTGCTGGTTGTAGTCTCCCTTTATTTTGAGATTATATCTTTGCTTAAATTACAATTTGTTACAGCATCACACACAAATTCATGTGGCAACCGTAGTATTAAACGTAAATTTTCTCAAAGAAAAAGTTGAAGTGCTCAAAAACAATTTTGACACTGGTGTTTTGGTGCGTAAGCCGTGTGATAATCATAGTATTGAATGATCAAATATACATGATATTAAGAAACGCATGACTATTCGAAAAACTATGGAATTTTTTTTTATTTAATTGATCATTTATAGATACATTTTATTTCATTTATTCAATTACATGCTATTAAAAAGTTATGACGTTTTAAGAATTTGTTCGTACACAAATAACAACATGTGATTGGTTGGCAAAAAGGAATAGGCAGAGTAAACATTACTAAGACGATAGTTTTTACGATATCTATATCCGAGTTCGAATCTCACGTAAGTCTAAATTGAATTTTTAAAACTGGATACTTGTTTTATAAATTTATAGAAATTACCATAACATAATGACATAACAAATATTACATGAAATTTTTTAAAAACTAAATGATCTTTTTTGATCATCTGCAAATGTTAATATAAAAGGAATTCGAAATTAGTTCAAAGCGATTTAATTTTGCGCAAAGCATAATTTCTAATGTTTTTGGTTAATAAAAATTATAATGTTTAGGCTAATAAAATTTCTAATGTATTTGGTTAATAAAATTTCTAATGTATTTGGTTAATAAAAATTCTAATGTTTTGGTTAATAAATATTCTAATGTTTTTGGTTAATAAAAATTCTAATGTTTTGGTTAATAAAATTTCTAATGTATTTGGTTAATAAAAATTCTAATGTTTTGGTTAATAAATATTCTAATGTTTTTGGTTAATAAAAATTCTACTGTCTTTGGTTAATAAATATTCTAATGTTTTGGTTAATAAATATTCTAATGTTTTTGGTTAATAAAAATTCTACTGTCTTTGGTTAATAAGAATTCTAATGTTTTTGGTTAATACAATACGACACAAATACATGTATCGTAGTTACTTATTCTCTCATGCAAAAACGAAATATTTAATAACGTATTTTTTTCCATAATATTTAACAAATATTTACCTTTCCACTAAAAAGCTAAATAAAGATGGCAATTGAAATACCCAGGTACAAATACCGGTGAAGAATCGGGTATGAACTAGTGCTGGTTTTAGTTTCTAGCAATCCTGATTTTAATTAAATATCTTGAGAGTTTGAAAACTTAAATCTTAAAAACTGTCGTTTATTCGCACCTTCAGAGTGTTATCTGTTTGTAACTGAGTTTCGAATATAATGTCCTCCTTGAAATAATGGAGGAGTAAAATAATTCAAATTTAATGATTTTAGATTTAAATTTCTGGTTTTTAGAATTATTTTCTATCGAGAGCTACGTTTCAAAAATTCGTTTTTAATTCACACTTTCAAGGTGTTATCTTTTTTTGTAAAGGTGGTCACTGAGTTTCGACTCTGGGTAATGTCAAATGTATTTCGTCATTAAAATGAGGGGGGGGGGAGTAATTGAAGTAACCAAACAAATATTTTTTAAATTAAATAAATACTTAGTATTAACATTCATTTATTAATTAAAAAATACTGAAGTGTTATTAAGATAGTATATTTCTCTGATTTCTAGTGTATTGTTTTTCAATCAGGCATATTTATTAATTAGTTACAAAAGAAATACATCTCATTTTATTGCTCGTCCCTATATATATGTGTATGCTTATATATATATATATATATATATATATATATATATATATATATATGTATGCTTATATGATGTTTGGGAAGTGAGTCTACGTGTTTTAAAAACATTTTGTTCGGTTTATTATTTTGTAAAACGTTTGTGAAATTAATGCTGAAGCTGAGTTTGAGGGGAATTCTTCCTGCGTAAACTGCTCATATATCTCCATTATTAAAGTGTTGACGTTCGACTGTTTGAACCGCGCCGCAACACCATCGTCTTGTAAGACGCTAATCACCAACGCCAGATTAGTTGCAATTGAGAGCAATACATCAGCTCGATGGTGCAGCCATCGAGTGCGGCGAAAAGATTCCGTGTATTGCGGAACAGTTAAATCATCGACAGAATATCAAACAAAAGTATAGAGATTGTTAAGACCCTCTTTCTAATTGAATAGCTGTACCACCCGGCGTTTTCCGGGATGCAGTAAAGACATTTTAGTTTGTAATTTATATTTGTTTGCACATTTTTAAAACTAAGGATCGCCAATTTCTATATATTATTTGATTTTAGATGAGTTATCCCTTTTACTGATTTATAGTTTGAGGTGATTATTTAAAAATGTTTCATATCAGCAAGCGTCTGACCCAGACTAAGTATTAAAAAAAAGAGTAGCTAAATACATGATTATATTGCTAATAACACGCTAGATAACAAATGAAGATTGGCTAGTCAGAAGCAAAATCTGATTTGCCATCTGAAATGCTATTTGGGTCTGACTTTGAAAATTCGACAACATAATTTTATACGTTAGATTGAAGATAACAGAAAATCAAATGTCCCGAATAAAATTAAAAAATAAATGTTTACTTTTTAAAATATGAAAGTAATATTTTGAATAATTTAATGACAGAGCTTCTCGAAATACTTCTGTAAAATGTTATATTTAAGCTCTAAGAATTGGATTAAAATCCTTTTGAAGGGTGATCCCTAAAATACCACATCTGGACCCGTTAAAAAAAGTTACAATCCTTTGTGCAATCTAACTATATTCGCTACATATAAACTTCAATCTATGTCTTACTTGTCCACCAAGTTTCAGTCATGAATTTCTAACATTCTTTCTTTGATCGTCGTCCAATGATATGCGACGGCACTTCAGTGATTGTCTACTCAGTAGGTGTGATCTTAAATGGCCTGAAATTTGGTGGGCAAATCTGGTATAGACTGAAGCCTAAATTGTACAAATAACTTTTCCTCCAAACTTTGCAATACACCTTTTACAAGCGACGTAACCATACTCTGCATTAAGCGAGCATAGAAAAACTGTCTCTACCAAAATTGAATATCGATCGGATAAAATATAAAAATCGGTAACATCAATTGGAAGGAAACTGTTGTTTTTTAAGAACATAGTTGATAGGAGACAGTATCTTTTTATGAAAATAGATTCAAAGATTTAAATATCTAGTTCGTAGGAATGAATCTATTGGTGACAGAACACTAACAGACTGAGTGTACTTCATTAGATTACTTTCTCTACCCACTCCATGTGTTATAGGGGCAAGTAAATTGGGACAAATGCAACCAATTTTAAGCTTGCATTTTTTTATAATAAAAGTTTCGTAAAAAGATCAGACAATGTGAATGCTTTTGTTGGATCAGTATCGTCACAAATTACGTCTCTTCAACTATTTTCAAGTTATCTCCCTTGAACTATACTGGTAATAAGTGAGAAATTACTCTTCAGTTTTGAAGTTCAAAAAGGACTGACTCAAGAATAGTGCTAGATTGGAAACCGAAGCACAGCTCACCATTTTTACATTGTTATACACCGCTTATGCATTGTCGCCGCCAAATTTAGTTTCTGAGAAATGGAGACGGGATTCCCAGACAGCTACCTATTTCAGTATGGCCTTTTCTCTATATAAAGTAAGTTTTATTTTGTTTTACACGCCCAAGCATTCTCCGTGGTTACCCTGGCAATACACATGTATCTCGATTGTGTCTAGGCATTTATAACGCAGAATTTTACGTAGAAATCATGTTTGTTAATGTGCAACCTATTTTGTGTATCCTGTATTGTGTCATTTAACATTTGCCTTAGGCAAATCTCTTGTGAGAAAATAAATGTAGTACATATATATATATATATATATATATATATATATATATATATATATATATATATATATATATATATATATAGTGTGTGTGTCAGGTTGTATATGAAAAGAAATCAAATAAAGTGCTCGATCATATAAGAGAGCTAATATAATTTATTTAGATACTGTATATTACATATTTCAGCAATGTACCGCGGTTTCATCCAAAAGGGCAGATTTAGACATCTTTAGTAAATCTCTAAAGATGTCTAAATCTGCCCTTTTGGATGAAACCGCGGTGCATTGCTGAAATATGTAATATACAGTATCTAAATAAATTTTATATATATATATATATATATATATATATATATATATATATATATATATATATATATATGTAGTATTAACACAGCATGACGTCGCTAGCTATAAAATGCATAGTTCCTTTTATCAAGTTGAACGCTCTTATGACGTCAAGCCGCCGGATAAAGTGTTAAAATTATCACTGTTTATTCGCTATTCAGCGGTGGCCCAGTGGTTCTTGATATCGGGATTTGAGTTGTAAAATACTCGGAATCCAGTGTTTCGAATCGCATGACCAGTAGTGAATAGTCATATCTCTATGCTAATGAGTCCTGATTATAAATGACGAAACGTATACGTACATAGATAATAAACAAAACGAATATTTATTATATATATATATATGTGTGTGTGTGTGTGTGTGTGTGTGCACGTGTGTGTGTGCGTGTGTGTGTGTAAATGCAGCTGTCTCTTTATCATTTCTTTCTCATTGTCTTTTTCCGGTTTATTTCAGACACTCGTATGTAACCTAGAAAACGCATATCCAATATGTCTGCGCTCCTCGTAGAGAAAGGTGTCCCCGATCTGCGTCGCCATAAAAACGTATAAAATGGAATTGCCAGTTTCTAATTTTACACTTTCTATTTTTGAAGTATTTATTAAATAAGTTTTGTTTCTGTAGGCCGATCTGCTTTCATCGATGCACTTGTAAAATATGTGTAACTCGCAGATTGCAATGGTCAGCAGCCACAAAAGTGTGTCGCTATAGTAAGTACTCAAATCAAATCTACAAACAAACGGCCGACCAAACGTGCGTGCGTATGCGCCCGTTGTTAAGGACAACCTCTAACGACACTCTCTTCCGACATTCTTTAGTCAAGTACACGGCCTAATTTATCACTTTGTCAAAACTGTCAACAGCTATATTGATATGTGCCGGCTTTGTATTTGCAAACATTAACGGCTCACTCATTTTGACGTTCTCCAGGCGCGTTTCAACAAAGGAGCGTCATAAAACCCGAAACCAGAAACCTAGAAAAAAATCCAATTTGACGCCATATTTGCCGCTATTGATTTTAGTGCTGCTATTATTATTATTATTATTATTATTATTATTATTATTATTATTATTATTATTATTATTATTATTATTATTATTATTGTTGTTGTTGTTGTTGTTGTTGTTGTTGTTATACAACCGAAAACCATATTAAAATATTTTAAACGTAAAAGACCGGCGTTAATGAAAGCCTTGGGGTTCGTCAGAATCTGTTATTTTCGTTTTAAGGTAAGATTCGTGTTGAAAAGTTAACTTGTTTGAAATTTACTTTGATGGATGTATATCTTAAACATTTCACATTAGTGAACACGTGATAATGAAAATGCCAAAATTGGATTCACGACATGGCTGTCTGTCAATCTTATATAAATCACTTCCGGTCAAACCATGAACGAATTCTATCGTAATTTGACTACATAATAAATTATTACTAATTTTTCTATTCTTATTATAATGTAATAAATATAAATTAAACTACGTAATTTAATATTTATTCAATTATCGCTTAATATTCAGTTAAAAAAAATAATGGTTTATTTTCGTATCTACTACTAGTCCATTCATACGTAAACCATTATGAGTGATAAGTCACATCTGCTCAATAACATAAAAATATCAGCTTTTACAGGCCCGGCGGGACAGTTATAAAAGTGAGGGGCTCTCCTAAAAAGTGTGTGTGGGGGGCGGTTAAACACATGCATATATAACTTCATTATTGATGACTGTAGAGTGGGGAGGCCAAGTCAAAAAGTGTGTGTGTGTGTGTGTGGGGGGGGGGCTTGACCCCCCCTGCTCCCCCGGTGCCGCCGTCCATGTTTTATTTCTATTAAATTCCTGTTTTTCATTAATTTTGATTTTAACAATCATTCAAGCCTATTAATTCATCCACAGTTGCTTTAATCTACAATTATAAGAAACTACGTAACCTACGCATATATATACTAGCGGAAATACCCATCCACTGTTAATAATAATAGTGAAACACCTGGAACCTTTAAAAGTTAAGAAAATCGAACCTCGACATATTTCAAATCAATCAAAAACTAATATGATGGGATCGGAATTTGGAGATTACAGGACTGAAGTTATGGTCTTAGAAAAGTTTTGTGTGGAGCTAATTATTTATTAGTGATCTTTAATGAACCTAATTGTTTCAATTCTTTTAGAATCGAGATAATTTTCTGTCTGTTACCCATGGCTGGATCCGTACAGGGGGTATCCATTGTCTCCCGAGACTGAACGGGTCCCAACAATAATGTATATCCAAAACGTTAACAATCAGAAAACAGATCAATCTAGAGATTGTTTAGAGCAACGACACATTCGGAGTAACAGTTCCCTGTCGCTGCATTGATCCATGTGTGGCCCTCATAACAGGACAAGTAGACCACATGGGCATCAGGTGACATTGTTGGACATATTAGCTTTACATCTCATTAGAATCAGAAGCAACACTTTTCAGTGGAAGGAGTCATACTCCTTCGGGGATACCCTCAAATACAAATCATAAACATTACCTTCTTGGCGCAATCTATATAAATAACGATGTAATCCTCCATCCTCTTTAAGGTGCACCACATATAAAAGTCTGTAAAGCGTTTCGAATGCTTATACGTGCCTCTTCTTCTGATGGTTACGTCACGAAGCCATTATCTGTCAAGCTGCTACATTATATTAAACTGAAAATCAGCAATCACTTGAGTTTTTTCGGTCGGTGGATTCGTCTAGCATTTTGAAAAGTATTTTTGTCGCACTCTTCACAAATGAAAATTGAAAACAAAAACGATTTTGCGTTAACTTTGCTTGTTGATGTCTATTGACATTACTTTACCCTGGCGCTCACTACTTCATGTACAGTGGTTCCTTGTCGGAGTTCATCTAGAGGAGTGAAGCACCGGACGTCCTCGCTATTCGGTATCAATGTTTATTCTGTCTTCGTTTTCCGATCGGCTGACTATATTTATCAAAAACTGTTTTTGGTTTTACGCCCATTTTCTAACAACACAGTCGAATATTTATTTTACAAATTTACTTTTTACCGATTTTCATAAATACCAAACTGCCCAAACAAACTCAGTCGTGAATTCAAAATGCTACCCGGATTTGCATTCCAATCGCTAACATATATTTGTATAACCTACTTTGGCATGAAAGAAAGCTATCGTCGTCATCCTCATAACTATTATTATTATTATTATTATTATTATTATTATTATTATTATTATTATTATTATTATTATTATTATTATTATTATTATTATTATTATTATTATTATTAGTAGTAGTAGTAGTAGTAGTAGTATATTTACACATTAAGAGTTTTAACACATGTTATTATCAGTGATTGCTCACTGACAATATGGAGTCTGAGTGACAAAAGTCTCTCTATATTCTCATGTTGCGTTATCTTAACTATCGTAACAGCCGTTTACCATTGGTTTATCGCTGGCAACAACCGTTGGTCTTTTCTGGAGTTTGAGTGGTAATAAGCTTCCCCAAGGTCCCAGTACCCTCCACACCCTTCCAGTAAGGGTCTCGTTGGTAATTTCCCTCCTCGGTCTTTCTATCCTCGTTCATCCTTCATGACCATTTTGTGTGGTACCAGTCGAGACTGGTAACACCACATGTGTGTGTGTTTTAGTGCGTATGTTGGCTTATGGAATTTCGTACACATATGATGTTCTTTGTATATGTTTATTCTATTTCTATTTCAACTTACCTGTGACTGGTTGACGTTCGTTGGTTATGTGGGTTGGTTTTCGCATTCGATGATTTTTGTGCAAAGATTTCGGATGTTTTCATCATTGCTGCGTGGTGTATTCTCTCAATCGTCCGATAATTATTGGTATCAGAGTGATTTAATTCATATTCCATATTACTTTCAGGTCTCTGGCAAGCTCCATGATTTTTGTTCGTTTTCTGCCTTCATGATCTTCATCCTGTGGATGCTGGGACGGCGAAATGTACGATTTGGTATTATCATTCTTCTTTGTTTCGGTTACTTTGTGTGTACCTCCATGCCCCAGAGGATTTTGTGCTTTTCATTTCTCAATTCTGTCTCTGGTTTGTCTGCAGGTTCGAAGTGCACATCTTTGTGCAGTTCCTAGTAGACTGCTTTTCCCACGCAGTCGTTTCTGTTTCGGGGCTACTTTGTTTCATTCACTTATTATGTGATTTCCCGTTTCGTCTCTTTGCCAACATAATCTACATTTACTCTTTTCCTGAGTTTCATCCATTTCAACTTTGATATAATTTGTTTTCATCGCGTTGTTCTGGGCGGTTGTCAGTAGCGATTCCGTTTTTCTTTTCAAGTGAGCTTTTCGTAGTCATGTCAGGTGTTTTCGTGTGTCTATTATCTGATTAGTCTTATGAATCGCCCATGTAATTGCCACTCTTGCCGTTTTCGTTTCTCCCCTTTTTGTTTTCAGTTTCCTTGTTCTCTGTATTGTTCATTTTGGCGATGACTCTTGCAGCCTCTCTGTGTTTTGGGTTATCTACTTTTCAAGTTCTTTCGTGTATCATCTACACAGTATTCTATATATAAGCATCCTCTTCCACTTCTTTCTATTTCACGTAGAGTCAGTTCGTATCATTTTTCGGGTGTAGTGCATTGTTCATGGTCATTAGTTTCCTAGTCCTCTGGTCCAGATGCCTGAGTTCTTCTTCTGCTCATCCTATGAAGGGATCAGAATGTCTGACTAGATATATTGTCCAGGTATATATTCCTTTTATCAGTTTTTTACTATATAATTTGGTTTCTAGGGGTTTTCTTATCTATCTCATGTATTTTTCGAATCTTCTCTTTATTTTTTGTTGATTTGATGGCGCCTGCCTTCACAACGTCTAGACATTTATAGGCATCATGTTCACCAAGTGCTATCATCTCCTTATGCCTGGATATGTGCATCCTTCCGCTGTTTCGAGATTTCCCTTTTTCATTTCTAGCCACGCACACTATTCTATTCGGAATTCCATTCAAAAGTCTTGGCTGAAGATTCTGGTTGTATTTACTAGCTTTTCTATTTCCTTTTTTGTGAATCCATTCAGATCGTCCATATACATGAGCTGGTTTACTATTTCTTTTGTGTCATTACACTTCTAAGACTGCTGTTCAGTAGTATCATGGTCATAATAAACAGTAGCGGTGATAGAGAGTCTCACTGGACAATGACTCTGTATTTTTAGTCAGGTATTTATTTATTTCCTTATTTCTCTACTTCCCCTCGAGTAATGTCGGCACACATAGGTCAGGTATCATTTCCGGCAAATTTGACGTTCTTGGATATAATAATGTAAATTAGTTATGGGACATACATAAAAACACTGATCGTCTTTTTATATAGAGAACATGTGTGTGGATTTGGTTTGTTGGGGTGATTGTTATAACCATCCAGTGCTTTTTATAGCTAGCCACAATTTGTGCGTACGATTAAGGAACAAAATAAACATTTTGCCACATGGTAGAGCAATTGTATATTAAACTTCGTTAATCAAGTCTGCCTTAATCGAAAACACTTTCCCTTCTTCAATCAAATTCTTTGCAAGCCAGTAGCGAAAAAAAGGCAAGAAGAAAGGGAAGAGGATGAAAAGAAAAAAAAGAAGAAGAAGAAGAAGAAGATAAAGAAGGAGAAGATAAAGAAGAAGAGGAAGAAGAAGAAGGATAAAAAAGAAAGAATAAGAAGATAAAGAAGACGAAGGAGGAGGAGGAGAAGAAGAAGAAGAAGAAGAAGAAGGATAAAAAAGAAGAAGGAGGAGGATAAAAAGAAAGAAAGAAGAAGAAGAAGAAAGAAGGATAACAAAAGAAGAAGAAGGAGGAGGATGAAAAGAAAGAAGAAGAAGAAGAAGGAGGAGGATGAAAAGAAGAAGAAGAAGAAAATAAATGTAAAGTATCAGCGATGAACAAAGAACGGGTAACTTTCTTAAAGGCAACTGCGAAGGGAAAAACCAAGAATGTGTTTAAAAACGGAGAGCGTCTTTATATACTTGACCTTTCCTTTAAATGGTCATATGACGCGTGCCGACCCTTAAAACGACCCGCAATAAACAATATGGGATATCTCTACCACCGCGGGCCAAATTGCAGTGGAAATGAGAGCTTACCGCCGCCCTTCGGGACATGATAAGACCACGCCCGATGGTCTTCCCTATCTCCAATGATGTTTGCTGACTCCCAGGCTCGTTTTGATAACATTCCGCTCTATTATTACCATTTGAGTAAAGAATTCAGTTTCTCGCAGTTTTGTGAAGAAAAGGAAAAAAGATGCCTAGCATTTTGTTGTAGTTTTCTTCATGAATATCAATTGAAAATCGAAAAGTACAAGTACTAGTTCTTCATAACGAGTATAATGTATTGCGGGCAATGAAAATGGAAGCAATTTGATTTCAACTAAAAATTAATTTGTTTATCGCCTTTATGTGACTCACACACTATTCTTTTTTTATTAACTTTATTAATCAATTTAATGAAAGCAATTTGATTTTAACTAAAAATGAATGTGTTTATCGCCTTTATGTGACTCATACACTATTCTTTTTTTATTAACTTTATTAATCAATTTAATGAAAGCAATTTGATTTCAACTAAAAAAATGAATGTGTTTATCGCCTTTATGTGACTCACACACTATTCTTTTTTTATTAACTTTATTAATCAATTTAATGAAAGCAATTTGATTTTAACTAAAAATGAATGTGTTTATCGCCTTTATGTGACTCACACACTATTCTTTTTTTATTAACTTTATTAATCGAATATTAATTTTAATCATGAATGCAATACCGTTACATAACACGATTTCTTTTAAAATGATATTTTAAACAAATATAATTTAATCATAAAAAAATATCCACCAGAATGCATTTCGGTTTCATTATAAACAAATCAGTCATTTTAATTTTTTGTTTATAGTGGAAATAAATAGAATTAATTACGTTGTGTTTCTTCGAACTTTCAAAGGAATTTGGAAGCATTTAAACTGTCGAATAGAATGTCATTTGTTACTTTAAAATTCTTATTAAATCCTTTTTTGACAACTATTTGCATCGAATAATTTTACAAATAGATATGAAACAATATTACTTTAACAAAATATACTTTCATAATAATTTGGTTCAATCAATTATGGCCAAACGATATCGCAACAATTCAATTTGACTGTCAAAATCAACAAACGACAAAATAAAAAGATGATGCATAAATAATAAATAAATAAAAATAACCAAAAATGTTTAAAAACATTTTTATTTCATATTTTGTAAAAATAACATTAATTTCTGTAGTTCTCCATTTTTTAAAACCTGTTCAACAAGATTACCCTACATTGCCCCCCCCCACCCTTATTGTCCCTCGTTCCATTATTGAATTATCTGCTTTTGTCTGTTGATTTCTTCCGTAAGTATCAGTTTGCGAATGCCAACTGTAAGAGTCTATTTTTACATATATTCTCGGTTATTCTAACTGTATCTTGTATTGAATATAAAGAGTTTACCCAATGAGCCGTTATCGATGCGCAAACGATTTTCTTCTGAACATTCGAATCTAAGTGATTTAAAATCGTTTTGAAGTGTGTTAATAACCATTTTGCAATTGTTTTTAATCTCATAGCATTTCAGTTCAAACCAGTTAAACAACTCGATTTCTGACAGATGTACGTTGCTTTCTTAATATAATAGAAATAGCAGATAATTCGAATTTATATAATTATAATCAAATTCGATTAAGAAACTCTCGTTTGGAGATTACTTAACGAATCGTTTCCGATTAGTAATGAATAAAAGAAGCTCAATATTCGTTACACATAAGAGTAGAGCTTTAAGAGTCAAAGTTCAAAGACTTGAATAATGTTTAAACCCGTTTTCAAAAGTACAAACTTCCAACAAAACATGAGTTTGAAACAAAAAAATTCTAAATGAGATTAATTAAATGCTATAGAAAAGTCTGTTCTGTAGAAATCATTTCCATCTCTTTAGAAAATCACATGGGAAAATACTTTTAAAATAAAAAAAATGTAATGCGAATTTATATAATTATAATAAAAGTCGTACAAGAAAATCTCGCTAAGAGCTAAATTAACAAAAAGAAAAGATGTCGCTTTGACTTAACAAAAAAGATTTCTCTTAGAGCTAACGTAAAAAAACCTCTCACTTAGAGCTGACGTAACAAAAAACTCTCACTTAGATCTAACGTAACAAAAAGAACTCCCGCTTAGAACTAACGTAACAAAAAAATCTCGCTTAGAGCTAACGTAACAAAAAAAAATCTCGCTTAGAGCTAACGTAACAAAAAAAAATCTCGCTTAGAGCTAACGTAACAAAAAAAAATCTCGGTTAGAGCTAACGTAACAAAAAAAAATCTCGGTTAGAGCTAACGTAACAAAAAAATAATCTCGCTTAGAGCTAACGTAACAAAAAAAAATCTCGCTTAGAGCTAACGTAACAAAAAAAAATCTCGCTTAGAGCTAACGTAACAAAAAAAAATCTCGCTTAGAGCTAACGTAACAAAAAAAAATCTCGGTTAGAGCTAACTTGATAAAAAAAATCTCACTTAGAGCTGACGTAACAAAAACATCTCACTTAAAGCTAACGTGACAAAAACATCTCACTTAAAGCGAACGTGATAAAAACATCTCACTTAAAGCTAACGTGACAAAAACATCACACTTAAAGCTAACGTGATAAAAAACTCTCACTTGCAGCTTACGTAACAAAAAAGATTTCGCTTAGAGCTGACTTAACAAAAAACTCTCACTTAAAGCTAACGTAACAAAAAAGATTTCGCTTAGAGCTGACTTAACAAAAAAATTTCACTTAGAGCTGACTTAAAAAAAATCTCGATATTCGTTACACAGAAGAACAGAGCTTTTAAAAGTAAGAGTTCAAAGCGTTAAATAATATTAAAAAGTACAAAGTTCCAATAAAATGATTTTTACGATGGATTTGAGACAACAAAAATATTTGTTTAACGTCGGCTATAGAAAATCATGTTCTATAAAAAGCCTGACAAAAGATAATGTCCATCTCTTTTTTATGGAAATCGCTCCAGACAAGGCATGAAGCCACTTGATGTAAGGAGCTAACAGGAACGAAAAATGCTTATTGGAAAAACAGGCGATGCCTATTGGCCTTAGTCTTGAAAAGACCAATTATGTACTTTTTACTTTTCTTACTTTACATATTCGCATGATATTTTTCTGCGTGTCGTTTAAATATTTATATCCAATGCTTTCAGCGACCAAACATTACTATTCTTATTCTGGGAATAATTATTTTGTATTTCGATGAGCATTTCAATTCTCATCTCAGACTTAAATAACTTTGATTATTCTTAGTATTGTTGTTATTTCTACGATTCTTAAAATGATTTTTCACTTCGATTTTACCTTTAAAAGTGTTACGAATCGCTGATGTTTTGTACGTTTTGAACCTCCTCAATTCTCTTTTCCGAAAAACCTTTATTACGATTATTCCTTCTGTAAATTACAACTCCTTCCTAATTTCATGTATCGTAACACAGTTATCATATATTCAGAAACAGACTTAAAATGCAGAAACAAAACGCACTGATATCTGTAAATGATTTTATTACTTTCGTCAGATTCTGTTGCTTTTTTGCGACATGCGATTCTTTTTGACCTTTTAAAATGGATGAAATGTAATAATCGCTGCCGTTTTTAAAGTCGTAATTTCGCTTTTCTATATAAAAACACATTCGCTACAATTAATTGTGTGTGTTTTAATTAAAAATGAACTCCTAATTTAAAATGTCACAACATAAAAACACATTCATAAATACGTTTTCTTTTTCAACAGCAAAACATTAGTAGAAACACATGGCTTGTTCGGGCTTTATCTTTTTATTTTCATGTTAGCTTCATTTCCGGTTCTGTTTCGATCTGAATTACAGTTGGGATGAAAATAACTTCTTCAGTCAACAAAAAGAAACGAAATGTAATTTCAAACATTTCACCCAAACAGACCATAAATTAGATAACACTAAAATGTATTTCGACAGAAAGCAAATTCTCGTCAACATATTCACGGATATGAAAAGAAACGAAATGCATTTTCAAATATTTCAACAAAAACAGACCATAAATTACATAACACCAAAATGTATTTCGACAGAAAGCAAATTCTCGTCAACATATTCACGGATATGAAAAGAAACGAAATGCATTTTCAAATATTTCAACAAAAATAAAACATAAATTACATAACACCAAAATGTATTTCGACAGACACCAAATTCCCGTCAACATATGCACGCAAATGAAAAGAAACGAAATGTATTTTCAATTATTTCAATCAAACAGAACATCAATTACATAACACCAAATGTATTTTGATAGACACCAAATTCCCGTCAACATATGCACGCACATAAGAAAAAACGAAATATATTTTAAAACATTTCACATAAACAGAACATAAATTACATAACACCAAATGTATTTTGATAGACACCAAATATTCGTCCATAAATTCACGCAAATAAAAAGAAACGAAATTTATTTTAAAACTAAACACATACAAATCAGATCTGAACTCCGATGGCGCCAGCCTAGGCTTACACAACACAAAATATTTGTAAAGGATCAAGGAGGATGAGAAGACAGGACCTCCACTGGAAGAGTGTGGAGAGTGCTGGGACATTGGGGAGGCTTATTGCCACCTAAATCCCAGAGAAGATCAATGGTCCTTACCAGCGAGAAATCAATGGTAAGCGGCTGTTGCGATACCGCAAGGTTATCGAAAAGAGGTGGAAAGTACCGGAAATCTGGGGAGGCTTGTTATCACTCAGACTCCAGGAAATACCACCGGTTGTTGTCGGTGAGCAATCACTGACGATGACTTGCGTGATAACTCCTAGTGAATAATAATAATAATAATAATAATAATAATAATAATAATAATAATAATAATAATAATAATAATAATAATAATAATAATAATACCACCTCTTAGAAGTGGTATGAGCATAAGCCAGAAGTGGTACAGGAGAACGACAATGTCAAACTTCTTTAGGACATGCGCATACAGACTGATAAGGTTCTTGAACATTCCAAACCCGACTTAATCTTTCTAAACAAACAAACAAGATAACTTGCTGAATCATTAATATAGCCGGCCGTTCGATACCAGAATGCAATAGAAAGAACACGAAAAAAATATCAAGATCTAAAATGGGAATTAGTTAGACTAGCGAAATGTAAAGAAGTAAAGGTGATTTTTGTTTTAATTGGAACGCTTGGAACCATAACGAAAAGCCACCATAAATGGCTTAAACAGATTGACGAGACAATTTCTTTGCCAATTATGCAAAAGGCTTGCATGTTAGGAACGGCGAAAGTGTTAAGGTACAGCTTGAATGTCTAAAGTCAAAGGAATTTACTTGATGTTCAAAAAATAAACATCCAACTAAAAACATCCCAAAATTTAGACTACTATTAAATAATAATAATAATAATAATAATGATAATAAATAAATAAATTAATAATTTAATAGTAATAATAATATATAATATATAATATATGAGTGATACGAATAGTAATAATAATAATAATAATAATATAATAATAAAATAGTAATAATAAAAATAATAATAATGAAGTTACATAATATGAATGGATAGGGAGATATATGAATAAATAAATAAAGAAATAAATAGATGAATAGATAAAGAAATAAGTAAATAAATATATAAATAAATAAATACATATAAAACGTCTCATAAATTAAATATATGCAAAAAAGATATAACAAGTTATGGTGAATATAAATGCAGCGTTTTAGGTGAGTATGCTATACTATTATACTGAGTATTTGTGAAACTGTATAGGTGTAAGTAAATAATAGTAATGGAAGTATCATGCAATCTTATTTAATATATATCATTGGCTTTTGAGAAAATATTTATACGGATTCAGGAGACCAAGGTCCGTATTAAGACGCGTGTTGTGTTTGTCAAACCGAGGAATCCATTGAATTTCTTTTTATTGCCGAATTTTTCTTGAAGACAAATTATAGTCTATATAGGAGCCATTTAATGTTGTCTAGTGTATGACCAGGTAGGTTGAAATATCCTGCTAGTGGTTCGAATGGAGATTTTTGTCGAATGGATGTTTTATGGTTGTTGAAACGGGATCTGACCGGCGTTTTTGTCTCTCCAATATACCCTCCGTTGTTACAAATGGAGAAATAGATGTAGTAAATGATGTTAGAACTGTCACATGTCAGATGCGGGGGTTGGAGTTGGATGTTAGTGTAAGGTATATTAAAGAGGGGTGTGGTGTTTATGTATGTAATTACCATGTTACGGTGTGTTTTGTGTGTGTTTTGCGTAAGCGACTTCCAAATTAAGAGGTTGTCTGATTGAATTAATAGGAGTTAAAGATAGACGTCATGGTAGGATTAGTTTTTAGCTTATTGACATTTTTTAAAGATTAGCTGTGATTTTGTGCATGTGTTGGCCATGGTGGGAAACCATTGGAATACGTTTGTTGTTGTTTTTTTGTTTGTACTTAATGAGACGCAACCTGTCAGTTCTAGTGGTTTTGTTTATAGTGTTTTATGTATTTGATGAGGTATTGGCTAGTGATAAATTGTTGCAGAAGATTAGTGACGTGGTGCATGTTATCTAGAGAGTCTGAGCATACGCGTTTTATACAGATGCATGCACGAACTGTAAATAATTGATTTTTTACCCTTTAAAGGGTGGTTGCTCTTGGAATTAAGGAACGTGTGGTTATTTGTGGGTTTATTATAGAAATATGTAGATATTTTTTGTTATGGGATTTGATTGCAACGTCTAAAAATGGAATGGAGTTATATGAGTGTATCATGGTGAATTTGACGGTGCCGGAAACTGTTGGTGTATTTGTGGACGTCCTTAAGGCAGTGTGGCCAACTAAAGAAAATATCGTAAATGTAACGGCAGTAGTGGCTTGAGAGGGAAGTTTTGGAGTAATTTTGTTTCTAGTGAATATTTTGGCATCACTGGGGGTGATTTTAGTTCCTATTGCGGTGCCTTTGACCTGAAGGTAGTTTTGGTTGATAAATTGAAAATTGTTGTGTGTGAGGATAAAGTGTATTAGGCTGTATATGACTTGTACTTGGTCGTGGAGGAAATTAGGGTTAACGTGGAATGTACTACAAGTCTGTCTACCTTCATCATGTAGAGGGCTGATACGTCCATTATTGAGGAAAGTTGTCGATTTGTCTAATCCTGTTGAGGAAGTGTGTGGTGTCTTATATGCATAATGAGTAATAAAATAGACTTATCTTGAATACTTTACTGTATCTCTACAGTTTTATCGAAGTGTGGCGTCAATTGTGTTTAATATAAAACAGGATAGCTGACACCGGAGGAGATGAGAGTTATCTACCCGTATTTATTTATTTTTTTATTCATACATTTATTTATTAACGTTATTCAATCTTACTTATTGTTGTATATTATTTGATCACTGATCGTAAGTTATTTTTTCTACAATTATTTTTTACTTACTCATATATATATATATATATATATATATATATATATATATATATATATATATATATATATATATATATAGTCTCGGAAGTTTCTCAACCATTAAAACTATCTAAAAAAAACAAAAAAAACTTATAGTCCCAAGTCTTCCAGTGGAAAATCACTCATGTAAGTCAATTTATTTTTTACAGTTATTATATTAGTTTATTTCTAACACTATTTTAAGGGATCATCAGTTGTTTACCATAAAAAACTGTTTCGGGAATTTAATATATATATATATATATATATATATATATATATATATATATATTACTTGCTAATTATTTGTACACCAAAAAAGCAATGGTTGTTACTGTTCTTTTTTGATTGTTATTAATTTTGGATAATGTTTATTTCTATGTTTAGCTTATATTCATCATTTCTTTAATCTGGGCTTAAAAAGCAAGGCAAGTCTTTGTGTATGTACATGCATTTACCTATAAATTCTTGTCTTTAATTTCATAATTCGGTTTTTGAAGTTTATAATTTGATATTTTCCTATAAGCATAATTTACAGTTTCTAGTTTTATATTGTGTGTGGGGGACCATTTCTATAATTCTTTTTTACTCTTGAATCTAATCATGTTATTACTATACCTAAACTTGAAATTTTTTTTCGTGATCCCAATGTAAATTGTTTGTTCATTGTTGATATTATTAATTACGGTTGCTTTGTATATGACATTAGCTGTAAATCATTTATTCATTAGTGAATATATATATATATATATATATATATATATATATATATATATATATATATATATATATAATGAAAGTAATTACTTAATACCAATACATTGTTATCTTAAAATATAAATGCAATAGGGTAAATTACTAAAACCAATGCATTTCTGTGTTTTCGTATTTTACTATTTTCTAATTAGTTGAAAACAACCCACCTCATTACGTTTGTTACCCTGAAACAACGAAAATTAATAATTAAAAACCAAAAGGATACTGTAATAATAAAATTAAATTTTCATATTCAAATTCTAAAACATAAAAATAACATTTTGCAAATATAAATCGGCTTATTAAAAAATAACAGAAACAAAATGTACTACATAACCATTTATTTACGCAAACCAGTTTTTTTTACTTTGTCTAACATTGCAATTGCTGTTTCATTACTTCTCAATTCAGGGTTTCATTTCAGTCTGTTTGACGATTTTGGTCATCGATAGGACCCACCCTATGAAGTCAATATTTGTTATTTTCCGATGTTTGGTCTACTTTGACTTTTAAAAAAGACTGAAAAATCTTTTCTACATTCTTGACATATCGATATTGGATTCGAACTCGCCTATTTGTTTGTTTCTTCTTTAAACTACGTTATTGCCACAAATATATCTTATCTCACGTTAGTTTCCAAAAAATAAATCTGAAAATTAAGAGGTTGTCTGATTGAAGTAATAGGAGTTAAAGATGGACGTCATGGTAGGATTAGTTTTTAGCTTATTTACATTTTTAAAGATTAGTAGTGATTTTGCACATGTGTTGGCCATGGTTGTTGGTGTTTTTTTGTTTGTACTTAAAGAGACGCAACCTGTCAGTTCTAGTGGTTTTGTTTATAGTGTTTTATGTATTTGATGGGGTATTGGCTAGTGATGAATTGTTGCTTAAGATTAGTGACGTGGTGAATGGTGGACGACCATTGGAATGCGGTTGTTGGATTTTTTTCTTTTGTTTGTACTTATTAAAGACAGATAACTGTTTCACAAAATACAGTTATCAAAGTCATTCATTTTTTTCGGGAAACACCGGGTAGATACAACTAATATATATATATATATATATATATATATATATATATATATATATATATATATATATATATATATATATATATATATATATATATATATATGATTCCGTCTGTAGATAGTGAGATATTTATTATTAAATATTTATATATATATATATATACATACATATATATACATATATATACATATATATATATACATATACATATATACATTGTAAAAAGAAAAGTGTAATGCTAAGTACAGTTTATACAATAATTTATTATTAATGATATCGAACTCTTTATTTGTCTCTCTCTCTCCCTCTCTCTCTATATATATATGTGTGTGTGTTTTTCTATGTATGTATATATGCATGCTGGTGGGTGTGGTTGCATCTATCATCTTCGAGTGCAAGACTCTCAAACGTCATGGTGGGCGTTATTGTTATCATATTATTCTGCTTGATTATCGCATCATATTGGCGATTAAGTCGCCCGCTTCACCCGATAGTGTTACAAAATGGTTGCCGCTATATAGTGTGGACTAAATCGCAAATACATGCGGTGGTTAAATCGTAAACACAAGACACCCATTGGCTACAGACAAGTTATGAGATTTCGTCTCTTCATTCGACATTCAATTCTCAGCCATTGTATTTTTAGGTTTCATTTTCATCTCCCCCTCTTAAGAGTATGCTTATGTTCACTCAGAGAATGATAACCTGGCAAACGTTCCAACTTCTGCGCAGTTGGGTAGCTGATACGATAGTCGAGGTCGGTTTATTTGCCAAGTAGATATCACTTAATAGCCACACCGCATCGGAATAAGGACGTCATTAATTATTGCACGTAATATTGCAGCAGACCATCTTTCAAATAATTGTATATACAAAATAACACCAAACGAACTTGTAATTTACTAACTGACTATTACTAAAAGATCACAAGAAAACTTACCATTGTTGGCTTAGAATTATCGGAGTTATTTCCCCTGAATTATTATGCCTAACGTAAGAGGAACGCACCTGCCACACATCTGGAAGTTGAAAACACGTTCCACCCATATGTGAAAATTCATACCGAGGCTCTTCCTTTATGGCCGGGCTTTTAAAGCCATCAGACGTATCCGTCTTAGCATACCCTTCCCATACATTGACGCAGCGTCCGTCAGGCGCCTTTTCTGGTATCAGTCGCATGCACTCCCAAAACACCACAACCAAAACCAATGCAAGTCATATTTATTTATACATTGTTCACGTATATTCTCCACCTCCAACCTCGGTAACATATGTCTTTTTTATTGTATTGGGAGCGTAATGTATTTTTCTTTGTTACTAATTAGTACGGCATAATCGCGTTTACACACCGCTTCTCGTTACATCACCGAAGTTAAGCGATGTGGAGCCTGATGGGTGGCCATTTGGGAATGCTAGATGCTGTGTTATCTTCCCATGACCAGGATATACATGCATCTGAGGACAGCTTGTGAATTTGATATTCCCTGTAAACTTCCTCCTTCAAAGGAAGCCGGCATAGCTCGCTTAGGGATAAATACGACTTCAGGTATTACCGGTTCGGTTTTAATGTATGTTGTTTCGCCTTACAGGTTCGGCAAACAATTTGGAAGAGTTAAAACAAACTTTTATATCTAAGATCATCATTAAAATATTCAAATCATAATCTACTCTGAAATAGAGCAATTCAAAAACTGCGTCTAACTTAAGGAATTCTTTAATGATGGCTTTAGATACGCAAGCTTTAGATACGCAAGCTTTTTAATAACTTTTCCAAATCAAGACGGAGTTTCTCATACTATGTTTTGGAGCCTTCCCTCTACTACTGCAAACGGATTTTTCCGCTATAGGATCTGTTTTACCCGTACCTCTAAGAGTCGGATTTATTTACAAATATGGCTGCTTAAACTCATTCCATACACAGGACTCGGATTTTACCATCATCCCAGAATCTTCGAATCTGATCTTACGAACTCTTCATGTTTCTTCAACGATGAATTTTTGCCTACATCCTTATATTATTTTATACTTTTATACCTGTTCAAATGTTGACATTTGGAAAATTTAGTTTAATGTTCATGGCTGTAATGCGTGATATCAATGGCCAATCGCCTCCAATTGTCTGTTACATGCAGCTCTCCTTTTTCATTGCCGCTTGGGCGGTACGCTGATCTAAAATATTGCCTAACATCCCATGAAGAAGTTGAGAGATGGATCGACGAAGGAATTTTAATACCATGGTCAGGGAAGGTTGAAGGAATTCTGCCACTCATGGCAGTCGTTCAGCCTACTAAGAAGAAAGTCAGTCCAGTATTGGACTTCCGAGAGTTGAAGAAGCACGTGGCCTGCCACACTAAAGATGGAATCGACGTATGTGAAGAAGTCATGAGGGGGTGGAGGAAAAGAGAGCGACCAACCAAAATCGTGGACTTAAAATCGGCCTACCTTCAAATCTACGGGGACAAGAAGCTATGGCGGTATCAATTGGTCGAATATAAAGGTCAGATTTATTGCTTGATCAGACTAGGATTTGGACTGAATTCTGCACCAAAAATTATGACGGCAGTTGTCCAAAGATTGTGTTGTCCAAAGACGATGCAGTGAAAAGAGCCAGCTGTTCTTATATCGATGATGTACTGGTTGACGAGACAGAGGTGACTGCGGAAAAGGTGAGAGACCATGTCAAAACATATGGATTGACAGCTAAGCCATCGGAGTCGTTAGAAAATGGAATGGCTCTTGGATTAAAATTACAGCGGAATAAGGCAAAAAAGTGATGTTTGGAAGAGGGAAAGAAATCTCTGAAGTCACAGACGGCCTAACCAAGCGAGAACTTTTCTCAGTGTGCGGGAAGTTGGTTGGCCATTATCCCATAGTCGGATGACTGCGGACTGCATGCATGGCCCACAGCATCTGTTTATGTGTGTCTCTTCGGAAAATGGCAGCTCGCGCGTTGTGTGATTTTTTGACGATATTTCGATTTTCTGCTTGATTTTAATTTTCATAATGTTTACCAATTTGGCATTTCGACCTGCAAATTCTGCCGATATTTGCGACATGGGCGAGTAAGAAGAGTTGTTTACTTTGATCTGTTTATTTAAGTCAATCTCATGATGAGGTCAGTCTGACCTTCGGTGTTGGAGAATCAAAATTTGAAAAACACAAAAATTTCAAATTAAAAAAATTAAAATTAAAAAATTAAAAAACCCTGCAGCAAACGGGGAATAAAAAGGGGAAATCAGAATTTATAATTAATAATGAGAGTCAAGAGTCTACGATAACTCATGGCAAAAAACCTACACCGTGATGAGTAAGAAAAAGACCAGTCACGCTTATTTTTCTGTTTTAAAAATATATGTTCTAAGCTGAATAACTCTTCACCACCGGACTCCGCTAAATATACTAATTGGGTCTAGAATATATATATATATATATATATATATATATATATATATATATATATATATATATATATATATATATATATATATATATATATATATATATATATAAGTTTTATTAATTTGAAAAGAAGAATCAAAATATATTCAAATATAATTATAAAATAAAATAATTTAATTAAAAATAACAGAAAGTAATTAAATATAAAAGAAAATACAGTAAAATAAAAAAATCATTAATTTATAAATCAAGTAAATAATAATAATAATATTAGTAATAATAATAGTAAAAATAATAATAATTATAATAATAATTATAATAATAATTATAAATATAATAAATACAAAAATATAAAATAATAAAATAAAGAAAAATTAAAAATATATTAAAATGAAAAAATAATTAAATTAGACCCTTACCCTAACCCTTACTCTAACCCTAACCTTAACCCTAACCCTAACCTATTTTACTTAAAAACACCCACAAGTAAAGAGACATCCAAAATAAGGTTAAACACCCTATTAATGGGATATAGTGAAAAAGACTTAACAAAAAACACATGCAAGCCATGGGTGGCCGGATAATTTTGGCGAATAAATTAGGGTCCAAACTATACGGCTCACCTGGTGAACCTCACCTCTCTCCCTCCCTCCCTCCCTCCCTCAGAACAACTTCTAAAAAAAATTTCCCAATGAAATATCCCTAAGGTATAATGTTTTCAAAATTTTCCCTAAAAACTGTTTCCTTCAAAAATTATTTCTCTTCAAAAATAGAAAGAAGCCATATGGGGGGGGGGGGCAATGCTGTATAACTTAGTTTAATTTATTTATCTCCCTCCCACAGCGGTAAGATGTGACACAAGGTAGGAAAGTGGGATTTGATAAGTCAGCACCCTAGAGGAAGAGCACTTATCACCTTTAAAAATTGCCTGGGCAGCCCCGTCGGCATTCCCCGGTAGGCGCGCCTCAGGCGATTAGCAATAAACTAACCCCTACTCAAAGGGTGAGAAGGCAAAGCCTGAGAGGGTGGACCTCCTAGAACTGCACAGGACAAACCCACAGACCGGCGGAATCAAGACCCGAAGGTCAAGATGATACCGATTATTTTTGATTTCATTTGTCACTAACTAAAACAAATATTCAAATTTTATGTTTCCAGATTTCGATGAAGTTTTGATTCCGTTCAGAATTGTAGTTGCACCAGAATGTTCAGTTTTATTTCACTGAACAGCGGAAACTTCCACCAGAAGTTAAAGATTAGAATTAGGGCTACGTGTTGAGAACGTTGTGTCACAGACGAGAAGTCTCTAGTGACACGTATGGGATAAGCTGATAAAATCGTTATCTTGTTACTGAATCGCGAAGGAGAGCGGTCGTATTTGCGACAGCTGCCCCCCCCCCCTCTGGAGCATGAGTTGGGGTAAGAGCGACGATTATGTATGTATAATGTATACTGTAAAAGGTAAAGACCTCCCCCAAAAAGGGTTAAACTCTAAATAAAAAGATGAAAAGAAACAAAACAACATTACTCCGATGCCCACCACTGCTACGTGTCAGTTACACAACAAGACACCAGTTGTTGATGAGATGAGCTGCCGCTCTGAAAATCTACTGGAGTCAAGAATCGGTCAACCTTAGTGCAACAATATGATGGCCTTCTTGATTGTACGAAAATTATCATTAGAAAATTTTCACGCATAACAACGATCGCCAGTGTTAAAAGAATGACTTGCCTGGCTGCAAGTTTCCCTTTCAACACGTTTAATATTCCAAATCGAAAATGTAATCCCGCGTAGCTGCTGCGAATCGGCTATCAAACAATGTTTCTACTGTAACGAATTAATCTTTTAGTGCAACCTTCTTTAAATAAGCCATGACTATCTTTCATTATTCTTATCTATTTGTTGCATCTAAACAGTTATTTTCGTCAAGTTTATTTATATCTGCCGCCATTTATATACATAAAACATTATTTATCTATTATCACGCCACCCCTGCCCCCTCCTCTCTCTTTTCATGGGTTTGTGTATTTGTATCTGTTTATTTATATCGACCTATCCCACTTTTTACCTCCTCTTAATATCTACCGCCTTTTACACAATACCGACTTCGAATCTTATACATCAGCTTATTCAAATCTATCTCGTCACATCCACTCTCTATCTTTCTATTTATATCTCTAAAAGTATTCACCATCTCGCTATCTCAACACATTACCCCCCTCTCTCTCTCTCTATCATATATATATATATATATATATATATATATATATATATATATATATATATATATATATATATATATACATATATATATATATTAATTAAACAAGTTAAAATGTATTTATGAAATTAACTTTAAACCAATATTTTTCTACTAGGTAAAGCTTTATAAATATTTATTATATAAACATTTAATTTAGCTTACGCTAATGCAATTGCGTTTCAGCGACTAAACGCTTCGTCGGAGCCGTTAAATAATAATGAAAAATACATTCGTACAATGGTTATAAAAGAAGCAAAACCTGGAACTAGAAACAAAAGCCCCCCCCCCTCTTTCCTCCCCGCGAAACCAACAAGAACAGCACAACGGCTTGTTAATCACGTCTTCCCGAATGAAATCGTTTAACCCGTGAATACATTCTAAAATCTATCATTAGATGGGTTAATCAGTGTTCCAGTTGAGCGTGTCACTCTAGCTATATCGTTTCTTGTTCTTTTTCTTTTTCTTATTTATTTTTATTTTTATTTAAAATTTATTTTATTTATTGATTTTTACAAATTCATTCATAATTATCTGCAAATAAAAATAATAGTGCCATTTTCTCTAACTAATTTAAAAGCTTAACTTAAATTAAATCATTACAATATGCATATATATATATATATATATATATTCCTGCACTGATGAGAGCAATAAGCTTGAAACGCTAGCGTATGTAGGTATTAATAATTTAATATTTATTTATAAATGTTATACTAAGCCCCTTTAAGAAATTAAAGTTGAGCACAGTTAGTCTCGCGGAGTCGTATAAGATAGTCAGAATCCATTATCACCGAAGGCAAGGAAACACTTGCTAGATGGGAGGTGGAGATTATAGAATACCATGATCGCAAATTTAAGTCTGAAGTATCAATAAAGCGATGCTGTTCTAGGACGGCTGTTTGCAAAAACGGCACGACGTGGGAGAGCCTACTGACAGAGATTTATTTGGGCCTGTCATCGTTAATTACGAGCCAAGCACGGATCGTCTCCGGCTGTGTCACAGAATGAGAAAGCGTTTGTTTTGGCGATAACGATGGGCTAGAAAGAACATTCTATTTATTTTAGGGGAGAGGGGGTGGGGGTGAGGCGCCCGTTTCCACCCTTCTTGAGACAGGAAGACACGCAGAAAGTATGATGGCGGAGAAGGGATGTGTACGACGATAGACATCTTCAATAAAAGAATGTGTTTAATTTCACGCACGAGGGAGAGACGCAGTTAGAGTTGGATTGACGACAGACAGAGTTGGACGGAACGTCCGGGTATGCGCCAAAGTGGCGTGCGGCGAGGAAAACAAACCGGACGAAATTCTCGCCACCGTCTTCGCCTGTTAATTTGTGACTTCAATAACTACTTGCGTAAAGAATTCGCACATACAGAGAACTAACGAAATAACTTAGAGAAAACACAACCTTTTGCTAAAGACATTTACGAGTACGGTATACATTAATCCAATGTAAAATCAATTCTTTTATTTGATTAATAATTACTCTTCTATACAAAAAAAACCCGACCGAGTTGTTGAATGATCTTTCGCCCCCATAGAGCCAACCGGTTTCTATTCGCTCAGTGATCGCTCGCTGATATAAACAGTTTCAACGTGGGAGTGTGTTTGTAGCTGGACGAGACGACAAGATCGGCGACGTCATCATCATCATCGTCGCCATCCCGAAAAATAAATGTGGAGCATCATCTTCAAGAACCATTTTTTTCTTCTTCAAGTTATTCAACACTGGAGGCATCTTATTCACTAATGTAAGGAAGATCTACGAATATAGGCACTGGAAGTTCGTAACAATGAGCTACAGGACGAAGTGCTGATTGAAGATCAAGAGACTTGAGACTGCCCCGGTTCTTTCTGTTAATCCCATTCACATCAACAGCGCATAAGTAGCAGTCTGTGACATGGTTTGTCGGCTCCCTCTAAACCATGGGAATTCCAAAGATCAGACTCCTCTTGCCATTGGTCCACTCACGCAGAGTCTCAGTGCATGCTTTGCACACCATGTGTGGCGCCCAAGCTTTATCCTGGTCACCAAGTGTAATACTAAAATAAGCATGGTAAGCACGCCGTATGAAACTTATGACTGGCTTCCTATTAGGAGCAATAGTGTATTCTCCACATATGTAGTAGAACACGTCGGGCTTAGTTCTGCACGATCTTCTTGCCGAAGCCATCTAATTCACCTGCAAAACAAAAATAGGTACAAATTACTTATAAATAACCCTAACCCTAATCTGCTCCACACATGCATACATGTGAACAAAAACGTAAAAAACAACATGTGGCCATAGTTAAAAAACTTGACTTGATTGAGCAAAACCATATGATTTTTTATTCAGCGCATCAGATTCGTCCTAAATCAACTGAAAAAACAATAGACAACACATTATTTGTTGACCAGTGTAATAATTAACCAAGAATAACAAAATTAAAAAGGAGAGTTGCATGACTTTTACCACCAAAGGAAATAATGTACAAATCAAGGGGTGGCAACTATGGTAAATAACAAGATTAAAAATAACGACTAACACATATATAAATAATATGCAATATAATAAATAATAGACAATAAATAAATATATAAATAATATGCAATATAATAAATAATAGACAATAAATAAATATATAAATAATATGCAATATAATAAATAATAGACAATAAATAAATATATAAATAATATGCAATATAATAAATAATAGACAATAAATAAATATATAAATAATATGCAATATAATAAATAATAGACAATAAATAAATATATAAATAATATGCAATATAATAAATAATAGACAATAAATAAATATATAAATAATATGCAATATAATAAATAATAGACAATAAATAAATATATAAATAATATGCAATATAATAAATAATAGACAATAAATAAATATATAAATAATATGCAATATAATAAATATATAAATAATATGCACTATAATAAATAATAGACAATAAATAAATATATAAATAATATGCAATATAATAAATAATAGACAATAAATAACAATAGTTTATTTTTTTAGAAAACACAAAATAATATCAGCTGGAATAAACCAATCGGCAAAATATCAAAACAGCGAAGTAACAATCGGAAACGAGTATAGAAAAACAAACAAGCACGAATTTGATCCGTTGAGTCATCTGAAGATTACAAAGAGCATGAACCGTTGTTATGGCATATTAACAAATACTTAATTATTTCTTTCTCTCTCTCTCTCATATATATATATATATATATATATATATATATATATATATATATATATATATATATATATATATATATATATATATATATATATATATATATATAAAGTTGTTATGTCTACGTTTGTTTGTAACTGGTCAAGTATATATATTCTCAAATTACATTATGCAGGGTACTTGGATAAAGATATTTCATTTTGATCAAAGGAGATAGAACCTTATCGACGAGACTGCGTTCGTGCTTGACATGCATGAAATACGGCGTTTTATTTTATTTTTAATGTAAAAATTATAGAAACAATAAAACATAGAACAAAAATGTTACTAATGGGTTCCAGACATGAAGAAGAAGTACATGAGTGTGATTTAAATACTATTGCCGAAATTGATTTCAATAAATGTGTGTGGACTTACATTATTCAGCCACATCCCAAGATTAAATATAAAATGTAAAAAATATATCTTGTCCGGTTTTGAAAATCAGATTCAAATATCAAATCGATACCTGATTCAAAATAGCCTTTTATCTTCCACTACGTTATTAACTCGAATATAATTTATATCGCTGAAGTTTCTTTCTGATAATAATTTGTCTGGCTAAGAAGTTTGTTAGACTGGGGACATTTTTAGTTGAATAATCTAAACAGTACCACCGCTTGCGAAATTATTAAAACGGAATCTCTTACATTTCTCTGTGTAAAATGTCTGTTAAACATTTATATTCTAATAATGAATTTTATACCATATTACAAGGTAAGAATAAATCTACTTACTATGAGGACTGTAATTTCTAACGATTCAAGTTGCCGTTCAATATTTGGAACAAACTTGGTTCTTACTTGCACTCCGAAAGGTAGACGATTAAATGAATACAACCGTCTATGTGTATTGATAGTGAGCAATTTCATACTCTCTTCCTCGACTTCTACTTGCAGATACGCATCTGAGAGATCTCAAAACTCTTACTGCTCGACCTTATTTCTCTACACAGATGTATTACGTGCCTTAACCTTCCACAAATTTTGTTTTTAAAGAAACACCTGCCTTTTATATGAAATCCTAAACATGAAGGACATGTGTCTGGTTTTCGCTTCCGTGTGTTTTCCCATGTTTTTGGTTTCCACCTTTGTGTGTTTTCTGCTTAGCGGCGAATAGGTTTCAAATGTCTTTTTTATATCCGTCTCTTCTGGCATATCGAACCTGAGCCACGTCTTTTTCTTCAATCTTTGCCAAATCGTGTCGCATGCTTACGATTCTATTACATTCGTCAACAATCGCTTGAAACGTTAAATTAGGGTCCTGCTCCAACTTCGTCAAGATTCTCGCCCTTATCTCGGAATCTTTGCTTGCGGTCAAGCCCTGCACAAAAAATAGACATCGGAATCTGTCTACAGTCTGTTATTCCAGTTTAAACTCCTGGCACTCTCTATTTACGATTCCAGCATAGCTAAAAAAATCCTCGTCGTCTCTTTTTGTTAGGGTTAAACATTTCAAACGTAGGGTGAAAGGGGACGACTTTTCACCAAAACATTTGTCAGCACCCTTGGTAGAATATGGTTGCAGTACCTATCATAGCGTTCAATTTTTGAAGAAGTAGACAAACCTTTTTTCTTGCAACCTTTCTGAACATTCTAGCTTGAAAATGTCGGCAAGAAAAAATAGAACCATTACCTCGGTCATACATGAATTATCCAATCGAATTCGCAACCGTATCTGTATTTTTAAAAATTAGACCATAGTTTGCTGCAATTCCTCCATTTTTAAAAACATATTTTGTTTTGTTTTTCCTCAGACAGCATTTGTTTAAAATACGCTATAGCCTTTTATAAAAGAAAAAAATAATATGTACAGTCCAAATACAATGAAAACATAAATATTTCTCAAATTCTTTTTAAAAAGCCACTGTCAAATTTATGTTTTAAATCCACTGTTCGGAAAAGAAATTTATATATATTTTTTTTTTACGTGAGTCCTGATTGAAGATTGTCAATGTGTTATGTGTTAACAAACTGGATTTTGAATCGTAATCTCTCGTCGCCAATTTGTTATATAGTAAGAATAACAATAAGTAAATAAAAAACCCAACACAGGAATTGAAAGAAATAAGAATTGTATTAAGACTACTTAATTACAATAAGTTGGTCGCCATTACCGGCTCTAGGCAGACATGCTAAACGGTTCACTAAGTGGTTCTATTATTTATTCATATATATAAAAATATATACAAAATGTGGCACGAGACCGAAAAAGGGGCCGGGAAATGTTCGATCTTCTCTAACATTTACTAACTTATCTAACTTAGCTAGTCACATTTTTTACCATAATTTACCAAAATACCACATTCATACTACATTCATGCACCATACACCAAAAGAATTTATACCATGACTATCCTACTTAAAACCCATATATAAATAATACGCAATGGGGTGTTTGGGAGATAACAATTTTTGTACTGAAAAATGAAATATTTTTACAATGGAGAAAAAACAACGAGTGAATAAAAAGACCCCTCATTTCTAAGCTGTGGCAAATATGCAGATTTACGAGTCGAAAACAAAAAAAAAATGATGCAGGCCCCAACGCTTTATTAAAACTGGTGACCTGCATCTCTGGCAAATCAAGCTGTCACCTATATTGGGGAAGGGGTGGGGCATTATCAAAACTAAATTGGAGAAGAAAAAAGGAAGGGGCAAGGAGAAAAATACATCTGGCCCTAATGGAAATCATTCATACACTAGCTAAGTTATGAACTTAAAATACTATAACGAGTAACTTAATTTACATGGGTCGTTGTCAATAGTCGTTTCTGCAACTCAATATATTTTGCCTAAGGCACGCCTAAATACCACTCAAACTCAGCTGCTGTCACACGACAAACTCGCGCCATTCTCTCTCATCTTTCACCAAATTCTGCCGGCGCGAGCCCTAATGTGAATCTTCAGGCGACATTTAAAAATTCAAACAAGGCTGAGAGAAGTGAAGGTCTCACCGTGGTAGAGCACTTTTAAGCGTGTTGACTATATAACATCTCTCGCAATCGCTAGTAAGCTTAAGACAAAACGTCTTTTCCTACTGGTTGTAGGAGCCCAATTGCTACAAACATTAATCGGTTAAAAAGTCTAAAGACGTTACTTTCAGAATGCGGACCATGAGACCAGCAGAAACTTAATCAGCGGGACAATGATGCGGCAATAAAAGAAGGCGTGACTCAAAGTCTCGTCTTCATCACTGCCTAGCACGCAAGTAGGCGAGTTTGTAAAGCCAGCTGCGTAGAATTTCCTGGAGATCCAGAGAGCATTTCTTATCAGCCAGGCCAGAGATGCCTCTCGTTATCGAAACATCCTAACCCAGGCCCCACGGCTAGATTTAGCGTAGCTCCCACTTCGTCAAACCGATCCCTCAATCCTATCATCTTGAACAGATCCCCTCACTGTAACCCGATATAATGTCTTTCGGGACAACAGCTGGATGTAAGAGAGGCTTTCTTTCACCCGTATGAGGAAATTCAAAGCACGGCGACACTCGCAATAAAATGAGCACTCGCCACGGGGCAACATTTGTGCCTCCGCCTCATGCAAGTGCACACTTTTCAAAGCAGGAAAAGCTTTATTAGTGCCTTCCTTACAGAAGCCACCGTTTCCCTCACATTGTGTAAACATTCGATCCAGGTAATATAGCCGAAGCGTATGTTGACGAATCTCAACGCTAGGCATACCCAGACCGCCCTCAGAAAGATGCAGATAACAGATCTCGTGACGAACCTTAGGGGCCCTACCAAGCCATAAGAACTTGAAAAGGGCCCGCTGCATTTCAAGCAGCGTATCCGACGGGAGTTGAAAAACTAAAAGACGATATAGGAGGAGAGGATAAATGTGTGAAACACACACTTCCGTTCTCCATTTTAACGAATCATTTCTACGGGTCCACAGACTAGCTACGGCCTGTATCGCTTTCAGTAATTCCGACCAATTTTTCTCCAGCTGAAGATCCTGACAAAACAAGACGCTGAGTAGCTTGCAAGGCCCGTCAGTCCAGCTGAAGGGTCTCTGTAGGGATACACTCTTCCAGGCACCAATGCACAAGCCCACAGACTTGATGCAGTTAATTCTGGCCCCTGTTACCGTTTCATACATTCTGACTTCTTTGTCGACGACACTAATCTCGACACTGCTCGTTACAAGCACTGTTAAATCATCGGCATAGGCGGAGTACTTTAACGTGGTGCAAGAACCTGTCAAAGCAATTCCACGTAGGACCGAATTCCCCTTAGTTTGTGTAGGAAAGCACATAGAGTATCAGTGAAAGAGGACAATTCTGACGAATAGATCTGGATAATTTTAAGGGCTCAGATATCAAACAATTCACTTCCACCAACGCACCGGGAGTTGCAGACCAGAGGCGAATTCAAGAGCGAAAATGCGGGCCAAAACTGGCCGAAGACAAAACAACCTCCATCTAACGATGGCCCACTCTATCGAATGCTTTGAACTGATCTAAATTGATAAGCGCGGCTTCTGAGTCGATTTTCTCAATGATCAAGCGTAACGCGTACAAGTTATCCTGAATAGTCCTACCCTTCACAACACAAGTCTGTTCAGGGCTGATCAGACCATGCAGGACAACCTGCAGACGATTGGCTTAAATCTTTGCTAAAATCTTTAACTCTGTATTTAACATCGTTAAGGGCTGAAAATTACCTATCCCATCCACATCATCTCTGCTCTTGCGTACAAGTTTCACAATACCCGTGATTAAGTACTTAGATATAGACCCGTTCCTAAACGAAGAGTTAAATAAAACTGTCAAAAAGGGTACAAAAATGTGCGACAACCTCAAAGGTTTCCAAGACTTCTTCCTTTTTGATGTAACCTTCTAACCTAGCCGCTTCGGTCGGGTCAATGCGAAAAAAGTCTGCTAAATAGGGGTCGAAATGCGCTAATTACAGACTGAGCTCCCTGGTGAAAAGATCTTGAAAATGAGCCCGAAACGCCTCCAAAATACCATCGTTTGTGATCACGGTACGTCCACCCGGCAATGTGACACGTGCGATATATCGGTCCGTAAGACGTCGACGCTCCTTTGCACGATATTCAAGTGCCATATTTGTTGCTTTCTGGGCCCTTCGTTTTAACCTATCCCTAACTACTGAAGCCTGGTTGTTCTGGGTAGCCAAAGAGGCCAGCTTCACTTGAATTATTATTACGTTAATGCTATCCCCCCGTCTCCACCGCCCGATCCAATCTAGCTTCTACTGTCGCTTTTTTGCCCTAGATTCTAGGTTGAGTTGTCGGCTAAAGTCGGCAGAAAAGAATCTAATGACTTTCTTAGGTTTTACCCACCGCTTATTCCCAATAATAGCACCCGCCGTTTCCCGCAATATGGTTAGTATTAGCTGATTCCGGTAACCCTTCACATCGGACAACGACGTGTTGAGTTTCCAGTAAGCAGTTATTCTAGGTTTAGGTCTAGCGAAGTTTACACGGACCCGAATAAGTCGGTAATACGAGTAAACTATATCATGAAAATGTGGACATTCTAATCGACATCCTATGTCGACTTTTCTAATTAAGAACCGGTCGATATAACTCGAAAGTTGTAACGAACCGAAGCCGCGGCGGATAGCTGTCCAAGTCCATACTACATCACGAGGCTTTTCATTTTGGAACTTACCGACAAGATCAAACCTATCGAGAAATTCACGAAATGCCTTAGCATCCCGGTTGTTAGTATCCCTAGAACGATTACCCAAACTATCTTAATCTGGATCCAGGATCGCGTTCCAATCTTCCGCCAAGATAACTGTCCGAGACGTATTCGTGAACTGCTCGATTCGCTGAAAAAAGGAGCGAGCTCAGTGTGGCTATTGAGCGCATAACCCCAATTAATCGAAATGCCTTATCGTTTATGGCAACATTCCAGAACGCAAAGCCTTCCTTCCACATCCATGAAACAAGGGACACAACGCATCTAAAGTGCACTTTACTAGCCAGGGAACTTCTCGAGCGAGAATCGAAGTAAGCTGGTGTTTCTAAAAAAATAACTACTTGTTGATACTACGGTTCTTACAGACAGCTGTAAAACGGCAAATAATTGTAACGAATTCGTTATTATTTAATTATTTAAAATCTTAAAAATTAAACTTAAAAAAATAACTTGTTCACTGAGATATTCTAAATTTAATTTTTTTATGAAACGAAGAAAATCTATAAAAGATGAATTTCGTTCTAATATATTTCAGTTAATTTATAGACCGAACTGATAATGGCCCATAGTGACCTCAGATAGAAACAGATTATGTGGATATTTAACTCATTTGGATGTTCTAACTCTTAACATATCGATTTCTATAATACAACAACAAACATTCACTTAGGTTTTGTTTAGTAGTTTTTAATAATAAGTACAGCTGTATATTTTTTTAGTATACATTTTTATTCATACAAACCTTTTGGCTACACATTTGCAGACATGTTGCAGTTCTAGCTGATAATCAGCGAACCTTTTAGTATAAAGGTGGATATAAAACATTTCATTTCCGTCTTCATACTAAGAACTTGGAGCGACGTGTGTGTGTGTAGTATTAAAATAAATAAAAGTTATTTATTTATTTTAACACTACACATTGTTATGTGTTTTTTCAAAAAATTATAATACTGTTACGAAACAATGGTTTAAAAAATATGTCTAAATACCCTTTCTAATATATATATATATATATATATATATATATATATATATATATATTAGAAAGGGTAGAGAGAGAGAGAGAGAGAGAGAGAGAGAGAGAGAGAGAGAGAGAGAGAGAGAGAGAGAGAGAGAGAGAGAGATTGGATATGCTGAGATATATAGATAAGTAATTAATATGTTAAGCTAGACTGATATCCAACATATATCTTGTGGACCTCTCGACATCAGACCCGAGTAGTTTTGCATCTACCAAATCATTATTCGATTTCGCCTGGCTAGTAAATTACGAAATTATATAATCTGAGTTATTCCTGTTATGAAATAGGAATTGAAATCTAATTCATCGACTATATATTTTATCTGGCCCCAAATTTCTTTCAATAGCATAAACTGCATGAGATTAACCGTTTATTTTAATTGGAAAAGAAACACATACGATTAACTAATGATTTCGCTCCATTTCTTATGAATACGTATTCTGCCAAAATAGAATCTCTATGTACGTAGTTATTCACATATTTCGCATAATTTGAATTCCTTTTTTTGTTCATCAGTTTTAACTTTACTTCC
Organism: Sepiola atlantica; assembly: GCA_963556195.1. NCBI lineage: Eukaryota > Metazoa > Mollusca > Cephalopoda > Sepiida > Sepiolidae > Sepiola > Sepiola atlantica. Next base: position 71,731,283 of record OY744536.1, on the reverse strand, counting down.
GTTATTTATTACCAATAATATTTAATATAATTTAGTATTGAACATAATAAGATCAAAATAAACACTTTTCCTACGCCGTGTCTGACTTTTTGTTTGTGTGTGATTGTAACTGGTTAAACAAAAACTAAAACTAAATACTAATCATTCGCATTTCTACATATATTTTCTCTGTTTAGAGGCCATTCGTTTTTCTCTATTCGTAAGTAATTGGTTTCATTTTCCACCTGACATGGAAACAGATAATTATCATCTGAAACATTTTTAATTTCGATTTTGATTTATTCCACGTGACACATCTCTCATTAACGTTCATAAATGTTCCACTTCTACCATACATTTTTTTATTGATAAAACTACAATTATTTCTTTCATTATAATTCAACTAATTATTATAACTTTATTAATAGATTTCGATGTTATGACTCCCGAAAAACGCAGGGTTGTAGGTCAATTTCAAGTTCCACTATTTATAAAATGTTTCAACTTCTTTTACCATTAAATTGTTGTATGTGTGTGTGTCTTTCGATCTACTTCTTTTACTATTAAATTGTTGTGTGTGTCTCTCGATCCACTTCTTTTACCATCAAATTGTTGCATGTGTGTGTGTCTCTCGATCCACTTCTTTTACCATTAAATTGTTGTATGTGTGTGTGTCTCTCGATCCACTTCTTTTACCATTAAATTGTTGTATGTGTGTGTCTCTCGATCCACTTCTTTTACCATTAAATTGTTGTATGTGTGTGTGTCTCTCGATCCACTTCTTTTTCCATTAAATTGTTGTATGTGTGTTTGTCTCTCGATTCACTTCTTTTATCATTAAATTGTTGCATGTGTGTGTGTCTCTCGATCTACTTCTTTAACCATTAAATTGTTGTATGTGTGTGTGTCTCTCGATCCACTTCTTTTACCATTAAATTGTTGTATGTGTGTGTGTTTCTCGATCCACTTCTTTTACCATTAAATTGTTGTATGTGTGTGTGTCTCTCGATCCACTTCTTTTACAATTAAATTGTTGTATGTGTGTGTCTCTCGATCCACTTCTTTTACCATTAAATTGTTGTATGTGTGTGTGTCTCTCGATCCACTTCTTTTTCCATTAAATTGTTGTATGTGTGTTTGTCTCTCGATTCACTTCTTTTATCATTAAATTGTTGCATGTGTGTGTGTTTCTCGATCCACTTCTTTTACCATTTAATTGTTGTATGTGTGTGTGTCTCTCGATCCACTTCTTTTACCATTAAATTGTTGTATGTGTGTGTGTCTCTCTATCCACTACTTTTACCATTAAATTGTTGTATGTGTGTGTGTCTCTCGATCCACTTCTTTTACCATTTAATTGTTGTATGTGTGTGTGTTTCTCGATCCACTACTTTTACCATTAAATTGTTGCATGTGTGTGTGTTTCTCGATCCACTACTTTTACCATTAAATTGTTGTATGTGTGTGTGTCTCTCGATCCACTTCTTTTACCATTTAATTGTTGTATGTGTGTGTGTTTCTCTATCCACTTCTTTTACCATTAAATTGTTGTATGTGTGTGTGTCTCTCGATCCACTTCTTTTACCATTAAATTGTTGTATGTGTGTGTGTCTCTCGATCCACTTCTTTTACCATTTAATTGTTGTATGTGTGTGTGTCTCTCGATCCACTTCTTTTACCATTAAATTGTTGTATGTGTGTGTGTCTCTCTATCCACTACTTTTACCATTAAATTGTTGTATGTGTGTGTGTCTCTCGATCCACTTCTTTTACCATTTAATTGTTGTATGTGTGTGTGTTTCTCGATCCACTTCTTTTACCATTAAATTGTTGTATGTGTGTGTGTTTCTCGATCCACTACTTTTACCATTAAATTGTTGCATGTGTGTGTGTTTCTCGATCCACTACTTTTACCATTAAATTGTTGTATGTGTGTGTGTCTCTCGATCCACTTCTTTTACCATTTAATTGTTGTATGTGTGTGTGTTTCTCTATCCACTTCTTTTACCATTAAATTGTTGTATGTGTGTGTGTCTCTCGATCCACTTCTTTTACCATTAAATTGTTGTATGTGTGTGTGTCTCTCGATCCACTTCTTTTACCATTAAATTGTTGTATGTGTGTGTGTTTCTCTATCCACTTCTTTTACCATTAAATTGTTGTATGTGTGTGTGTTTCTCGATCCACTTCTTTTACCATTAAATTGTTGTATGTGTGTGTGTCTCTCGATCCACTTCTTTTACCATTTAATTGTTGTATGTGTGTGTGTTTCTCTATCCACTTCTTTTACCATTAAATTGTTGTATGTGTGTGTGTTTCTCTATCCACTTCTTTTACCATTAAATTGTTGTATGTGTGTGTGTCTCTCGATCCACTTCTTTTACCATTTAATTGTTGTATGTGTGTGTGTTTCTCTATCCACTTCTTTTACCATTAAATTGTTGTATGTGTGTGTGTCTCTCGATCCACTTCTTTTACCATTAAATTGTTGTATGTGTGTGTGTCTCTCGATCCACTTCTTTTACCATTAAATTGTTGCATGTGTGTGTGTTTCTCTATCCACTTCTTTTACCATTAAATTGTTGTATGTGTGTGTGTTTCTCGATCCACTTCTTTTACCATTTAATTGTTGTATGTGTGTGTGTTTCTCGATCCACTTCTTTTACCATTTAATTGTTGTATGTGTGTGTGTTTCTCTATCCACTTCTTTTACTATTAAATTGTTGTACGTGTGTGTGTCTCTCGATGCACTTCTTTTTTCATTAAATTGTTGTATGTGTGTGTGTCTCTCGATCCACTTCTTTTACCATTAAATTGTTGTATGTGTGTGTGTTTCTCTATCCACTTCTTTTACTATTAAATTGTTGTACGTGTGTGTGTCTCTCGATGCACTTCTTTTTTCATTAAATTGTTGTATGTGTGTGTGTCTCTCGATCCACTTCTTTTTTCATTAAATTGTTGTATGTGTGTGTGTTTCTCGATCCACTTCTTTTACCATTAAATTGTTGTATGTGTGTGTGTTTCTCGATCCACTTCTTTTACCATTAAATTGTTGTATGTGTTTGTGTCTCTCGATCCACTTCTTTTACCATTAAATTGTTGTATGTGTGTTTGTCTCTCGATCAACTTCTTTACCATTAAATTGTTGTACGTGTGTGTTCCTATCGATCAACTTCTTTTACCATTAAATTGTTGTATGTGTGTGTGTCTCTCGATCCACTTCTTTTACCATTTAATTGTTGTATGTGTGTGTGTCTCTCTATCCATTTCTTTTACCATTAAATTGTTTTATGTGTGTGTGTCTCTCGATCCACTTCTTTTACCATTAAATTGTTGTATGTGTGTGTGTCTCTCGATCCACTTCTTTTACCATTAAATTGTTGTATGTGTGTGTGTTTCTCTATCCACTTCTTTTACCATTAAATTGTTGTATGTGTGTGTGTTTCTCGATCCACTTCTTTTACCATTTAATTGTTGTATGTGTGTGTGTTTCTCTATCCACTTCTTTTACTATTAAATTGTTGTACGTGTGTGTGTCTCTCGATGCACTTCTTTTTTCATTAAATTGTTGTATGTGTGTGTGTCTCTCGATCCACTTCTTTTACCATTAAATTGTTGTATGTGTGTGTGTTTCTCTATCCACTTCTTTTACTATTAAATTGTTGTACGTGTGTGTGTCTCTCGATGCACTTCTTTTTTCATTAAATTGTTGTATGTGTGTGTGTCTCTCGATCCACTTCTTTTACCATTAAATTGTTGTATGTGTGTGTGTTTCTCTATCCACTTCTTTTACTATTAAATTGTTGTACGTGTGTGTGTCTCTCGATGCACTTCTTTTTTCATTAAATTGTTGTATGTGTGTGTGTCTCTCGATCCACTTCTTTTTCCATTAAATTGTTGTATGTGTGTTTGTCTCTCGATTCACTTCTTTTATCATTAAATTGTTGCATGTGTGTGTGTCTCTCGATCTACTTCTTTAACCATTAAATTGTTGTATGTGTGTGTGTCTCTCGATCCACTTCTTTTACCATTAAATTGTTGTATGTGTGTGTGTTTCTCGATCCACTTCTTTTACCATTAAATTGTTGTATGTGTGTGTGTCTCTCGATCCACTTCTTTTACAATTAAATTGTTGTATGTGTGTGTCTCTCGATCCACTTCTTTTACCATTAAATTGTTGTATGTGTGTGTGTCTCTCGATCCACTTCTTTTTCCATTAAATTGTTGTATGTGTGTTTGTCTCTCGATCCACTTCTTTTACCATTAAATTGTTGTATGTGTGTGTGTTTCTCTATCCACTTCTTTTACTATTAAATTGTTGTACGTGTGTGTGTCTCTCGATGCACTTCTTTTTTCATTAAATTGTTGTATGTGTGTGTGTCTCTCGATCCACTTCTTTTACCATTAAATTGTTGTATGTGTGTGTGTTTCTCGATCCACTTCTTTTACCATTAAATTGTTGTACGTGTGTGTGTGTGTCTCGATGCACTTCTTTTACCATTAAATTGTTGTATGTGTGTGTCTCTCGATCAACTTCTTTACCATTAAATTGTTGCATGTGTGTGTGTCTCTCGATCTACTTCTTTTACCATTAAATTGTTGTATGTGTGTGTGTTTCTCGATCCACTTCTTTTTTCATTAAATTGTTGTATGTGTGTATGTCTGGATTCACTTCTTTTACCATTAAATTGTTGTGTGTGTGTCTCTCGATCCACTTCTTCCTACATTCGACCGATTACAATTACTTCGTTATTTCGATCTTTAAATAAACAAATATTACTATTCAGATATTGATCGCACGCACTTGACTGATAGTCTTCTTTTTAACTCCTTTGTCGACGCCAAGCAATTGGAGCCATACAAAGTTGCAAGTCGTACTTTCAAGTAGATATTGGACTTAAGTCGATCACTCATCATGTTACTTTTGTATTTCATTTAAATAAATGTTATCTAGTCTTCAATCTTGGATCAAATTGTAGTATCTGTTCAGTTATATGATAGGAGGGCAAATCTCCGTGACCTGTTGGGTCACAACCACTACTAGTATTTATTCTACTTTGATTTAATTCAAACATTCACAAACTGTGACATTTCTTAAGACATTCTTCTTGCATAACTAACAATAAGTCTTGTTACGTCTATATTATTATTATTATTATTATTATTATTATTATTATTATTATTATTATTATTATTATTATTATTATTATTATTATTTAATAATAATAGAAAAGCATAATTTTTTATTATTCTTATAAAAAGTAAAGAGACTTATTAGTTTGCCATCTCATTTACACATATATCTGTGGTGTGTAAGCACACACATGTAAATTAGATGACGGTGCTGATAAGAGTCACTTATTCTCTAAATGCTCACAGTGACATAAAAAATATTAGAGAGTGCTTGACTCAACAAAAGGGTGAGAGGGGCGATAGAATTACATTGATAGGTAAGATAGATGAATTATGCAGTTAATTATAAATTACGGACAATTAGAACAATTAAAAGATTTTTATTCATAACTCTATCCCAGTAATACATTATATTTTAGTGTGTATTTTGTGTTATTAAAGTATATAGTAAGAACAAACGTTAACTCATATCTAGTATAATAATATATTGTTGACAACTATATGATGTTCAGAAATGGCCACTGTTCACATTAAACTTAGACTCGCATCACGCCCAGCCCTCGTGAGGAGGCAGGTATATAGCAACTTCTAATCTCTCTTAGCAACATCACTTACGTTGCCACAATGTAAATTATTTTCACTCTATCACTCGTGTCAGGATCTCTTTGGCTTTTTCAACAAAATGTAGTATTTGTTCTGATGATACACTTTATCGTTTCTGTCCTCAGTCAGTGAATGGGAAATCACTATAGACTGAGGAAATTTTAATTTTTGTCATAATCCAGAGTACCCCATTTGGGGGAGCTTGATTCCCCCCTCATAAAAACAGATCTTGCGTCTAACCCGTCCCCCCGTGAGGAGGCAAGTAAATAGGAACTCTACAGCCCTGTGTACTTTCTTTCTCTAATACATTTCGTATCTCCTATTCCTTGATGCAGCCCCACCCCAGTTTATTCTTCTCTCCCCCTTCGCATCATTCTCCTCCTCCTCCTTCTCCTTGAACCTTCACATCATCTTCTCAGCGTTTATCTAAATTTGTTAAATCAGTTTTTTTGTCTTTCTCATTTATCTTTGACACGCTCCTTATTTATTTAAGATAAATGGCATCATTGCAAAATCTCTAACACTTAACGAGATTTGAAGACAGCTGACCATAGTGATTGACCGATGTGTATTCATCTGCCACGTAATGTTTCGGTCTCGTTCTGGCTAACTAAAACTTGATGCAACAACCTTCACATGACCGACAACTTATTTTCAAAAGATTTTAGCAGCATACTTTGTTCGTACAATATAACGAGCAACACATCACAATCACACTTATATATTAACGTTCGTAATTCACCACCAAACAGATGTGACGTCATACCACGAGGACGAAATAAAACGTTCCTTCTGATTGGCCAGTAAAATAATGGGGCAAGTTCAAATAGAAAATAAGAACTTTTTTTTCAATTTAATAAACATAAACAAAGTAGGAAAACCACAACGCTCTCTATCTATGTCTCTTTTTGATGTTATCTTGTAAAGTCGGATTGTTTTTATATTTTTTTTACTTTGCCTCACTTTCTTACGTATTCCTGCAAGATTAAATTTTGAGTTAAAAATAGAAAATTCTTCGCAAGTTGGCTAAAGCAATATGTAATTTTCCATTAGAAGCAAAGCTGTTCGAGCTACGTGTTCAGGAAGTAACGTTATGGGAGGAAGTACATGACAGGGGAACTAGAGAGCTGCTGCCTTTTTAAAGTTAAGAGTCAAAGCGGTCGGATACGGTTTCGAGGCGCTTACTACTCTATGGGATTTGGTTAGGAGGATGTACTTCATCTGGATGTACTTATTGTAATTTGTATGTAAAATATAAATCAAATTAAGAGAAAATGATTGTGTGATTTGTGGTTCTTTTTAATTGCTTCTATTATTATATTTGCAAATAACATTTTCTAACTTCATAAATCTGTGCATAGAAATAGTTATTAAAAAAATAAGGGAAATATAATAGAGATTTTGTGTCTACATCACAATTCGTCGAGATATAATTTTATACAAGCAGGACTCTGTGGAAATTTCACGGTGTGTTCTACATCAATCTGTATACTTTACTGTTAATGATAATAGTATTCCTTTTGGAACCATAAATGTCTGTAAGGGTAATGCTATTAAGAAGAAAACAAGACCCTTCTTCTTCCAAAAATAATTGCAACTGTCAGCTAAATATTCTTCAAATAAATAAAACGAATATTTCTCTTCTTTCTTTATTCATTTGAAATTGTAGCAATTTAATCCATTTTAAAACAATATATATTCTCTGTCTTATTGCTGTAAGAATTCATTGTCAGCTAAATATTCTTCAAATCAAAAACGAATGTCAGTTTTTGACATGTATTTATTTAAACTTGCATTGTTTTAGTCGATGGGACGATATTCTTTGATTTTGGAACATTTCATTTTAACATGGGTAAAGTCGGAATGTTCTATCTTCGCCAGAATAGATTAATCACCAATCACCATCTTTACAAATCGGACGATCTCATTTTAAAAATGTGTGTGAAACTTGATAACGTACTACGAACATGAAGCGTCTTAGCGTATTATTATATATAGATTCTCACATTTTAATTATTATTCATTATTATATTGATTCTCACATTTTAATTATTATTTATTATATAAAGATTCTCACATTTTAATTATTATTTATTATTATATTGATTCTCACATTTTAATTATTATTTATTATTATATTGATTCTCACATTTTAATTATTATTTATTATATATTGATTCTCACATTTTAATTATTATTTATTATATATAGATTCTCACATTTTAATTATTATTTATTATATATAGATTCTCACATTTTAATTATTATTTATTATATATAGATTCTCACATTTTAATTATTACTTATTATTATATTGATTCTCACATTTTAATTATTATTTATTATTATATTGATTCTCACATTTTAATTATTATTTATTATATATTGATTCTCACATTTTAATTATGATTTATTATATATTGATTCTCACATTTTAATTATGATTAATTATTATATTGATTCTCACATTTTAATTATTATTTATTATTATATTGATTCTCACATTTAAATTATTATTTATTATTATATTGATTTTCACATTTTAATTATTATTTATTATATATAGATTCTCACATTGTAATTATTATTTATCATTATATAGATTCTCACATTTTTATTATTATTTATTATTATATAGATTCTCACATTTTAATTATTATTTATTATATATAGATTCTCACATTTTAATTATTATTTATTATTATATTGATTCTCACATTTTAATTATTATTTATTATTATATTGATTCTCACATTTTAATTATTATTTATTATTATATTGATTCTCACATTTTAATTATTATTTATTATATATAGATTCCTACATTTTAATTATTATTTATTATTATATTGATTCTCACATTTTAATTATTATTTATTATATATTGATTCTCACATTTTAATTATTATTTATTATATAATGATTCTCACATTTTAATTATTATTTATTATTATATTGATTCTCACATTTTAATTATTATTTATTATTATATTGATTCTAAGATTTTAATTATTATTTATTATATATTGATTCTCACATTTTAATTATTATTTATTATTATATTGATTCTCACATTTTAATTATTATTTATTATTATATTGATTCTCACATTTTAATTATTATTTATTATAATATTGATTCTCACATTTTAATTATTATTTATTATATATTGATTCTCACATTTTAATTATTATTTATTATTATATAGATTCTCACATTTTAATTATTATTTATTATATATAGATTCTCACATTTTAATTATTATTTATTATTATATTGATTCTCACATTTTTATTATTATTTATTATTATATTGATTCTCACATTTTAATTATTATTTATTATTATATTGATTCTCACATTTTTATTATTATTTATTATTATATTGATTCTAAGATTTTAATTATAATTTATTATATATTGATTCTCACATTTTAATTATTATTTATTATTATATTGATTCTCACATTTTAATTATTATTTATTATTATATTGATTCTCACATTTTAATTATTATTTATTATTATATTGATTCTCACATTTTAATTATTATTTATTATTATATTGATTCTCACATTTTAATTATTATTTATTATTATATTGCTTCTCACATTTTAATTATTATTTATTATTATATTGATTTTCACATTTCAATTATTATTTATTATTATATTGATTCTCACATTTTAATTATTATTTATTATTATATTGATTCTCACATTTTAATTATTATTTATTATTATATTGATTATCGCATTTTAATTATTATTTATTATTATATTGATTCCTACATTTTAATTATTTTTTATTATATATTGATTCTCACATTTTAATTATTTTTCATCATTATATTGATTCTCACATTTTAATTATTATTTATTATTATATTGATTCTCACATTTTAATTATTATTTATTATTATATTGATTCTCACATTTTAATTATTATTTATTATTATATTGATTCTCACATTTTAATTATTATTTATTATATATTGATTCTCACATTTTAATTATTTTTCATCATTATATTGATTCTCACATTTTAATTATTATTTATTATTATATTGATTCTCACATTTTAATTATTTTTCATCATTATATTGATTCTCACATTTTAATTATTATTTATTATTATATTGATTCTCACATTTTAATTATTATTTATTATTATATTGATTCTCACATTTTAATTATTATTTATTATTATATTGATTCTCACATTTTAATTATTATTTATTATATATAGATTCTCACATTTTAATTATTATTTATTATTATATTGATTCTCACATTTTAATTATTATTTATTATATATAGATTCTCACATTTTAATTATTATTTATTATATATTGATTCTTACATTTTTAGTTTTGAATATTGAGAATTTAATATTAACAGATATATGCACGCACAGGGCTCATATATTTGCTAGTCTACACTTTTAATGTGGTGTCTCTGTTTACCGTCTTTTCGGGGATGCAATTAAAACAAAGGCCTATACCAAGATCAAACAAGTAACTTTTTACGAGAAATCCAAAGATGGCATCCGTTTTGTATTAGTTTAAAACAATGTTTAGAATAATATCCTGACATTTTTGTTTGCGCCGGACATTCATAAACAGCAAAGACGGCGTTTTACTTTATTTTGAAATAAAAATACGAATAAAATAGTAATATGGGGTTCAGGGCTCGGAGCCGGAATAGGTGGGATTATTAATTCCCGGACAATTAGTTTAGAAATATTTTCCGAAACAACCAATATTCATAAAAACATAATTAAGGAGTGTTGGAATAAAGTGCTCCAATCCGGTAGCCTTGTGTAATATTAGGAGGCTTTGTATGCTTGTTATAGCGAGGCGGCAAAACAAGTTGTGGCAGATGTAAAAACCAAAACACATTTGAGTGACCTGAATGTGACGATAGCGAACAAGCAGCAGCCGTATCCGGTACGGCGGATACATCATAACAGGGTCGCTTATAGCAAAGGGGTCGTCACTCCTGGACACATCAGCTGAGTAGGGATCGACCCAACGGCAGGTGTTACACGATCATCGAGTTATTACAATTTTTAACATATAGAGAGGAGCAACATCATAAAATCACAAAGCTCTACTACAACCGATCCGCATCGAGGTGCGAGTTTGCATTTATGGACCAATCAGGGACAGAAAAAGGAGTCGATCATATGATAATACTGTGCATAAAAGAAGCGTGTTCGCCGTAAAAAACAAAAAACAAACAAATAAGAGACACATATACGCCCAGACGCATTAGCGGAATATAGAAGCAGCGACAGCAGCGAGGCCATCTATCACAGTATCAGTTTTCTATTAACAAGACGTCAGTCAGTTACCGAATTGCCTAAACAACAACAGATATAAACAACCTCTTTCTTATCAAGAGTAGTTCAACACCACAACGGAAAAAGAGTTTCACCCCCCCCCCATGTGCCTAGCGTCAGGCGGAATTTCCATGGAAAGAGTTTCTTTGCGAGGAGTTTCCGCCTATGGAACACATTACCGTGAGACTGCTTCCCTGTTGATTACACATTGGTCGTCTTCAAATCCAATGCCTACACATTTTTGTCCTAATAAGTAATCGAACGCACTTAATACCATTGATCAATGTTTGTATTCTCACATTGTTCCTTATCTTTCGGTTGGTTATCCTTCTGTCTCATAAATCTTCATCCTCGAGTGGCTTTGATAAGTCGTGAACCAATGGTAAGATCCCCCAATTACTCAATATAGAAAGCATTTGCTTATGTGTCGTCATTTACCTATGCATTCTTGCTTTGTTTTTTCTATGAGAATCAATTGTTTTGGAAGTTTATGATTCCATATTTTAAAGCATAATTTACAGTTACTACTATTTATATTGCAAGCGAGGAGCTAATTTTAAGGTTTCTAAATTAAGATTAGATTAATAATATTTTAATTTCTTCAGTTAGCATGAATATTTCCATAATGTGGTGTTATTTCTATATTTTCACTCATTAAATTCATCACATTATTATACTTACACGAAATAATTTTACGTGGCTGCTATGTATACTTTTTGTTCAGTGTTGATATAATTTTTCATTGTTTCTTTGTATATGACATTAGCTGTTAATCGTTTATTTATTAGTGAACAATAATTTTTCATTGTTTCTTTGTATATGACATTAGCTGTTAATCGTTTATTCATTAGTGAACAATAATTTTTTATTCTTCAATTACATAAATTGATATTGTTATTACGGCATATTTATATGTATATTTTTATATACATTATTCTTATACATTTTATTAACAAATGGTTATTTTGACAGGACCCTTAAGTAATTTATACGTATTTTTCCTAACTCTGCTTTTAAAAACACGATGGCGTTTAACAACGATAAGGAAAGATGTGTTCTCCAGTGGAACAGTATTTTATGCATCCTATTTCAATGTGATTGTTTTTCTCTGTTTTTGCTTCGTGATGTTTCTGGACTCGGTCTTTGGACTTGTGAGGAGTTACATGTGTGGAATGGCTTTGGTTTTTATGAAACCGAATCCTATTTGATTGTGTCCGGGTCGGGGGGGGGGTAATTTGTGTTTGATGTTTTTTTTTCTTAACGTGAGTTTTATTCCATGTATTCCAAATTACTATGCCTATATTGGAATATTCATTTTAAATATATTCCCCTTTTTCATTTAGTTTCTTTCTCCTGGTTTCTGACGTTATAAGATGTTACTACAATGTCAATGCACATTCTAATATTCTCTGAAGATTGACAGAAAGGTTATTGAACTGTAATTTTTGTACTTATCTCATAAGAAATGCGTGTAAGATTGAAAACCTTTTTTTTATATATAAGATGTAAATGATAAACATCCACCGAGGTGTTTAGGAAATTGTAAAATAAAAAATAAGAAATAAAAAATATAAAAAATAAAACAATTGCGGGATCTCATGAAAATTACGACTTTAGAATGATGAGTGTATGGTCATTGGAATGAATCAATATATATATATATATATATATATATATATATATATATATATATATATATATATATTATTAGAATATTGAATTGAATTAAAGATAAGCGATGTATCGTTTAATCTATCGTGATAATATAAAGCTCAATATATTGAATAGAGCAATAAATTCATGAGATGAAAGATGAGAATAAAAAATTGTATAGATACAATATTTATTAACACATCAGAATTTCAAAGCAAAGAGTTTCAAATCAGTAATCCATGGATTTTCAAATACAAACTCTTTTCATCAGAGGATAACAAAATAACGATAATGTAACTGTGAATATTATCGGCAACATTTTACTTTGAAACATTTTACTTTGAAACATTTATACACAAAAATAAAAGATAAAGAACATTTTGTTGAGAAGAAAAACGTAAAGTTAGGGTAGTCACCGTCACAAACAAAACAGCTGTTATATCGGAAATAAATGTTTGAAAAAGAATACTCAACATATTTAGGAGTCCAAATGTTGTTGTTAAGAAACTGATTATTCGACAGTGGTCATTTCAGTTCGTGTATTCTGTGGGCGCAGTAGTCCGATAGTAGAAATATCCAATTCAAAGGATCCGGAATGAAGTTTATCAGTCATGGTTCGATGTATAACAAAGTGTGCATCATTAAACATCGAACTTCCGGGCTTATCATTGTTTCGTTATTCTATGGATTAGAGATATAAAACTCATTGCTTTGAAATTCTGATGTTTTAATAAATGTTGTATCTATACAATTTTTATTCTTATATATATATATATATATATATATATATATATATATATATATATATATATATATATATATATATATATATATATATATATATATACTAGAGGAATATCCGTCTGAGAACGAGTATTAATTCCCCGTACAGAACACTATACATAGAATATATTTAATGAATATTTATTCAATCACTCTCTAACAGTTTTAATGTCTTTTGAGTATTTAGAGAAAAAGTGACTCTCTCTTTTTTAGATAATTTACAGCATGTGTAAGTACACATCGTAAACACGCATATAAATTAACTAGCAAAAATGAAAGGTCCTTTTCTTTCTATATTATAGGTGAGGATATCTATAGAAATAATATAAAACACTGTATAGTTATATATATATATAATACTATAAAATTACTACCTTTATTTTATATATAAAATAAAGGACAAAGATTTATTATTTTGAGTTATGCAAGAAGAATTTATTAACAGATATATCCAATGAACTTTCAAATGAAATCAAAGTATATCAGATACAGATAGTAGTAGTAGTAGTAGTAGTAGTAGTAGTAGTAGTGGTTGTAACCCAACGTGTGACGGGTACGTCTACTATTTTCATAACATTTCTCGTACGCAGATTAAAGATTATTTGGTATATTCCTCGAATTATTGCGTTTCATGATGAAATGTTCAGTTCTTACATTCTTCACTTTTATCTTATCAGTTGTTATTTCATTATGAGAGAATTTCGTTTCGATGAACTCGACCGGAAGAGAATGTTTGCTTCTCTGCTGAACGGAATCGTAACGAGTTTCGAACGCCCCGGGCGTGGAATTCAAATCCGACGTTTGGAAGACAACTTTTTAAACAAACTTGACGAAGATTCATAAAAATTACGCAATCCTTTAGTTTTTTTTGTAAATCGCAAAAATTAGTTTGGTGTGCAGTAGACTGATGAAATAGAACACGTTTTGTAGTTGTAATTAACAATAAAAAAATGGCATTCATCGTTTTTTGCATCTGTTATTTCCTCTGACAGAGAGCTTCACATATAAACAGGGAGTGCATATATATATATATATATATATATATATATATATATATATATATATATATATATATATATATATATATATATGGGAAATGAAAAAGGGAAAAACAAAAAATAGTTGTTTATGTATTCATCAACGTTTCGTCATTATTGTATGACTTTCTCGGGATGATAGTTTGAACAAAAATGTCATGCAAGTACATAGAAGTTTGGGGTTAACATGGTGGTGAGATGAAGGCGTATAGCGGCCGTTATTGTGGTGAGGTGTGGCTTTATGTGATTTTATGTGCGTATTGTGTATATATGTATACATATATATGTATATGTTTAATTGTGTATATGTATGTGTGCTCATATATATATATGTAGGTATAAAATGTTGGACATATTACCTTCCCCACGCTACATTTTGTTCTGCCCCTCCCCTCCTTCTCCCTCCCTACTATACCGCCCTATGATGCGACCCTGATTTTTAACCCTTTCGCTCTCTGAAGTCAAAAAGTTCAATAAACATGTCCCCTCCTCTCTTTTGGTGGTGTAAATTAACTCTGACCGCTACCAATGTTTTTCCCCCACACCTTCCACAGTTATTGTAATGTCTCCCACCATCTCGATGAGCCATAACTGATCTTATCATAAGCCACCTCTCTTAGCTTACATAACACTAGCTCACTCAAATGATCTTATAGCTTCAACCGCCACCATTTCACCACACTCTTTACTGTTAACTCAATTTCCCACCGCCACCATCTTTTTGTATCTCATAATTTATTTTTTCATATGCGCCCGTTCAGGCCCACCCCGGCTACCACCTTTATTTCAAACATTTTGTACTTGTATATTATTTTCTTCAGACAATCATCCCGAGGAAGTCTTGAAATAAAGAAGAAACGTTGATGAATAATATATTTTGGTTTTCCTTTTTTCAATTTCCATTACGTCGGAACACTATTTCCATTCCTTTTCAACGTAATAATTGAAACCAACGTTTTATTACTAAACAATTCATTTTACATTCTCAAGTGAAGATATTATTTCTTTAAAAAACCTTGTTTAAAAGACTTTAGTGGTGTATACCATGCTTTCAGATAACATTCAGATAATACAATAATTTAATTTGAAAAGTAAGTAACTTCACTGGTCTATTTTTCTATTACTAAACTATAATAATGCTCTATGTCCAACATTCAACATATCTTTATCGTATTAGGAATAACTTCATGATAACATTAGAAACATATATATAATTAATTCATAATATTATATATATATATATATATATATATATATATATATATATATATATATATATATATATATATAGTGTGTGTGGATTTAGACAGCATATTGTAATTTAGGCAAACATTATTAAATAACGCGGAATGTTTTTGTTTGATAAGATTTTTTTTATTCTTTCAATTTTCCGAATGGTCAATTCAGTGTTTCGGTGAAATTGGTGCGTTTCTTGTTCCATTTTATTTCCTTTTTCGCAGGTACTTTCGATTTGATTCGTCAAATCATCTTCAGGAGGTGTTAGTCTTGTATCTTTACAAATATGTCTGTACTGTTGAGTTTTTAAAAATAATGACGGCTATTAATTTACAACTTAAAAAGAGTCTACAATATTGAGATGTTACATGTGAGCGTGATTACGTTCTAAGAGCGTGCAAGATTCAAAAGTTTAATTGCTTAACCGCTATTAATTTGACTATGTTATGAGCGCATTCAAGATTCAAACGTATAATTATTTAATGGCTAAGAATTTAATAACGTTTATTACTATGCTAGACACTTTAAAATGTTGTGACTAGTTTCGTAATTCACATTATAGATTGTGGGATGTTTAGTTTTTATGTAGAGGGCTTCAAGAATGTTTAATCTTTTGATGTTGGTATCGTGGTGTATTCTTTTAGTATTGTTAATAAGGATGTGTCTATATTGAGAAGAGGGCATTCATGTTTCTTTAGATGTCGGCAAATGGTGCTAATGTCGGAGAGATGTAAGGTGAGCTTCGGAAAAGTGTTGTGGTAGTGAAACCGATGTAAGAATTAGTTTTATTATTATTGTCGGAAATACATTCTCCCATGGAACATTGGAACTTATATATTACATTGGTTCTTCCTAATGTATTCTCTGTCTGAGAAGTGTTATTTTTAACTACATGGTTTGATGTTTCATTTTTTTATAATAAATGATGAATCTTATTTTATTATTAGTGTTGTATCGATGTATTATATTTTAAAGAGCTTTTTTATCCAATTTAAAGTTCGAATGCATATGGTTACAGTAGAACAGATTTATGTAGTATGAATTATTTAGCTGATTATTATTAGTATTGTCTAAGTTTATAAGCATTTCTTTTATTTGTTAGTCTACAATATAATTTTTCCATTCAATTCCTAACTAACAACATGTCAAAATAGATTCAGCCTTTAATCCTAAAAGAACACAGAGAAATACATTCTGATCTGAATCTATATTTTATTAATTCACTTTTGTAATAATAATCACTTGTCATCGTCATGGCTTACTACTAGTTATCATATCATCACAATCACCACTTTTATTATTATTATTATTATTATTATTATTATTATTATTATTATTATTATTATTATTATTATTATTATTATTATTATTATTATTTACTCACTAGGAGTTATCACACTGGTCATCGTCAGTGATCGCCCACTGCCAACAACCTGTGGTATTCCCTGCAGTCTGAGTGACAACAAGTCTCCTCAGACTTCCAGTATGCTCCACCTCTTTTCGTTCATCACCGCTGATGACCTTGCGGTATCGCAACAGCCATCTACCATCGATTTCCCGCTGATAAGGGCCATTGGTCCTCTTTGGGGCCCGAGTGGCAACAAGCCTCCCCAAGGCCCCAGAGCTGTCTGCGCTCTTCCAGTGGAGGTCTGGTTTGCGCTTCCCCTCCTCGACCCTCTGTCCATAATTTTCGTGGTGTCAGCCTATGCTTGCGCCTCTCTCGTGCGGTTGTATTTTCCCCGGTTCTGTTTTCTTGTGCTTCCATGTGTTTGTTCTCCATTCGTTGCTTATGTGGGTTGGTTTCCGCATTCGAAGACATTTCTCAGGATTGTAGCTGTTTTGATCATTACTGTCCTTTGTATGGACTCAGTTATCCCTTTGATTCCCATTTCTCCTAGTCTTTTCTCCATGTTTTTGGGGACTGTTCCTAGTGCTCCTATAATTATTGGTGTTATACTGACTATCTTCATGTTCCATATTCCTTTCAGTTCTCTGGCAAGTTCAGTATATTTGCTTCTTTTTTCCGTCTCTTTGATCTTCACTCTGTGGTCCGCTGGAACGGCAAAGTCTACTATTTTGCAGGATTTTTCTTTCTTGTTGATTATTATCATATCCGGTCTCCTTGCTGTTATGGGTTTGTCTGTTTGTACATTCATATCCCATATGATTTTGTATTTTTCGTTTTCTAGTTCAGTTTCTGGTTTGTGTTTGTACTGTTTTTTTGCATATTCGAAATTCAGTTGTTTGCACATTTCCCGGTGTACTTCTTTCCCCATGCTGTCATGTCTGTTCTTGTATTCCTTTTGGGCTAGCTTGCTGCATTCACTTATTATATGATTTATCGTTTCGTCTCTTTGTCCACATAATCGGCATTTGCTGTTTTCCTGGGTTTTATCTATCTTTGCTTTAATAAAGTTTGTCCTAATCGCATTGTTCTGTGCGGCCGTCAGCAGACATTCCGTTTCTCTGTTCAAGTGTCCTTTTCTTAGCCATGCCCAGCTATTTTCATTGGTTTCATCGCTTGTGAATCTTATAAAGACTCCATGTAGTTGTTTTTCTTCCCACTTTTCCTTTCTTGTCTTTTTGTTTCTGGTTTCAGTGCTTTCGGAGTTGTTTGTTAGGCTGGTGTCTCTTGCTGTGGTGATCAGTCTTTCCGTGTTCTGGGTTACATATTTCTCCAGCTCTTTTTTGGTGTCTTCCACACAGTCTTCTATACTTACCAGTCCTCTACCTCCTTCATTTCTTTTCATGTAGAGTCTGTCCGTATCGTCTTTTGGGTGCAATGCATTGTGCATAGTTATTAGTTTTCTAGTCCTCTGGTCAAGGTGCCTGAGTTCTTCTTTGGTCTAGCCTATGAATGGTCCAGAGTATCTTATTAGCGATACAGCCCATGTGTTTATCCCGTTTACTAGCTTTCTGCTATATAGTTTAGTTTCTAAGAGTTTCCTTGTTCTTCGTAGATATTCTTTTCCAATCTTCTCTTTCATTTCTGTATATTTGATTGTGTCTGCTTCCAGAACTCCCAGGTATTT
>OY744536.1:71692485-71707485 GCA_963556195.1 Sepiola atlantica | reverse complement strand
AACTTTCACTTTGGTCTCGTTGTTGATGATGACGATGATGCTTAGTAGATCACCGATGGTAAGCAACGTTGAGTCTGACCACTACTAAATGGGTGACCATTTTGGGAAGACAAGGTGTTGTCTGTAACAAAATACTTCGTAAAAGAAAAAGCAATCCACAAATCAATCGTATACAAAACATAAGGTTTCGGAATCAAATGACTAAACTATGGTTAACATGCCGTAAAAACTAGTGTTGGGACTATTAATGGGAATAGAAATCGGGAATTCAACAAAATAGGAATTTTTGGGGTATCGGAATTAGTATCGGCATTGGTATCGGAATTGGTATCGGAATCGAAAAAAAATTCGCCTAGTTCCCAATTCCCAAAACGATTTAAAAAATCAAAATTTTTTTATTGAAAACTTAATTTACCATTGCTGGTACTAATGATAAAATGATAAATATTTATTGATTTTCACTACCAGTAAAACTAGAATCTATAGATTATAGTAACGAATTTTGGTAAAAATGACACCAGAAAAACTGACATGGTCAAAATGGCATAAATGGATGAATAGAAAAAAAAGAAAGAAAAAAGGGTACAGTTTTCTGCCTCTTTTTCTTCTTTGTTTTCTCTTTGCAATATTGTCATTTTAAAAATAAGTTACTTGCTAGTCTATTTTTAATTTTTATTTATTGCTAAAAAAATGGTGCTGGTCGATTATGCTCAGTTGTTTGTGCAGAAATTTAAATAACATTTGTCAACTTACGGCGAACAACTGTTAATTGGCTTTGTTTTAAAAGTGAAATAATGCCTTAGATGCTTCACTATTTTCAGTCAATTACGAGGAAAACATTTGAGAAAAACACTTAGAAAAATCCACTCGTATAATGTATGCTCCCCTAAATGTGTATTTTTACTTAAAAAAAGCATACTCTCTATAACTGAATATTTACAAATTTAAAAAGAATCGGAATCGGGAGAAATATTGGAATCGTCCCATCACGACGGCGACAACTACCACCACGACGACTACAACAACAATAACAATAATATTCAAGGGTAAAGCATTTGAAAAGATGTCCTTTTTACACTGCCATAATTCTTTAAATGTTTTTCAATTGCATATTTATATTTGAATATTATTATTTGTTGATTTCTAAGTTGCAAAACTTTCGCTCATGTAAACTTTACGATTATTTATTTATTTATTAAAACCTTCTTTAGGTGATATTTCAAAAGTATAAATCTGATTTGTGGGTTTATCTGTGAAAGTTTGGGCTTTTTAGCTTGACGCACACACATGCATCTAATATTATCTAAAGTTATCTTGTCAGATTTTCAAAGTCAGACCCAAATAACATTTAAGTTAACAAACCAAACTTTGCTTCTGTTGTACCGTGTTATTGCCAATAGACTAAGATATTTTTTTACAATTCATATGAAAAATACTAAGTTCAGCCTAGACGACAGCTAATATGAAACATTTTAAAATGATCACATCAAATAAAAATCTGCAAGTGGGATAACTCATTTTAAATTGAAAAATATCATAGAAGTTTTCCACCCTAATTTATAAATGTGGAAAATATTAAAAACTAGAATAACGTCCCTGCATCCCGGGCAACGGCAGGTAAGTATATCTATTACTTTATAGGATTAAATTTTAATAATATAAACCTGTTATTGAACCTTAAACACGTAAAGATGTTAAAGTAATTTTTTGTTCTTTTACCTTTCAGATTGACCTTCTAAATTGAGGAATTGGATCATTGGAATTGGTAGAAAAAGCTGCAGGACAAATCGGAAGTTTGGCAATCGCAAAGAAAGGCATTTACAAAACTAAACAACATTAAAACTTGCATTTTTACATTGACATGCAATATTCTCAATATACTTCGAACCCATAAAATAAGGTGCATTGCGCTCTTTATTCGATCAACCTTACTTAAATTAAGTCAAATATATTACCGCATTTTATAAAGAAAAAAAAAACGTTAATTTAATCTGCGATTCCCGTTTCCCTCGATACGAAACAAACTATTCATAATCGTTTTTCAATATATGACCTTGTGTCGCATCTTCCTGCGGTGGGAAGGAATTTAATGCCGTTACTTATTTCTCTTGCATAATTTAAAAAGATGGCTGCGTGAATGTTTTTCTTTAAAAACGAGGTTCACTTGAAACGACGTCCATTTCGTAAAGCGGCAATTTGATCGCAAATGGACAGGCGGACGGTTGGCTTTCTCCAATGATTTAATTTGCAAACAGCTGTTTTGAATTCAATACAGAAAATAATAAGAAAGCCCGAAAATAAAACGCTCGCACGAATTTGGCAATCTATCTATAGGTTTGCTTGCGTCTACACGCTTGATTAAATCCATAATCCGGTAGACACAGGCATTAGTTAAATGTGGAAGCGTGTCTCTAGTTATTTGAATTCTTTCAAGTTATTTACTTGCAGCAAAGTTTTGCAGCGTCTTGCGAGATGCAAAACGTTTATTGAGACACTTAACACGCGCGTTCGTTCTGTTACGTAAGGCTTCTTTGAATAGCTTTATTATAGTGGGGGAATTTAGATAAACTGTTGTCGTCGTCGGTTAGGGTTACAATTGAATAGTCGTTTATTGCAGGAATTGCATCGTTGTTTTGTTTGGGCAGGGAGTTGGGAGATTGTCGAAAGTAGTCTGCAAGTGAGTTCAAGAGAACTTGGTTAGCGATCGGAAAAAAATACGTTAACAAGCAAGCAACCAGGTAGAACAGTTTTCCATGAGGATAATGAAGGCAATTGGCCAATAAGAAACGAAGCCTTTCTCCTTCTCTTCCTCTTTCTATCGTTCTTTCTTCATTATCCTCCCGCCTTTATCTCCACAAGCATTCAAATATTCTCCGGTTTTTGTCCGTCAGCCTGGCTGCTTGGCTGTCTGGCTGCCTGGCTGCCTTGCTGCCTGACTGCCTGACTATACGCCAAACGGCCTACCAGCTTTTTCGAGCCTCAAACACTAGAACGGAGTAGTACCGTACGCACAACGTCAAAGTGGGGGTGTTCCGTGCAACTTTTAACCTAAAGGCTGATAGATCGTGTGAGGTGTGTATTTGTGTGTACTTGTGTGTGTGTGTGTGTGTGCATGTGTGCGTGTATCTGTGAGTGCACGTGTGAGCGACTGATGGCCATTTTCAGATAGATTTGTTTTTTTTTATTAAAAAAAAACACATGAAAAATATTTCGCTTTTTCCCCCTCCAAGTTTCGTGTTTTTTTCTGTTCATATTTTTGTCAGGTGCGTATACCATTACCGGCGTGCAACACGCGTTGTCGCCTGTATGCGCAGCCTCGTTGATTGTGGAATTGTGTAAACACATCAGCTTTGATATGAGAACTTGATTTGTTGACGGATCAGTCACTATTTGCATACGTGCGTCCACTATTTGCATACGTGCGTCCACTATCTAAAACAGAACAAACAAACAAACTTCGGCTGATCTGTGTGCGGTCTTCTTCCCGTCTTTCTCTAAAATCCCGGCTGTTATGTAAAACGTACACCAATTCTTCTCACATGCACACAGGCGATCCCTTGCGTATACATTCACACACACTTACATCAACTTAGCTCTGTCTTCTTCTTCTTCTTCTTCTTCTTCTTCTTCTTCTTCTTCTTCTTTTACTCTGTGTCTTTTTCCTTCGTTACCTATTGTTAAAGGTGACATATACACATACCCCTCTGTTATACTCTTCATATATATATATATATATATATATATATATATATATATATATATATATATATATATATTATTTTCGTATTATTTCAGCTATACCTTTACACAAATAACTTTGAAAGTTTTGAAAGCTATTTAGTACTGTTTTCCCGCCCAACTTTTATCCCCTACCTAAGAACTTTAAAAAATCCTATTAAAAAAAAGAATTTAATTACAAAACTAAATCCACTATATTACACTTGGACCTTATTGTAAAGATTTTTGGAAAACAACCAAAACACTTCCGGGTTGAGGCAGCTCGTACCTCTCTCCCTCTCTCTCTCTCCCTCTCTCTCTCTCTCTCTCTCTCTCTATATATATATATATATATATATATATATATATATATGCACACCTCTCTCAACTTGTATGCCTGTTACATCACATTATAATTCTATCATTTAATTATCCTTCGCCATTTCACCCCCCTCTCTTTTTCTCTCATAGAAACTTTTGCATTCTTTCTATCTGCTTCCCCAGCATCTTTCCCTCTCTAACTAATATTAGATTCTCTCTCTATTTCTCAGATAACCCATACACACACACACCTCGTTAATAGTGATATATATATATATATATATATATATATATATATATATATATATATATATATATATACCAGCATCGCTCTGAGAATTTCTACTTAGTAGAATACTAGATTATCGCTGTCTCACTCATTTCATTCTATAATTCCTTCCCACCCTTTCTCTTTATCTACCTCTCTCTTTCCGCCTATCTCCCTCTCTCTACCTGTTTATTTATCCATCTGTCTCCTCTGCATTCTTTCGTGCCATCCAGACAACACACACTTCCTTCCTTTATCCTTCTCTTTATTCCTTAATTTCTCTCTTTCTCTTTATTCCTTAATTTCTCTCTTTCTCTTTATTCCTTTCTCTTTCTTTCTTTCGTCCTTTCTTTATTCCTTTAATTCTCATTTTCTCTTTCTTCCTTCATATTTCTATTTCTTACTTTCTTTCTTTGTCTTCCTTTCCATCTCTTTCTTCTTTAATCTTTCTCTTTCTTCTTTATCTCTCTCTATCCACCCATCTCCTCTGCCCCCTACGATCCACACAATACGCACACATCTCTTTTCATGATTTCTTTATTTCTCTGTTTCTCTCTTTCCCCATCTCCATCTCCCTATCTCTTCTACCTCTCTTGTTTAAAAAAAAACAACAGAAGGTGAGTGACTGAAACACGTGGAGCTGGTAGGGCATGGCGATATGTTACTGCCCCAAGGATGAATAAATTCCTTCCGCCGCCGCCGCCGTCGCCGCCGCCGCCCCACTGTGACGGTAATCAGCGCATGGGAAACCAAATCGTCACCGGGAGTACTCACAAGAATAACCACAACCCCATTGGCCACACCAACAAAGGTTGCATTATGCTCAACAAAAAATGCAACAACAACAAAGGCATGAACCCTTCGGAAAGGAACAAAGGTGCCGCAATCGATAATTGTCGCAAACGCAACAGTGTCTTCTTCTTTCATGGAAACGATAATTTATGACCGTAGGAAAATGAAAACAAAGAATTACAATGAAAATTAAATTATGATTAATCATAGGTTTAAAGAATAAGAATCTTAAATATTTATACGAAATGATTTCAATCGCACAAAAGCCGCAATTTAACATAAAAAATTAAAAATACCTCAAAATTATTAACAAAACTGAAATAAAAGAATGTTCAAATTTAATATATTCGCTACATTTTTCTAATTTTACATTTTTTACAATTTTCTTAGAAAATCAAAACTTGTTAGCAAAAGAATGTCCGTCAATCTGTCTGTCTGTCCATTTGTCTATCTGTTAGCCGCGCAATTCTTTTTGCGCATCCGAGTGTTGACTTGTTATGTGTGTCCATCAGCTCGTTAGATAAGTCTGCTTCTCCCGGAGTGAACCATTTTTTTCCCTACTGTCAACAAGAGCACGACCATTGACACCGACACTAAAAACCGCCATCAAAATAAAAAAAGCGCTCGAACGAAGGAGACGAGATTTTCCCAGAATGTCTCGGTCACAATACAACACTTTACTTCCGGGCCACTTCGACGCCAATTTCGAGGAGTTCGATGACGTCGGACTGTAAGTACTCACTTTTTTCTTTATCTATGTACAATATATATATATATATATATATATATATATATATATATATATATATATATATATCCCAATTAATGTGAATGGATTCTAAAACCGTTTTCGGTGTATCCTTACTGGATTCCATCTTCAGTTGACATCTTTGAATTATTAATATTTTTATTTAGTTGAACATTTCTGTCGCTAACTTATTTAAAATTTCTTATTTACAGCGAGAGCCCACCTTTAAGAAAAAGCTTGATAAACTGATTTCTACGATATATATATATATGTTTTATTTCATTTTATTTCAGTCGAAGTTCTCATAAATCAAGAGGCCCCTTTGTAGGGCTAACATTTGATCTCTATATGAGATACATGTGTATTCGGATATTCTATTTAAGTTCTTCTTTATCTCTTAAACGTTGAGGTTGTAAAGGAGTTAAGAACATTAATTTTCCTCTCCCCAATTGACAAGTTAACTATGTTATAGTATATCTTTCTTGTGGGATTCCACGACAAGAATTCATCTAGTCTGATGGAGTATCCGGCTAAGTGCTGTTAAATCAAAGTAATATCATGATTTGATGACAATTTCAGAAAATGTTATTAGATCGTATAATGATATAACTGATTTAATAATTTATTTATTAATAGCTCTATAGCAATTATTGAGCTTCATCATTTCGAATCGAACTGTACAAAAATTATTTTTATATTCTTACCGTTTACATATGTTAGAATTGAAATAACTCAAAATACCATTTCAGTCCGCCTTAATAATTTATTTCGCAACCCCTACAAAAAAACTGGTTATCCAGATACCCCCCCACACACACACACATATATATATATATATATATATATATATATATATATATATATATATATATATATATGTGTATATAGCTTGTTCGATTTACATCAATAAGTCGAGGTTACGGTCTGTATGGCCTTCTCAGAGCCGCTATGCTATTCAACTGGACAAATGTGTTGTTTTGAAAAAACAATTGTGTGTAGGAGGAGTTTTTCTTGAGATACTTTGGGGGGATTCTGCTATGTTAATACGTGGATGGGACGTACTTAAGGACGCTAGGGCTTAAGTATTTATTTTATATCTTAAATCGACGCTAAAATTGTATTAATTCTGAAATCTAATTATTCTGGGCAAGTCGTGTAGGAGGCGGCGTACCAACCATGGCCTCAGTAACACCATTAATAAATAAATATTATCCTCTTATTTTTTAATAATTGAGCACTCTGTTGGATTGACTTTTTACCAAACTAAACCAAATATATATATATATATAAAGAGGAGAAAGAGAGAGATACTCACTTTCATATACGTACTTATATTATAAAATAATATATTACGTATTTAGTTTCAGTATTTACTTGAACTGTGATCAATACATGAGTAGAGCTTAGTAGTAGTAGTATAAAATTATACTTAGGGCAAGTAAGCTACACAGAAAAGTTTGTGTTTTATTCCCGTAGAAAAGCATCATGCTAAATGCATGGCTAAACATTCGAGGATTGTTTTCATAGTTAAGCTGCTCCCCTACAACTTCAAACAAATCAGTCTTTAATTTTATTCCCTCATCATTATCTATTTGTTTCTCCCTTTGTTTAAAAGTGATGTTGGCGGTCTACACTACTAAGTGGGTCAAACAAACAGAGGGTGATCTTTCCATGGCCTCAAGGTGCTAAGTCAATTATTGCTGTTACCTTATTTTTTGTTCATTATTGTTGAAGTTGAAGGTGTAGATATTAACTATAATAACTATCCTAGCATGTAAATCCATGCATTTGGCCTGATAATTTTTAACGAGAATGAAACACAAATGCTTCGCTGTAGCTTACTTGCGATAATATACATAAGTTTAAAAGCTGAAATTAAATTCTAGATAAAAATGTAGTGGTTAATATATGGAATTACTGGATAAGTATGTAACAGACTAGTTAAAATAATAACGCAAACACATCTTTAAAGCTGATCAATATTTCGGTCGAGGAACCAACCTTAATTTGTGGTAGAATTGACTTTATTGGAAAAAGAATACTTAGTTATTCAGAAACATGTTGCTGATCCACAATATTAAGTTTAAAGCAACACTGAAAGAGAGGGAGAGAGAATAGGTAGAAAGGAAAGGAGCGAGGCAAGATAGATGGCATGTGGCAGTGGTAGGAGTGGGTGTTAGAGGTGCTAATATCATCCAGTACAGGTGGGAAGAGTAGGTCGAGTATTACATGATTACGGTCGGTTCCATTACCAAAATATCGGTTGGCTTTAGAAATGTGTTTGAGTTATTATTTTAACTAGTCTGTTTACATTCTTATCCACTCCATATATTAACAATATGTGTGTGTCTGTGTGAAAAGTTTAAATGAAAAACGGAATAATTTGACTCCATTCAAATTGAGAATTAAGACTATAAAAAGAGGAACATTTTAAATCACTGTAAAATAGTTTATGTTATTTGAAAGCAAGGGAAGTAATAAGAAAGCACATGTAAAATAAGGAGTTCGAGTTGTGACCGAGCGATGCACTGCGACATATTTTGTAATGGTAACTTATCGATTTTGAAAATGGTGTTTAGCAAGCTTTTCATTATCTTCATGTTTTTTTTTGTCTAGCACACCTCACTTAGAATTGTGATTAGCATCTATATTCTGACCCGTGTATACACGGTGTGAGTCTTTATTTGTTCATTTTACTTTACAGTTAGCTCTCAGAAATCAAGGGACCCTTTATGGCGCAAACACTTGATTTCTGTATGAGATACATAGATATATCTGTGTATTCAATTAAGATTCTCCCTACCTCTCAAACGTTGAGTTAGTAAAGCAACAAAGAACACTAATTGTGTTGTATTGTGCGGGCTTAATAAAAATGACAACACAGTATCTTGGGAAAATATAATATGTATATTTATTTGTCCGTAACGATGAGGGTGGTGACGATGAGGGTGGTGGTAGGAGAGGTTTGTGCACATGGAATCAGACGGTTGCTTCTCGTCGAGGTTCGATCGTCAACTCCTCTTTCGATTTTCGATTTGAATTATATAACAATTTCGTGGCCACCTCGACGACCTCCGAGTTTGCACCTGGTGACAGCCTGAACTCATTTGACAATTCAACAAATCTGTCTCTCTTTCCTGGCATGACCAACCGCACCTGGCAATACGATCTTTAACCTTTCCGACATTTCTGTTTTCTTCTGACATCACTGTTTAAGTGATTCTTGCAGGTGCATCCTTTTTATTTGGTCGGAAGAAACTTATCTTTTGACAATCGATCATATTGTTTTCTTCTGTGCAGGTGTTTGTCTGGTTGTGAGTTTTTAGTTTTATTTTCAAATAACTTTTTGGTCATCCGACAATTATCTTATCAACTGACAATCGCCAGGTGCATCCGTTTTCAACAACCTTCACTGTGCACCGACTTGGGTATGTAACAATTGCCCTCTTCCCAATTGGTCACTAAACTATGTAGTAATTTAGCTTTATTGTAGTCTGTCCTTGGTTTTGCTGGATTCCAGGACAAGAATTCATACTTGTTAGTTGTGTATACACGTATATATTGTGTATACTTTGATAAAAAAAACAATTAATAATTAAGTACGATATAGAGTTATTAAGTACCACACATTTTTGTCACGTTTTGACTTGTCCATTTTGGTATATAAGTGTGATATGAATTTTGGCTTTTAGCACGTAGTTTAATTTTTCTACTCCAGACCTCTACACTCTCCTTTTTTCTTCGTGTTTTTTTCCTTTTATCATTCTGGTATATTCCGGGTTTCTGGTGTCCTCTTCTTGATGTCGAATCTCTGGTGGTCAGTGAGATTGTAAAAAAGATGAAACGATTAAATCTGATGAAGGGTTTCGCGTTAACGTTTTTGTATTCTTATATATATATATATATATATATATATATATATATATATATATATATATATATATATATATATAAAACTATTTTATGTATCCTATATCAATGTAAATGTTATTTTCTGATTTTTGTAAAGTGTCGACCCTATGAAAAAGCAAGGTTATATATGTGTATAGTAGGTTGTTCATGTGTAAACGAAACGGTCCGTAAAGTTATATAGATTTTTTGAAAAATGTATAAAGTCATTGGAATTTAGTATTAGCTCTCTTTATCTAACACCAGCGCAATAGACCAGAATAAATAATAAATAAAATAAAATTTAAAATAAAAATAAAATTTATAAAAAAAGGCGATCGAAATAGAATAAAAATAAAAAATATTTATATTGACATTGCCACTAAAAAAAAATAAAGACGAAGAACAGATTTAAAACAAAATTAAAATTAGAAAAATGTAATTTTAATTTCAAATCCATCTCATTTTCTGCCGAATAGTCCTCACCGGCAACGGTCTTCATATGCACGTTTAAATTACGGTTGAACACACATCTAGAGACGGAAACTTTCTTCCACAAATATCATATACGGATATCGAACTTTGCTAATGCAAGTAAAATTGTAATATAAAATAAAAACTATATATTGTATTAATAAAAAGTGAACACGACAAAACTCATTTAACCGTTATATGTCTTAATTTGCTTAAGTTTATATTTATCCGTTATACCTCTGCATTGTATTGCCTTCTATAAATTACCTTAATATACACACTAAACAATTCTTTAAACAAACTACAATAACATCGTATAATAATGTAATTTTAAAACAATTATGTCTCCCTATTTTTGTCTCTTGATTTTGATTTATCATAATTATTTAAATATCTTTTTATCGTAATTTTTTCATTAATTCCTTCCTCAACCCATAATAATATATCATTACATTCGTTTTCCATTTGCCAAATTCCAATCTAACTTTTCAAGTCAACACTTTTTCGCTTGAATTAAGCGTTTGTTGACACTTTTCGTTGTTCTTGTTCAGACAATGTCTTTTACTAAAGCGTCAGCACTTGTCAAGGCCCAAACGTAACTCGAGGATAAGGGTCCATGAGTGAAACAAAACCGTGATGATTGGTGGTAACGATGCTAAAACTGGGCAAAATGAAATTATTTAAGAAGACGGCCCAATAAGAGTTTGTTTACATTGGACTTGAAAACGATTTTGCTGTAGTCACCTAGGAAGTAGCCCCACGGTATGTGTTCCACAGACGGATAGTTCTAGGAAAGAAACATGGAAGTTCCGTTTAGTTTTAGGTACCCGGAAGAAGAAAGGGAAATTATTGACAGTTGCTATAGCTAGACGAGTTTTTGTTGTGAATGCTTTACAGGGGGAAGCATAGATTGGCGCTCAGTCGAGCACCTATCACGAAAATAACGATAGAGCAGAAAAAGACTAACAACATCTCTTCTGTATGAAAATGTCAGGAAAGAAAGAGAAGAGGACATCCCCCACTAGATTTCGAAGTCGGTTTTGTACTCTGTCAAGGCAGGAAAGGACGCTCTAAGCAGTACCTCCCCACATGTAGCCACAGTACTCCATCTTAGGACGTATTTGACTTTTATACACGTAGAAGATTGCGTCATGTGTCAGATACTTTCTGGAGCGATGGAATTATCCAACGTTTTTTTCCAGGGACTTTAGTAACGGATTTGATGTAAATTTTCTATTTCATGTCTGGAATGACAGTCAGTCACAGAACCTTATCAAAACAGTGGGCTTCCTCAAGGGAAGAGCCATTCATTTCCATAGGGGAAAGGTGAGGATCCGAGTGTTGGTGGTGAAAGGAGAGAAGCTTGACTTTAGACGCATTCAAAACACCCAGCCACCTTTGTTCCCATTGCACCACGTGCTCCAGGTCGGAAGATAGTCAGAAAGATCTTGGACATTAATACTCTTCGAAGTGTTGCCATAAATGGTTGTTTCACATGCGTAAATGTCGACGAATGATTTTAGAATATGTTTAGGGAGATCATCGATGAAGATCAGTTAAGACCAGAGTGGCTCCTTGAGGCACGCCGCTATTGATACTATCTGCTCTAAACTATCAAAGAGAAAATATTTGATGGTTGAGAGAACATTTCCAGATATTCCATAGCTAGCAAGCTTGTGAAGTAGACCTTTATGCCAAACCCAATGAAAGGCCTTTCATATTTCAAGAGCTATTGATTCACTGATCCTGTGTAATATTACAGTCAGCACACCAGCTGTAGATCTGGCCGGACAAACTCCATATTTCTTGTCATTGAGTATGCTCTTTCTGCTGAGGTGATTGACAACTTCTTGATTTATCACAGCTTCAAGCAACTCATGACGCACAGGAGACTGATTGGTCTGTACTGAGATGCAGAGGCCATATTTCAAGTATTTTTAAATACTGGGCAGACTAAGATATTAAGAACTTTTAACATAAACTTCTTACTTTTCCACCAAAGAAAGTTGTTTTTGCTGTACAGAAGTTATACATATATAGTATTGTGATCCTTTCAAACATATTCCTGGACCTTTATTTTATTTTAATTTGATCCTACGCTTGCATATTTGGACATCTGACTCCTCTTCGCACGATTAAATACGCAAATCCTCTGCCATATCAATATAACATATTACAATAAAACCGTTGATCTGTCGACGCCTGTTTACAAAAGTATACTTTTGCCAACTTTTTACTGTATTTTCCTTTTCCATGCAATTATAACGTTCATTATTCATCAGACTTGCGATATAACGTTATTATTTTACATTCTTTCCCTAAAAATGCTCTAATAGTTTAGATAATTTTCAAAAAATAATTTAAGCTAATTTTTATGATTCCAAATTTGGCGCTACCTTCTGAAGATAAAAATTGTTTGCTCTCAAGAATCTGAATTTAAAAGACTCACATGGATTTCGTTGCACATTTAAAAGACTCACATGGATTTCGTTGCACATTTAAAGGACTCACACGGATTTAGCAATGGATTTGGTTGCACGTTAAGAAAATACGAAAATAAATATGTTAAGTATGTAACAATATATTTGTTTATTTTAGTTTTTATTTAACTCTCTCTTTCTGTCTGTCTGTCTGTCTGTCTGTCTGTCTCTCTCTCTCTCCCTCTCTCTCTACATATATATATATATATATATATATATATATATATATATATATATATATATATGTAATGTATGTAAGCAAATATAGTTAATAATAACAGAATTCCATTGCTAAATTATAATTTTGTTTATTTTTTCAATTTTTCTAACGATGTTTTTTTTTTGTTTTGAAATTAAAAAAAAATGTATTTTCCATATGTATCACGAACGTTTTCGATTCTTCGTCGAATCATCTTCAGGTGAAAAAAAATCAACACAAAAAATTAGAAAAAAGAAGAGAATATCAAAACTAGCCGAGAAACGGGTACGTGAAGTCAATTAGACGCCAAAAGAACGTTTACACACAGTTCCAGGAACGATGTTAACAATTTAAATGCCGCGACGCCAGAATTAGCGTCGTATGATAAAATTGTATTATGTTAAGCATTTTAAAACGTTATTATTGGTTTCATACATAATGTTATTAATTGTATGTTGTTTAGGTTTTAATGGAGATAGATTCGAGTATTTAAATAAAAAAAAATGTTTTGGAATGTATTATTTTAGTGTTATTACCTAACATTTACATTAAATCAGCGGTTTTGTTAATGTTAGTAAACTGAGCTCGAGTTTACAAGATGCATAGTAAGACGGCGGTATAGGGTAATGATTGTAAAACCAATGTAGCTGTTAGCTTTGTTATTATTATGGGTGTTACATTGTCCCAAAGGCCATTTAAACTTATAAATAACATTGTCCGTTCTAATGTTTTTTTGGGGGTGTGAAGGGGGGGGGGATACGAAAAGATTTTGTGTCTTAAATTTCTTATAGTAAATAATGAGTCTAATTTTATTATTATTGTTAATTAGGGATATGTATATGTTTATAATATTTTTATGCTTATTTTTCTAATTTGAAGTTTGGTTGCATTTGATTATAATGTATGTTTATATCGTTTGAGCGGTGATGTTGAATATGATTATTTGTAGTGTTATTTTTTAAGTTTCGAATCATTAAATATATATATATATATATATATATATATATATATATATATATATATATATATATATATATATATATACTTGACATACACGTGACCCGTTGGTTCACAACCACTACCGCTATTTATTCTATGTTTATTTCATTCAAAAATTCATTAATTGTGACTATTTTTCTTCTTGCATGAATAAAAACATAAAACTCTTCACTTCTATATTATCCTCATTATTAGTATAGAGAATTTAGGAAATATTAGAATAGTTATCAACACAGAGTAAGAGCGGCAAGAGATAGCGAAAAGAGAGGCAGGTGACTTGTTCACTTAATTATAAATGACGACTAAGTATAACAAAAAACTTTTTATTTCAAAGATGACTCAATTCCAGAATTCATGTATATTTTAGTATTTACTTCGTGTTAGTAAAATGTATAGAAAAGCCGAAGTGAAACAAAACAAACGTTTATTTACTCAAATTTAGGATATATATATATATATATATATATATATATATATATATATATATACATATACACATATACACACACACATATACACACACACACACGAATCAGTGGCGATTTGTAAACCGGGTTCGAGCCCTCCGACCGACGTGAATTAACATCCCTACACTGAAGATTGCGTAAGCATGAAATATCGATGGCTGTAATTAATAATAATTAATATTTACTTAAAATTTTTTTGTATTTTGGTATAAATCAAGACATTCTGTTCCATACTGAGTTATTCCTCGTGTTAATTAAGAGTGAATTTATTGATTACATTTTTTTAACGTGTGCCAAATAAATGGAGATGTCTATTTATTTATTAAGACTGAAGCACAATAAAATATTTTATGCAAAAAATGGTTGTCACAACTAATGATGATTGATGTTAAAAAATAGTCACCATTTTGTTCGGTCGATTTGTATTCGGTTAAATGTTTATTCTACATAATTACACTGTCTATTATTAATTGTTAGTATATGTCGTAAACACAGGCACACAGAAGAGAAAACATACACACAAGCTTACCCATATTGCAATAAATAAACCAACATGCTTTCACACAGAGTGAGAAAGAAAGAGAAACACGTGAGCGCACACATGCATATATGAAAGACGATGAAGATACACACGCGCACAGAAGAGA
>OY744536.1:71672485-71682485 GCA_963556195.1 Sepiola atlantica | reverse complement strand
AGCATTGCAACTTTAAGATCAAATAAATCGAGATTTTTTCTCACTGCCGAGATTTCACCGGCAGATGTGTCGCCTTAAATTAAACCCGGGTTTTAACAAAAAAAAGTAATACATTACTTAATAATAAATATTTTAAAGTTTATTATTATTTTTCTTAAGAAATTAAATGTACATATTCAAATTAAAAAGGAATAAAACACTATGATATTTAATGTTATATATAAATAATTATTTGTTTACATAGGCGTTTTATTTATTGGATACTTTTTATGGTATTCACCGGTTGAAAATTCATCGGGCGAATTTGACTTCCCGTGTTGATTGTCTGTTTAATTATCACACATATATATTGAATTGTCGAGCGCTGGCTTATCTAATCCCACTTTCCCGACCTTTTGTCACACCTTACCTTGTGGGAGTTAGATAAATAAAAACTAGTTCAGCCAGGGGGTTTTACCCCACCAAATAAACCGGTATTGTCTGGGCCTTTGGGTCTGGATTTACGCCCGTCTATTGGGGCTTGTCCGTCCTGTGCAATTCTAGGAGGTGCATCCTCCCAGGCTTTGCCTTTCCTCTTTGGGGAGGAGTAAGTTTATTGCTAACTGTCTGAGGCGCCCCTACAGGGGAATGCCGACGGGGCTGCCCAGTCAATTTTTTAATGGACAGAGTGCTCACCTCTATAGCGCAGGGTTATCTAATCCCACTTTCCTGACCTTGTGTCACATCTTACCTTGTTGGAGGTAGATAAATAAAACTATTTCAGCCAGGAGTTTTTACCCCACCTAAAATATATGAATTGGAGTTGATGGGAGAATGGATAAGGACACATTGATGTATAAGGAAATTGTGGATGAAAATAGACAGAGAATTATGAAAAAAACTAAGGGACCAGAACACCATTTAACTTTTACAAAAGAAACACCATGTGAAAGTAAATATCTGACACATAGAGTTCTTCCGAATAGTGGTGCAACAGGTGCTGTTCATGCAGATCAAGTGGTGGATGTTTTGCATGAATTCCACAGTGAGAACAGTATCAAGGCTATACTTGTTGACAACACTAATACCAACACAAGTTGCGATGGTGGAATGGTTGCAATTTTAGAAAAAAAACTTTTTAAAACTCTTCACACAATTGGTTGCTCTTTGCATCATAATGAACTACCTTTCAGAGCCCTTTTTAAAAACATAGATGGTTGCGCAAAGGGCCCTACAACATTCAGTAGCCCTCTGGGGAAATTATGCTCAAATGATTGATATGATTTACCCCAAATATCATTTTCCAAAATTGATGAAATACATGATCTTAGTTCTGACCAAAGACTCCTTTATGAATACACAGTAGGTATTTCTAGAGGTAAGGTTGACTCTAGATATGCCTCCTGGAAAATTGGTCCTTTAAACCAAGCAAGATGGTTAACTTTGGCCATCAGGCTTATGTGTTTATGGACTCGTGGTGCATACCCACAAAGGCACACAACAAAACTACACTATGTAGTAAATTTTATTGTAAATGTGTATGCCACTTTTTGGTTTGAAATTAAAAGAAATAGTAAATTCCACAATCAGTAAGTGCACATTTTTAATATGACCCAGAGGATTAAGGAGAAGCCTCAGGAAATCCAAGATATCACATTTAGAAATATACAAGGTAATACATTTTGTTTACT
Organism: Sepiola atlantica; assembly: GCA_963556195.1. Lineage (NCBI taxonomy): Eukaryota > Metazoa > Mollusca > Cephalopoda > Sepiida > Sepiolidae > Sepiola > Sepiola atlantica. The sequence continues at coordinate 71,680,815 of OY744536.1, read as the reverse complement.
GCCTGAAAACTTTCTATATTCCATGGTTAAATCTGAGGAGATTGAAGTAAGAGAAGAAGCTTTAAAAAGAATTTTGGCCATTAGGTAAGTAATATTTATTCATATATCTCTGACTCAATTATTTATTCCAATTTATAGAATGATTTTTAAAGATTTTATCTAATTTCACCATAATTATTAAAGCAGTACAGATTGGAATTTTTTAATAATTCAATTAATTAATGTGTTCTTTCAGGAGTGAGGAGTCAACCAGAAAAAGATTAAAAAGAATACTACCTATTAATTTTAATGCCACACATTGGACACAATTAATAGATTTAAAATTATGCGGCATTTTTGAACCACCAATGACGGAAGATTTTACTGAATCTGAACTTCGAGAATCGTTGATGAATGGAACCAAGCTTGACTTGCCAGATTTGCCCTCACATTCTCAGGGTGTGGAACAGGCAGTTAAGTTAATAACAGAAGCTTCACAAACTGTATATGGTTTTGAAGCAAGGCATCAACACATTACAGCCAAAGTTTTGAGTCAGAAATTGAGACCAGCATTTTTGTCTAAGGGGTCTTATATGGAGCAATTTGACTCTCTATATTAAGCTTCATTAAAATAGTGTTAGGTTTTTCCTTATTTCTTTGCTTGTTATATTTTCACTAATAACAGAAAAAATCATTTTTTTAGGTATTCAAATATTACTGTTTAATTCATAACGTTAAAAGGTAGTTTACAAAAGCAGATACTGAAAATGAGGGGGGGGGGGCAAATTTTCAATTTGAAGATTTCTTTAATTCATATCATTTTTATAAAATAAAAGGACATTCCCTGCTTTTAAATGCTAAAATTATTTGGTTTTCACACCAATATTCAAGCAAATCTTGCAAAAACGAGGAATTTTCAGTATATTCTTGTCTACGATCTTTGATACCAAACGCTCAAAAAACCGCTGAAGTTTTTGATCTAATTTTTTGCATGAGTATTTAATAGGTCTATATACAACTTTCGGAACGTGCCTTTTTTTAATATTTAAAAAAAAGTGTAAAATCGACCTACCCTAATGTATATATATAGGAGACCAATTATATATATATATATATATATATATATATATATATATATAGGAGACCAATTATATATATATATATATATATATATATATATATCAAATCTTATTTATGTGTTAATTTATTACAAATGCAGAGAAATATTATTACTGTACTCGTCGTACATTTCTGATATACACAATGTTATATATATATATATAAATATATATATATATATATATATATATATATATATATATATATAAGAGAGAGAGAAAGAGAGAGAGAGAGAGAGAGAGAGAGAGAGAGAGAGAGAGAGAGAGAGAGAAATAGAGACTTCTGTCCCTGCATTGCCCGGGAAAATTGAAGAGCCCATTGTTATTATATTAAAAATTTTCGGACATCTTACGAAATGTTTGAATTGAAATCACATAAATGCCATCGAATTTGTTCTTTTACTTCTTAAATTCATCTATTATATAAAGGTGTGTTGCCTGTTTGTGTTAATGTGTGTATGTATTTGTGTATATTTGTATGTCTTCAAAAGGCTCTTAGATATTCGACATATTCCCGTAATATATACGTTTTCTGAATCGTCAGCTTTCGATCACATAATATCGAAAAATCGAAAAATAACATCGATTTCTTCGTATAGAACGGACTCTAAACATGTGACGGGGTTCCCTAAATTTGTTCGCTATTTGGTCAATCCCAAATCAAAACACAGCCCAGATTCAAACGGCGTTTAAGTGATCTATTTTTCGTCCTATTTTATACTCTGTTCATTTGGTGCATTTGGTAACGGCGAAAGAACAAGACCTAGATGTTAATGGTTCAATCCCCACCGACTCACATAATTTTTGTTGTTGTTTTAACGGTAACCAAAATATACATCGTGGGAGGAACGACCGGGAAGACAGAGTTAGGGTAAGGAGGGTGGGGAGAGGGGAGGGGCTAATGAGGTGAGTGGGATGACAGTGGGGCGAGGGAAAGAAGGGGCCGGGGATGAGGGGGAGACCAAGCAAGACACAGCTTTTGCCCCGTGCAACCGAAAAGAAAAATCTCCATGCAACCAGGGTGGGGCAGGCAACGCCGAGTACCCCAAGGGGGATGATCGGGAAGACAGAGTTCGTACTTACTTTTGCCTGGGAAACGTGGAGAGGGGTAGGGATGAGGGGGTAAGCAGGAAGACAGTGGGGCGAGGGATAGGGGGAGCGACTTGGGTGATGGGGCAGGGATGTGGGGTGACCGAAGAAAACACAGGTTTTGCCCGGGAAGCCGGGAAGAGAGGGATTGTTACACCTATGGGGCGGGGGGGGGGAGCCCCGGCAACGCCGCGTACCCCTGCTAGTCTATTATATCAAGGAGAGTTGTCTGTTTGTGTGTATGTGTGTGTATATGTTTGTATATCTGTAAAAAGCTCCAAAGATACTCGACCAAAACCATAAAGTTAATATTTTCTTACACGGGGTGGCGTAATATTAAAAAAAACAACATATATTTCTTCGTGTAGAACGGACAATAAACGTGTGATGGGGAGGGTGTCTTAAATTTGTTCGTTTCTTGGTAGCCCGTACGCTTTGCGCATACTCGCGTGTAAAACGCAGCCTGGATTAAAACGGCGTTTAAGTGATCTATTTTTCGTCAGATCTTATACGCTGTCTGCTTGGTGCACCGGGTATCGAGAAAGGACCACGATCAAGAGACCCCCACCGACTCCCCCAATCTTTTTAACGAAGGGGGCAGGGGTTAGTGGGACGACAGGACAAGATTGAGATAGTATGCTACGTTTTTGCTCCGGGCGACGATTATAGGGGGCGGGGTGAAGGATCGGCAGTGAGAGGGTGAAGGGAGAGGGGGCACCGGGGAGAGAGATTGTTGCCTTTTTGCCTGCAGAAAGAGAGGGAAAAACGAGTGGGAGAACCCCGGGCAACGCCGGGTATCCCTACTATTAATTAATTAAAAGTCTAAAAACTGGAGTTTCAGTTCAGATTTATAAAGGTTTAATTTCAGAATGAATACTATGAAATATTCAGTATTTACTGCAAGTATATTAATTATTGACCTAATTATTCTTAACTGATATATGTTAATGCAAAAAATGTGACAGATTATTACTATGAAGGGCATCCGTAGCCTAATGAAGCGATGACACGTAAATATCTTGTTTACTAAATAAATGACCCAGGTGTAATTGTTGGCGGTCGTAGTAGATGTCAATGAGAAGATAAAAAACTCTGCCAACGTTCTCTTAATAAGATGAATGCGATTGAAAATGAGTTTTTTTTTTTAATTTCATGACACGAACCAATTTAAGGCGAAAAAGAATGACAAAGCAGTTTTTATGAAGCCTTTGTTTGGCAAGCTATTAATATCCATGAAATAGATAAAACTATTAGTTCACTTTATATATAACATGAAAGCTAAATTCTCCAAATCGTAAGGGAGCAGATCTAATACACGTACAAAGGGCACCATCTTATATTAAATAAAACTTTATAACAACAATAGAAGCTATACACAAACCATTAACACGTTGAACACCGAGATACAATTATTTTGTAAATTGTATTTGCTTCCGTCCATCCGTGTGCATACTCTGGAGAGCTTCACCACATGCTTGAGAACAAAGAACGACCAGGTGTTGAGTTTTTGGTGATTACATCGCATGTGATTGAGCAGGTTATACTTAAGTACTTACTAAAGGCATTTCCAGGGTTGTACGGCCGGACACAGCTGTACATTTTACGGTTCTCTGCTTCCAAGAGTAGCTGTGCAGCTTCAGGTGAAAAAAATGGTCTTCCACGAAGCTGCGATATTCTCTCTGCCGAAGCCTCCATTTGTCGATGGTCGCCACAACAACTACAACTACCCGTCACAATCGATTAATTTGGGGTTCAATGTTTGTTCCCAGAAATCAGATCTGATCTGTGGAGCGTCCAGCCTAGTGCTGTTACGTGAGGTAACATTATTGGGAAAAGGTGCACCATTCCTCATATGAGCCAGTGTGAAGCCATCCCGAAGGGATCTTATTTGGATTTTGAATACTATCTTATTTTGAATATTTGGTCAAGTTTGTAAGGCAAAGTATCCTCATGTCAGGCTATTTTGACACATTTCTGTACAGAAAGACCGAAGACACCCAAGGATGGTGTCTAGTAGGCAATTAAACTCTATTTATGCCCGTGCATATTAACAGGCGAATGACGTGGCTCTTTACCACGCACGGACGATCATTCACGATGGAGGGGTTGTGTTCTGTGCATTATATAGTGCTGAGATTCATGAAGACCGAACAGGCCATCCCCGAAAAAAGGTTCTTTACACACCCTTTAATCTTTCATTGTAATTGCTTAGCGGACATTATTTGAAACTTTTCCGTTAAATTGTTCCTTAAATTATTGGCAACGGATATTATATTCACTTGAACAATTGGATAAAATAATTTAAATCATATGAAAGCAATTAACTGTTGAAAAAATGACTGTTGTTTATAATTACGTAGCAAGTTTGATGCATGGATTGAAATTAATAAATACGAAGCAAAATAACAACAGAAAACGCATGCGAGTTTGAGTGGAGAATAATTCAGAAAAGGATGAAAGGCCGCCATGTTTTGGCGGGAAAAAAACGAGAATTTTTATTAGATTTTATTGATTGGTTTCGGGTTCGATGATCTGAACAGGATTGAATCAAAATATACTCTGATGAAAGGAAATAACATAAAGAGCTTAAAGCGGACTTTCATCATCGTCGACGTCGTTTCATGAACCGATTAATATGATTTTTCTAATCTCCATCGAGTCTTTACAACCTGAGGCAGCGAGCACTTTTCACAGAATATTATCTACTTCAACCAATACCTATTCTGAAATGATATAATTTTTACCCTTACATTAGTTTTAGCCTTTTTGTTTATATAATATAACATGCTAGCGAGACCCCGTGGAAATTCCAAGGTGTTTTCAACAATCTGTATAATTTACTGTTAATATTAATATATATTTTTGAAATAATAAATGTCTGTATGAGTCAGTAGTATTAAGAAAAATAATCTTTCTTCTTCCGTAAAAATAAGTGTCATTGTTAGCTAATTATTCTCAATGAAACGAATATGTTTCTTCTATATTCATAGAATTCATACAATTAAATAGTGACAATTTTAATTGTCACTATTTAATTCTCTATATATCTAATATATAAAGTAAAGTCAGTGTTTTTTCTCGATTTTTGTTATTGATATATTTCTTCCTGCAAAATTTACATTTTATTTTGGTTCGTCAGTTCTTTTGAGATATTGTTGCAACATGTTGTTAACAACAATACAATTAAATAATATTTAATTCTTTTCAGAACATACTTTGACCGGGTCGGAATTATTTTCATATGGACGCCATCTTAAAAAAGGGACGTATTTTTTGTCTCAATCAAAGAAAAGTAACTCTGTATTGATAAATACAGAGTTAATTTTCTTTGATTGGAACAAAAACTATTTTGAAAAATAAAATGCACAGTCTAGAAAAACCGAAACAAATCGCAAGTAAAACATTATCGGGCAACGCCGGGTAGATACAACTAGTTTGTATTAAAGTATTTTGTATCACCTGAGTGTTCTTTTCTTTCCGAAAAATACAACAACTTGTAGACTTTTACCGGCAAGTGTCTGTTCATATTCTAAAGAAGTACTCCACAAAGTAGAATCGGTTTAAAACAATAAGTGAATGTCGTCTCTTAACTCTGACTTATGTGTAAATCTGTATAAATATGTTATAACTATAGGATTAACATATCTTGAAGTCCCATAATTATGAACCAACTGTGTGAGAAGAAACAAGTAAAACACACCTAAAAATAGTTGGGCAGTAAGAGAATGCAAAATGCTTCGATCGAAGCCCCCCCCCCCCCCAGCTAGAATCTGAGAGAAGGAAAGAACAAACTGCTATGAACATAATGCAAGGAGCTAAAAAAATACTACTTAGTACAAAATTTAGCCAACGATAAGTGTTAGATGGATAGATTCCGACCCCCAAAACAGCAATTTTCCCCCTTTGTCTGAAACATCGCTCATTAAATGTGAAGATTACAAGAGAAAATAAAGGAAGCGAGAGTTACGAGACTTCTGAAAGTAAGCGGCTGCGATTGTGAAGAGAAAGAAAAAGAAAGAGAGAGAGCGGGGCGGACGAAAGGGAAAGTGATGAATACTGTATAAGTTAAAGCGGTGAATGGGGGGGGGACACACAACAATATGGAGTAAGATAGGATGAAAGTGATAGACAAAAGATTAGTAAGAGATGGATAACTTGATGCTTTAATTGCAAATTAAGAGCTAATTAGAACAATTAAAATGAATTTTTTTTCAAGCATAACTCAATTCCAAAACCGATTAACATTTAGCATGTATTTTGTACGATTAAAACGCATGTATTTTGTACGATTAAAACATATAGGTAAAAAGCCTTAGAGAAACGAACGTTTATTAATCCCACTTTTTGGTATAATAAGAGATAAATGTGTTGTTTCCTTTGTATTTGTTAGCGTGGGTCATGACACACTAAGACAAAGGGCTCTCGTCTATCTTATCTATACAATAAATCATTGTACATACCTTGCTACCATGTGCATCTTTATGATGGACGTGTGTATTTAATATATAAAATCATATTGTTGGATTTTTGGAGTTTGTCATCAATAGCTTAATTTCTATAAACGCGATACTCTATCTGTTTTTTAAAAAAATACGATTTCATCTCCTTTCGCATCTGTTCTTAAAAGGCGAACTTGTACTCCCAGTTGAGTTTACTGATTTCTACACTTAATCTGATTGCATTTTCATTTAGGCAGAGAAAGCATTTTCATTACAACGTAGTCACTGCGCAGAAAATGGTAGCCATCTTGAATTTTCATTGTGCGACTAACTTCTGTTCTGGTAGCCATCTTGAATTATGATTGTCAAACACAATAGATTTATGGTGAGCGACTACTTTCCGTGTTACTAGTGATACTTATCCAGCGTTGCCCTTAGCAGATACTATCGAATTTTAATTTTTTAAAATATTTTACTATTTCATCGTTCAACATTAAAACAGTTACATTAATTTTGCCAATATAATTTATTAGTATTATTTGAATTATTCGGACTACTATTTTCATCTTGTTGTTATTTTTCACAACGTTTCGGTTGATGTAACTTCCAACCTTCTTCAGGTGCAACTTTTCGAACTCTGGAATCTATACAGAATTTCGAACTGGACCCTTTTTTAATCTACGGAGTTATATTTTTCCCGTCCCATCGCCAATGACTTGGCACAACAGATAAAGGCGTTGTGACAGACTAAGTGACAGTCTTCTGGAAGTTGAAGGTTCATTCCTCACTACAGCCGATACTAACTAAGAATTAAAAAAATGCTTAATATTTCTTACCAGTCATGGCTGACTGAATGAGAACAATCTATCTCCATGGATTAAATAAATGGGTTCAGATCTAAATTCCGTATAGATTCGGAGTTTTAAAATATGCACCTGAAGAAATATTGTTAATAATAACAAAACAGATGCGAATAGTAGTCCGAATAATCCAAACTCAATCCTGATCTAAAAATTCCGAAATATAATTTACTTAATTCCCACCTCGGGCAGCGTCGGGAAGAGTATCGCTAGTATGCATATAAATATGTGTTTTCTTTTTATGCATACAAACTTCAGTTGCTATTTTTAATTGAGTGAAGCGTGCGCGCACCTTGGCTTGTTTAATAACTTTACCGAATATTTATATGCTTGTTTCATTCTCGTTCCCTTTCAGTTCGTTGTTAATAAACATTAAAAGAAAAGAAGAAAAAATGCAATCAGCATTTGAGGAAGAAGAAACAATGGCGTAAAAAAACGCGCGCATGCAGAAGGCAATAATGCAGACAATCTCTTTCATTATATGACGTGTTTTATTGTGTCATTCAAAACTGCTAGATTTCCGCGCGCAACTGCACCACAATCGCTCGTTTAAATAATGAGTCAGTTGTGCCCTCGTGTGGCCGCGTTAGTTGGACAGTTTTGTAGTGTTATGAAGCATGTAATTGTATTCATTGGATTTAATCTAATATCGCTTATAATCAATGATCGTATTTTTTTAGAAAAGATACGTCGTCATCATCGTCGTGTCAGTCAGCGAAGCAGTTAATCAACAAACGGCGTGACAAGTTCCACCCAATTCTGTGGCTGTCTTCATGGCTATATAGTATTAGTATGTTTACCTTTGATAGGCATGTTGGAAAAAACTGTGACCAGTTGGGTCACCC
>OY744536.1:71654985-71667485 GCA_963556195.1 Sepiola atlantica | reverse complement strand
TCCGATTTGTATCTGTATCGTCTCAAACTTTCCTTTTTTTCTGCTATCTTTTGCTTTAGTTCTTCATGTTTCTTATTTAGTCTTTCCTTGCGATTCGGATTTCTGCTCTTCCATCGTTTACTGTTCTCCTTCATCCTGTTTACGGGTTTAGCTTCCTTTTGAAGTTAGGTGATAGTGTCTGTTGGGATGTACGTGAGTACTCTGTTTACTTTTTTGGTTCAACTTTTAACTTTTTCCAATCTTTGTTCCTTAGGGATGTGAGTTTTGTTTTATTTTGATGTTTTCCACTTCTCTTGCGTCTTCCTCAGATAGTTCTATGGTTTTGTCGTCTTCGCCTTCTTCAGTTTCTGTGTTTATGTTTTTCCTGTCTTTTTTTCTGGGAGTTTTCTTAAAGTGGTGTGTCTTGATCTGTCACGCCATTTATCTTTTGTTTAATTTCCGTTAATTCCATCTCCGAGAACCACCCTCTCTTGAGTATCTGTCTTGCTTGATCTGCTATCCTTTGTGCCGTTGTATGGTAGTCAGTAGAAATGTCCTATAGATCTTTCATTCGTTTCGGTATCCTCTTTCTGTGGGGTAGCAGCTTTTGTAGTAGCATTCCATTACCTTTTGTGGTCCATTTCTTTCTATGGCTTTTTGGTCTGTTATTTTCATTCTTGCTTTATTGTGTTTGGTCCGTGTCCTTGTAATACCTTGAATTTGATAGGTTACTTACCTGTATTATTATTATTATTATTATTATTATTATTATTATTATTATTATTATTATTATTATTATTATTATTATTATTGTTATTATTATTTCATAGTAGTCTCAACTTTTGGATGTTTTTAGTTGAATGTTTATTTTTTAACATCAAGTCACCTCAATTGACTTTATACAGTCAAGCTGTACCTTAACACTTTCGCCGTTCCTAGCAGGCAAGCTTTTTGTAGAATTGAAAAAGAAATGGTTTCGTCAATCTGTTTAAGCTATTTATGGTGTCTTTTTGTTATGGTTCCAAGTGTTCCAATTACAACGGAAATCACGTTGACTTCTTTACATTTACATCACCTAACTAATTCCCATTTTAGGTCTTGATATTTATTGATTTTTTCGTGTTCTTTATCTTGCACTCTGGTATAGAATGGGTGGGCTACATTAACGATTACGCAAGTTTTCTTATTTTTGTTTAGAAAGATTAAGCCGTACTTTGAATGTTCAAGAACCTTATCAGTTTGTATGCGCATGTCCCAAAGAAATTTAACATTGTCGTTCTCCTGTACCTCTTCTGGCTCATACCACTTCTTACTGTAGTCCAATTCATGAAGTTTGCATAAATTCCAGTGTAGTACCTGAATTACTTTGTTGTGTCTCCATTTTTTATATTGATGTTGTGCTAGCATAGGACATTCAGATACATTATGCGCTAAGGTTTCTTTTCATTACACAATCGGCATATCGGTGATTCTGCAGTTTTGTCAATGTAATGTTTGATGGACCTAGTGCGAGTGGCTTGTTCCTGGGTTGCCATTAAGGTGCTCTCAGTAGATCGTTTGAGATCACCACTGACCAATCAATTTCAGCTGTCATCATCTCTAAATGCAGTATGCTTACATAATAAACTGTGCAGTTTTTCTCTAAATAATTTACACCCTCTCTCTTGCAAACTTTGATTCTATTTCACATCAGTTCTTAGTATTTCCTCTCTTTTCACTTCACGAAAAAGAATATCATTACTTTCAGAAATATATTTATATAGACAACCTTCTTCTATATTAACAACAACGTCAACACTAAGTAAACCTCGACCACCTTCCTTTCACGGTAGATACAATCGATCTGCATCTCATTTCTTTGCAAAAGCTCTATAAATTGTAAGAATTTTTCGTGTTTTGGTGTCCACATATTTTAATTCAGCTATATTCCAGTCAAGTATACCAGAAGTGTATCGAATGATAGCTACTGATCTGGAATTGATAGCACAGATTGTATTTCGACTGTTGATGTGCGATTTAAGAATAACCCTTACTTTTCTGTTGTACTCAGCTTTAACTTGGTTTTTCATTTCATCATTTTTAATGTTATCTGCCTCCAAGATTCCCAAGTATTTTAGCCACTCTCACTATCAATATTCTTTATCAGATCTGTTGTTGGGAGTTCAAGGCCATCTGAGTGAACATGTTTACCTCTTTTTATAACAAGAATAGCACATTTGGTGATGCCAAATTCCATTCGTATAATCTAACCGTATTTATTAGAGTATCAAGTTGGTTTTCATTCTTTCCAAAAACTTGAACGTCATTCATGAATAGTAAAGTGTTGACTGTAGGAATCCCTTTCCCAAGTTCATATCCTGTCTTCACATTACGTAAGAGAAGTGTCATCGGGATCAAACTAATGACAAAAAGCAAAGAGGAAAAACTATCGCCATGGAAAAATCTCTCTCCTGGTTTTTACTTTAACGAATGCAACACCCCCTGAAGTTAAATTGGTTTCCCAATTCTTCATGCTGTTCTTTAAAGCTGTTCGAATGTTGGGGGATATTCCGAAAATCTCCAAGCATTTGTGTATCCATGAATCGGGCAGCATGTCAAATGCTTTGCTATAACCCTAACCCTACCCCATGGCAAGGTAAGTAATTCTTTGTTTGCAGTTTCTCAGGATCATTTTATTGAGCAGAAGCTGATCTTTCATGCAATGTGATCTTTTTCGTCAGACTTTGTGTTCCTCAGACAGCAAATTCTTTTAGTTCAAATGACCATAAATACTTTCAGACAATATGAAGACTAGTGAAAAGTTTCAACATAACTGAGAGACAAGTGATTCGTCTAAAGTTTTTCATTTGTCTTTTCTTTTCTTATCAAGAGTGTAGTACAATTTGTAACCACTCAGGAAAGCTACCTATCGCCAAACAACCATTTATCATTGCTTTAAAAAATAAGTGAAGAGTCGGAAGCTTTTTAAATTAATATCCCTGGATTCCGGGTGCTTTCCAGTTTGAAAGCTTTTAACCCCCTCCGTCAGCAACTATTCGTTTGTTGTTCTACTCTAGAGGACACCTCTCGTTCAATATGTTTAATCCATTCTGCATCATCTTGATGTTTTACTTCCTTTTCCCAAATGCCTTTCCAGAATGCACAGCATCGGTCAGCATCATGTATACTGTCATTCCCTCTTTCAATTACTTCTAGTTGTTCAAAAAGGAGTTGTTGGTTGTTCTCGGACAGTCTGTTTTGACGATACTGCTCAATTATGTCGCAGTAACATTTAACTTTAATAGTTTTAGCTACGACACGCTGTTTCAGTGCTTCAATTACACACTTACAACCTTTCGGGTGTATGTCGAACTTACGGATTAATCTTTCACAAGCCCTCTGACTTTTGAGTTTGCCATTTACGACATCTTGCACTTTACTTAAATCCTTCCTGACTTGTTTTATGAGCCCATTTAAACGTTTCCACAACCAGGACTCATTCGTTACTTCTTTTTTCTGTTTTTCTATTCCGAAGTAGATTTGCCACAGTATTGGCAGCAGCTTTAATAACTTTATTACACTGATCAAGATTATTTACTAATAAAAATGGCAAGATATCATTCAATATTATGGTGACAGTTTTAAGTCTTTTCTTATTGACAAATCGCAGGTCGGCGACTGTTCTAAATTTCCAGCTCTTAGTTTCTCGTCTAACAATCTGAAAATATCAATATCTTCTTCTGTCATCCCATGTTCTATCCTACGTTTTACGATTGCATCTGTGGAAACAGCCTGATTACCATTAGTTACAATATTTTCGTTCAATTTTATTTATCTCCATAAGCACGTCTAAGTCTTCTCTCTCAATTTCTCTTTTTAGTTCTTCAATTTCAATAGCAGATAACCATTCATTTGTTCTAATCACCCGGACTTGTCCTGCTAGTTTTTGTTCTGATAATTCAAACAGGCCTCGATCATCCCAGCTTCGGTGCATTCGTTGTCTATATCGTCTCTTAGGAGGATCACTCTTCAAGTAAGATTTCATCACAATTCTATTTAAGGCCTTAGTCCAATTAGTTTTAGTGTTAGTATTTCAAGGGTTTCGCTGGGTGACGACTTGAGAAGCCTCGTTCGTTCCCCTGCCAGACGTGGGACATGTACTTGACATTCCGGAACCACTTACATCGTTTTCGGTTTGATAATTTTGAACACTCATATTTAAATAATAAGAGGAATGGTTTGTGTAAGGTTTTTCTTCCTTATATCTTTATTTAGATACCATCTCTAGTAGAGTTGCTATCCAAAGTTTAAACCCCGACAGATGTCAACCTGCTATTTACAACTGCCTTTGCATTCCATCAGGTATTTGCTATCCTTAGATATGTTGCGTTCGATATGGCGTACTGGAGATTCTCAACCCCCTATGCAAGTTAACCCGTTGCTGGGATTAGTATTATCATCATCATCATCATCATCACCACTATTATTATGAGAAGCATTATTACTACTACAAATATCATTACATTCTATTTGTTATTTTTTTGTATTATTGATAATATTTTTTTTCTGGTTCTGTTTTTTTAATAAATGAGAACGCTTTGCAATTAAATCAAATTACTTGCCAGCTGCAACAATTTTAATTGTTAGCCATCCACTGTAAACAACAAGTCGCAAAATTACTTGGTGTTATATAGAATTCCACGATTAGAATTAGAATCTTCACGGGCAGTTTGTATTTAAAAAAATATGTTTGTTGTTATTGTAATCGACGTTCACAAGTGGACAAGTTATTTAGTGTTATATAGAAACCCACGCGGAGAATGACAATATTCACTGCACGTTGTTTTTTTAATATACTTTTGTTGTTATTATAATCGATGTTCACAAGTCGCCAAATTACTTGGTGTTATATAGAAATCAACATGAAGAATGAGCATCTTAACGTAACGGTTTTTATTTTTAAATATATTTTTGTTTTTATTGCAATCGAATTTCACGAATCATCAAATTACTTGGTGTTATATAGAAATCCACGCGGAGAATTAGAATCTTAACTGAACGGTTTTTATTTTTAAATATATCATTGTTGTTATTGTAACGTTACGGTTTTTGTGTTAAAATACACTTTTGTGGTTATTGTAATCGAATTTCACGAGTCATCAAATTACTTGGTGTTATATAGAAATCCACGCGGAGAATTAGAATCTTAACTGAACGGTTTTTATTTTTAAATATATCATTGTTGTTATTGTAACGTTACGGTTTTTGTGTTAAAATACACTTTTGTGGTTATTGTAATCGAATTTCACGAGTCATCAAATTACTTGGTGTTATATAGAAATCCACGCAGAAAATGACATTCTTAACTGAACGTTTATTTAAAAAATATTATTGTTGTTATTATAATCGACGTACACACGTGGCCAAATTACTTGGTATTTTATAGAAATCTATGCTGGGAATGACCATCTTCACGGAACGGTTTTTATTTAAAAAAATATTTTGTGTTGTTATTGTAATCGACGTTCACATGTCACTAAATTACTTGTTGTTATATAGAAATCCACGCGGAGGAAATCCACGCGGAGAATGACCATCTCTACTTAATTAAAAAAAAATATATATATTTAATTTTTTTTTTTAACATAGTTCACCCCAAACAAGACAGGCCGCCACTGTAGACGTAAGGGGCTACTGAGAAAAGAAAAGGGGAGAAGAAGGGGGGGGGGTCAACCTAACTTGGGATCTGCGCAGCGAGATGTCTGTTTACATTAGTTTTAAATTTCTGCATGTCTGTTCTGTCGGGGAAACAGGGGGCAGGGAGAGAGTTCCAGAGGCCAGCAGCACGAGGAAAGACGCTATTTGAGTAAAAGGCTCTCCGACATCTAGGGACCTCCACAGTGAATGAATGAGATTTAGTTGATTGTCGAGTTAGTCTAGTGAATTTACGTCGAGGGGGCACCAGAGTAGCCAATTCATCGGAGCATAATCTATTGAAGTATTTGTAAAACAAGCACAAGGATGCTACATTGCGACGATGAGACAGAGGCTGAAGCTTGGTTGACAGTGAGGGTCCTATTAGGTTGGCGATTCTTTTTTGGACCTTGTCAAGGAGGGAGAGACTAGTAAATGATGCACCAGCCCAGATGTGATAACAATACTCCATGCATGGGCGAATGGTGGCTTTGTAGAGATACAGGATAATGTCAGGTGTGAGGAGTTTACTAGCGCGGTAGAGGGAGCCAACCTTCTTTGCGGCAGCCTTGGCAATGTCTTTAATGTATTTGTTCCAATTCATGTTACCTGTGAAGGTTAGGCCGAGGAGTTTGAATGATGAACTCTCAGGTAGGGTGTTATTTGTCATGACAATCGGTGGTTGAAAAGGTTCCTTGTAGTTATTGAAGGAAAGAAGCTTTGTCTTTGCGGCATTAAAAGTTACCAACCATTTATGACCCCAATCCACTACAGCCTGGAGGTCATTTTCTAAAGATTCAGCCATTGCCTCGGATATGATCGCGTCTGTTTTACCAACATGGCGAGAGTAAAGCGTGGTGTTGTCAGCAAATAAACCAATCTCAGACTCTACGTCATCAGGGAGATCGTTTATGAAGATCAGGAACAGTAAAGGTCCAAGGATAGATCCCTGGGGTACACCAGCATTTATGTCATGTTGCTTAGATGAACGGCCATCGAGGAAAACCTGGATTTTTCTTTTGTCTAAGAAGGATCTAATTATATTTAGTAATATCCCAGTAATACCGTATGAGCGTATTTTCAGGAGAAGCTCTTTATGCCATACCTTGTCGAAGGCCTTGGATATATCAAGCGCTACTGCCCTAGCTTCACCAGCCTTGTCGAGTGTATGATACATGCGTTCCAAGATGACCGTTAAGATGTCTGCAGTAGATCGTGCTTGTCTAAATCCATACTGGCGGCCAGAAAGAAGTTTAGCATTAACTAGGTGCCGTACTATCGCTAGATTGATTAAGGATTCAAAGATTTTAGCAAAGATCGGCAGCAGACTGATTGGGCGATAGTTCTGAGGATCGGTTCTATTCCCAGAACTCTTGTAGATTGGTACCACAGAGGCAATTTTCTAGCTATCGGGGAAGCAAGATTCAGCTAGACATTTATTGTAGAGTTTGGAGAGGACAGGGGCCAGTTCAGCAGAGCATTTCTTTATTACTATTACAGGTATAAGATCAGGCCCACAAGCTTTGGAGGTGTCAAGGTTTTTTATGATGTCTCTGACCTGGGATGGGGTGATGACCAGGTTATCAAGTGTGGCTTCGGTCAGCAAAGGGAATTTGGGGAGGGCTGGTTATCTGAGTCCGAAGTAGAGTTAGAAGCTAAGCGTTGGGCAAGTAGTTCAACCTTATCATTGGCCGTGCAAACGACATCATTGTGGTTTGATAGTGGGTGAATCATTGATTGACCATTGTTCACTACACTATTGTAAATTTTCCAGAAATCACGAGTACCTAGTTTCTGTGACTGGATGCGTTTTTTTGTTAACTCATTATACCTTCTCTTTGCTTCACCTATCACGGCCTTGCAATTATTTATTGCATCTATAAATTTATGTCTATTAGTAGCTGACTTATGGCGGCCGAATTTACGGAATGCTTGTTGTCTCTCAGAAATAGCAGCTGCACATTCCGAGGTGAACCATTGAGGAGAGTGAGGCTTGCTAAAGAATTTTCGCATGGGGACATAGGCTTCAATGCCGGCTTTGACCCATTCAGTTAGTTCGTTTGCACACTGGTTGGCAGGGAGTGAGAAGGTTTCCCTCCATGGGGCGTCGCTGATGTGATCTCTGATTGACTCAGAATCAGCCTGCTCGTAGTATCTCGTTGTTTTGAGCAACGGTTCATCAGCTTTTGGACGACTTGTTAGGGTGATATGTATCATTAGCACAATGTGATCAGCATTCCCAAGTGGGCTATGAGCTTTCGTCACACAATCCTCGGGCATTGTGGTGAAGAAAAGGTCTAGAAGTGAGGCTTGTTGTTCGACCCCCTTTTTTTGTAGACCTCGATATTATACGGTATCTAATCGATATTATACGGTATCTAATCAAATATTGAGTGATGATCAAGTTTGCAAATCAAACGTACTGATTATCTTGGAAAGACACCATCGACTCCCAAACTCTACTCTTATTTCATTTTCACCTACTTAAGCCTCACTCCTATTTAGAGATGGGCTTGCTTGTTTTCGGTTCTTTAAAAACTGAAAAACAGTGGACAATCTATTATTAAAAGTTGAGGGCACTTACTAACCTGCTTTCTGTTGTTGTCAGACTACCCATTTAATTTCAATTAAATCATATATATATATATATATATATATATATATATATATATATATATAGAGAGAGAGAGAGAGAGAGAGAGAGAGAGGGCGAGAGAGAGAATCACGAGGCTGACGTCTATGCCCACGCGACCACGAGAAATCGCCACAGACAGTAATTGAAATTAACGTACACTTACCCGAGAGGCGGGGCAAGCGTTTTTATTCTCGAAAGTGTTCGACGCTCGAGTGGAACTTTACATAATCGTGGTGACAACAATCTCGTAACTCCAAAGAGTGCTCTACTATTTAGACGTTAAATCTTAAAAGGGCATTAACTTTGAATGTTTTATTTACATACTATACAATAACGATTTTAATGAATGGTACCCGGGTTTCACGTAGCAGACCCCATTCTAGACAAACAAAAAACTTAGCAGGGGTGTGCTACGCAAAACCCGGGTACCATTCAGTGAAATCTTCATTGCATAGTATGTAAATAAAACATATAATCCGCTCTTGTATTACAATTCAGAACTTTGGTTTATTTTTCTACAGAAACAAGATATACACTACATACATACATATACATTTATGGACGAAATTAAATTTAGGATAGCTTAAGTAGGGTAACCCATAGAGTAAATGTGGTATTGTGGTGATTGCTGAAGTGAAAGGCATGGACACAATGGTTACAGAATGAAAGGAACAATGCTTGGACGAATTGGTTAGAGTGCTTCCATTTAAGAGAATGATAGCCGGATCATGACCACTGACGCCCCCCACACTTTTGAGGGCCTTGTGTCTAATTTGTACAGCGTTTAAGAGGGTTTATTTTAAATTTCGTGTGCATACTACTCCCTTTTGCATTCACGTGGACCAACTCAAGCAATTTTTTATGTTGGCGTCCGTTCAAATTTAGTATTCCTTCTTGAAACAATTCTTTTTTATCAGACGCCATATTCCCAAACTATTTCCAAACTATTTCCAAACTATTTCCAAACTATTCCCAAACTATTTCCAAACTATTTCCAAACTATTCCCAAACTATTCCCAAACTATTTCCAAACTATTCCCAAACTATTCCCAAACTATTCCCAAACTATTTCCAAACTATTCCCAAACTATTCCCAAACTATTTCCAAACTATTCCCAAACTATTTCCAAACTATTTCCAAACTATTTCCAAACTATTCCCAAACTATTCCCAAACTATTCCCAAACTATTTCCCTTTGTCTTCCAACATCTTGCTCTTCCCGACACAAATGTCGATTTATCTTTATTATTTCTACATTCTTTTCGTCCTATTTTGTTTTTTAATCAGTTTGTTTCCACCATGTTTTTTTTTCATGTTTAACTCTGACGTCACGAATTTTCCATTCTTATATGATTTCTCACTTCCCCGATTTATTTTTAAGCACTCAAAAAAAAAAAATCAAAAACTCCCATTTTCTTTTATCATTTAATTTCTTATTCTGTTGTCCGTTTTATCAAAGATTCATTTTTATTTCTTTTAATTAATTGCGGTCGAAAAGTCGCCTAAAGTGTGGCATTTAACCTAGCTACTTACTGAAAGTAAAATCTCATGATGACAAAAATGTAATAACTTTTAAAAAGAAAAGAAAGTCTTAGTTTTAAAATTGTACTGTTCGATGTCATCTCTGAAAAAGAAAAGAATTAAAATGAAAATGCACTGTTTTTTTCTTATTTGTAACGTCACGTGATGTAACAGCGAAATTTCAAATAATCCAGATATTTCCGAATTATTTCCATCTTTTTTTCTGTACGAAACATGTAATATTTGAATACTATTCATCAGGAAAAAGAGAAAGAATGTATTAGTTTATATATTTGCTATTAGTAGCTGAATTTGTTGCCGAAATGAAAATCGTGTCCATAATTATAATTTGCTGCTAACGATCGCAGCGATCTAAGAAATAATCCTAGTGGGATAAAGTAATTTTTGAAATAAACCCAATAGAAAGAATATCAATGAACATGATGGAAGAATAAAAATGAAAAAGTGGCTAATCAGAATCAAACATTGATTTGTTAGATACATAGCACTTTAATTGTTAACGCGTAGATTGAATGGACATGTTTGATTTTCGATTTGTAATTTCTATAAGAGGGTGTTAACGTTGGTTTGTCTGTCACGTTTATGTTTGAAATATCATATTCGTAGGTCTTATTAAGAATGGATTCGTTCTTGTTTTTATCTGTTTTTTTTTAATTTTATTTATTTCTCTTTTCCTTCTCTTTTAACGGTGCACTAATTGTGTGCGGAGGAATTGAACGCATACAACTCAGAAATGTAATTAGTGCGCTAATAGAGACCGACTAACGGGGAAACGGTATCAAAGTAGACCCCCTTCCCATTTTTTGTTTCACCTTCTGTTTTTTCCTTTTCTTTTTTTTCTATTCTGGTCAATATATTTGGCCCACCCCCTCTCTCTCTTTCTTTCTCTCTCTCTATATCTTCCTTTAACAAGATCACCTGTTTTATTTGACTAAATTCCCGTTTTTCGCTTTTAATTATTTGACACGTATCTTCAACATACCAGTTTCACACCCGCGCATTCTTTTTTTTCTTTTTCTTGTTTCCATCCTGGTCAATATACTCTGCTTTCTCTCGTACATTATTGGTCTCTTTATTTAAAACACTCTTTCCTTTCTCTCTCTCCCGTCTCTCTCTCTCCTCCCCCTCTCTCTCTCTCTTGCATCTGACATTAACAAGATGACCTATTTTTTAATTTATTTTTTTACTAAGTCACCACTTATCAAGGCCAAAAGCTCCTAGAGGATAAGGTTTAATGAGATGGACGGATTGTCAGTTGAATGATGAAGAATATGGAATGTTTAAAAATGATGAATGCAATGAACAAAACTTGATAAATTATGAGGAAGGTTTATGACAAGTATTTGTAGACGTTCGATTCGAAGACGCCCATATACTATGTAGCAGTTTCGTTGTAATATGTTCTACAATGAGAAGTTTTGGGATATAAACTTTGTTCACTGAAATTCTGCCTGACGCTTAGCCTGCCGAGGAAGAAAATACACTTCTACGCAGAGTTCTTGATGGGAATGTTTTACAAGGAGTAACCAGAAATTGAATCTCAGTCGAGCACCTTCCATGAAAATAACGATAGAGTAGCAACTTCCCTTCTGTCAAAACTGGGCTGTAAGGCAGAGAAGAGATCATCCTCCACCAGATTGCGATGAAAGATCTCTATGAGGTGTACCTCTCCATCTTAGGACGTATCTTAGGACGTATCTCGCTTTTATACAGGTAGACGATTGCATCGGGAGTCAGGTACTTTCTGGAGTAGTAAAATAATCCCACTAGTTTTCCAGCAACTGTGGCAACAGCTTAGATATAAGTTTTCCATTTTAGATATGGAGTGAAAGTCAATGCTAGGAGCTTATCTAAACAAGGGGCTACCTCAAAGAAAGATCCATTCATTTCAATTTATATAAGTTGAGGATTGCATTAGTAGTCAGGTACTTTCTGGAGCAGTAACCAAAGTAAGAAGTTTTGGGAAATAAACTTGGTCAAAATAGCGATCTTTTATAGAAAATATGGGAATTCTTGAAGCGTATTTGTTTTGGCGGTTAAAAGATTAAAAGAATATTAGTATGCGGACGTAATTGTAGATGGTCACGTGAGTTTGTTTTTTGTTTTTTGGCTAATTTTGTGTTAATCTGCCTGGAGTCACTTTCGTTTAAAGATGTGATAGCTTTTTAGATGCATTTTTGTAACGTGTCTCATTTATTCTGCGGACTCCATTGATTCATAAATTTAGGATTTAAAGATATCATTATCCTAAATAATATCCCTTCAGATTTTCAATATTTATAAATATCTAAAGTTTAATGAATAGCGAATTCTTTTTGATGTATACAGTTTTTATTAAACATGACAATTTTTTATTAAAACTAAAAAATTTTTTATTAAACATAACAATTGTTTATTAAACATAAAAATGTTATTAAACATAACAATTTTATTAAACATAAAAATTCCCGTCTTTAAAATAACGGGGTAATTTATTCGCAATAATCTTTCTTTAAATAAATATATTTAACTGTATGAAATATATATATATATATATATATATATATATATATATATATATATATATATATATATATATATATATGAAATATATATATATGATATATATATGATATATATATTATATATATATATATGATATATATATATATGATATATATATATTATATA
>OY744536.1:71647485-71652485 GCA_963556195.1 Sepiola atlantica | reverse complement strand
CCGAGTAGATGTGATAATCATTATGTTATTCTTAGTTATTATAGCTTGTAGTGAGAATTGAACCTAAAACCTCTACTGTCACTTAGACCTGATTGTGCATTAACACATGTAACCGTTATGCCACGGGTCTATGACTGACGGTACAAGAACAATGTACCACGGTTGATTGAATAAAGGGTTCTGTTCGAAATTCCGTATGGGTTTCCGAATTCGACATAAACATTCTCAAATTCGAAAAGATACATCTGAAGAAGGTCGGAGGTTAGATCGGCCGAAACGTTGTGAAAATAACAACTAAAATGAGAATAGTAGTCCGAATAATCCAAATAAGGCAAATTATCAAATCTTATCTAAAAAAGATTATAAATATCATTTGTTTAATTTGCCTTTTTCAATTCCCTCCTCGTGCATGTTATTTTTACGAGGTGAAAGGCGTTACTGAGATACCCACGTAGACATAACTACTCTCTCTATTTTTCTCTTTAAATTTGCTTAAGGTTCTCCTAACCTATTTTGGGCCAGAAGGAAAAAAACAAAACTATAAGCAATCGTTTGGTTTTTTTGTGTTCTTTTATTTCGATCATTTTTTCCTTTTTTTGTCCGACACCCGATCATTGTGACGTCACGATGACGAAAGCGAGAAGAGGCGCAGCTGGGAGGCGTCGGAAAATGATTAGATGTTTTCTTCCTCATCACTTCCGCTCTCTTAAAAGAGAGCATCGCGCGTGCTAAGGTGCTTTCTATGAGAGAAAACCGTTTCCTCGCTAATGATTTGACGTAATTAGAAGATTGCATTTTATGAATTCCTGGAAAGTTTCACGGGACCAAAGTTGTTCAGTCTTTTAAAGAACCGAAAGTGGGTTAATTAATTAAACCCGGGTTCATCTTGTAGGCTTGATGTGCGAATAACTGAGTGCGGTTTAGAAGGGAATTCTGTGGAGGCAAAGAAAGTGATGATGGTACTACTATTAATAGGTTTTGGAGTGATAACTAGTAGTAGGCCTCACTATGATGATGGAAGGAAGTTTTGTAACAGCGGTGGATTGATAAAATATATGTTAAGATCGGAATGTGATTCAGAATGCGCTTTTCGAATAAAGGTGTTATTTTGACAGATCATGAGTAGTGTTGTATTGAAAAAATAAACATTTGTCATTTAAAGAAGAAATACTATAAGTGATAAGAAAACTTCAGAGAGTTGTGAGAATGTCGCGTGCGGTTGCTCTCACTGGTGACTCCGATGAGACATCCATGGTACATGAAGAAACGGATGTGACGTAAGCAAATACCAACATTATATCAACAATAAAACTAAGAAATAAAAATCCT
This sequence comes from Sepiola atlantica, assembly GCA_963556195.1. Taxonomy (NCBI): domain Eukaryota; kingdom Metazoa; phylum Mollusca; class Cephalopoda; order Sepiida; family Sepiolidae; genus Sepiola; species Sepiola atlantica. The sequence goes on along the minus strand of OY744536.1, from coordinate 71,651,156 downwards.
TTTTGTGTTTTGAGTCTTCATTTGTAAACAAGATCTATTATTATAATAAATGTGAGTTAATGAACGTATGTTTGCCTAAGCTCATTTCCCTATATACTTTAATCACACAAAATACATGCTAAAATATCACTTAGTTCAGGGATTGAAGTATGGATGAAAATGTGTTTGTTTCAATTGTTTTGATTAGCCGTAATTTATAATTGACTGAACAAGTTCCCCATCATAGCTATATATATTTCCCTAGCCCCTATAATTCTCTAATATATCTTAATGTATCTGTAAGCATTTCGATAAAGAGTGATTCTTTTTTTCAGCGTATCCATTTTATTTACATATGTGTGTCTGTACACACCACACACATTAAATCTCTTTACCTGCTATATAAGAATAATAAGAAATACTAATACTTCCATATAATAATAAAAATAAAACACAATGTAAAGGCACTAGTCTTAGTTGTGAAAGATCAGGGGAGAGGGAAAGCATTCATGAGACAACAACTGGAAGGGTAAGGAGAGTACTGGGGCATTGGAAAGGCTCATTCCCATCCAAATTCCAGAGATGACCAATGTTCGTTGCCAGCGAGAAATCAATCGTAAACGGCTGTTGCGATAACGCGAAATCATTTACAATGTTTGTTGAAAGAGGTGAAGAGTACTGGAAATATGCGAATACTTGTTGTCACTCAGAGTCCAGGGAACACCACCAGTTATTATCAGTAAACAATCACTGATTTTGACATGTGCGAACACCTAGTGAGCGCATAATAATAATTATAATAATATAGAAGTAAAGAGATTTATTATTTTTAGTTATGCAAGAAGAATTTCCTAACAGGTATATCAGAGTAATTGAATTTTCAAATAACATTAAAATAGAATACTCAGTGGTAGTAATTGTCACTCAATAGGTCACAGGATATATATATATATATATATATATATATATATATATATATATATATATATATATATATATATATATATATATAGTAAGTATATATATATATAGTAAGTTATGAAAATATATTTATGGCAATTAAGCTACACAGAGGCTCCCGCGTTTCATTCCCGGGGGAATCTTCGAGGCTAAAATGCCTCTGTGTAGCTTAATTGCCATAAATCGATTTTCATAACTTACTACCTAGCTCTACGTACGTATCGAGCACTGTTGAAGTAAATACTGAAAATTGATAAATAAAAAATTATATCTCCTTATAAAAATTTATGTGGATACATGTAATATATATATATATATATATATATATATATATATATATATATATATATATATATACACAGGGCGGTACGGAGCCCTCCAAAAAGGAGCGCGCTCCAGGAGCACGCTTCTTTTTGCTGAAGCGAAGGAGAGGAGGGCTTATTTTATATTCAGAGTAAGTGGAGCGGGAGCAACTCCATTTGGGACTAAAGAGCGGTGGTTTTATCGCTCCGCGCTCCTCGCTCCGCGCTCCTCGCTCCAAAATTATTTGATTTTTTTTCTTTTAAACATTAGTTTTTTATTCAGCATAAAAAGGAAAAGAAAAGAATGTCTCAGAGTTTACTCTTTTTTTAAATTATATATCTGGTAAATGTATATGAGATAGGGAGAGAGAGAGATAGAGGGGTAGAGGGAGAGAAAGAGGGAGAGAGATAGGGAGATAAAGAGGGAGAGGAAGGGAGAAAGAGGGAGAAAAAAGAAAACAGAACATTTGAAGTTCTCAGATTTTTACATCAACATGTTAAATTTTTGAGGGGACAGTTTTCTTAAGGCAGGAGACAATTTGGCAACAAATGTCTTCAAATGCGCCAGTGAGTCTATAGATGTCTTTGAAGTTATTTTCTTATAGATTTGAACTTTTTTTGTATTTATGACAAGGGTGTTTATTGCTGATTGAATAAATAAGCCAATTTTTCTTTTAATTCGTGTTTTTAAATAAAGAATTTTAGATTCAATTGTACTACAGAGGGCGTATGATTTTCTCGCCCATTTCGCTCGGTATTCACCCAAATGTTCAATAAAATCAATCTTTGGGATGAAATGGTACATTTTGTCCTGACAAAAATGTCTAATTTATTTTTTAGCATATATCGAATTGAACTTTTATGCCACATTTTTACCCGTCGTCTTTCGGCGACATTTTTTGTTATTCTTAAATTCACGACTAGTATGTTTTAACCTTTTCATGTTTGCTTTTAAATTCGTGAATTTTCGTTAAAACTCGCTTTTGTAAATAGAATGTTCAAAGTTTTTTTTTGTGTGTAATAAAATGTTAAAGCAGTAAAAATATCTTTAGTCCAAGGAAAAAATATATTTAGTCCAAGGGAAAAAAACAATAAAAACCAACATGGCCGCCAGCGATTAAAACCTGGAATTAAAGTTAGATTCTCAACACTTTAAAAAGTAAATGAGAATTTTATTTCAGGACCAAAAATACAATTAAGACCAACAATCAATTTCATCCTAAATTTGGTCGAATACCAAGCGAAATTAGCGAAAGAAAACAGCGGCCCCTATTCTACAATTAAATCGATGTTTAAACGTAATTAAATTAAAGAAAATATCTTAAATTTTAATTAAAAAAAGCAAATAATTAGACTTTCTTACTAATATGTTGATTTTTTAGAACCGAAAGTCGATTAGATATCTTTCTTTATTTTAAAAAATCTATTATCGAATATTAACATTGTAAACAGTTTGCTTTTGTAAGAGATTTCAAATATAGATGTTTTCACCTTTTTTTTCAAATTTTTCATTTTAATAAATGTTTTTGCCCGGCCTAGAAAAACTTGCTCCAGTTAATTTTTCGGGGGAGGAAAATTTGACCCGATATTTTTTCAACTCCCAAGGTCTAGGACAGATATTTTGTATGAAATTTTAAGACATTAAATGGATCTCTGAATTGTTTATTGACAATTTATTCAAATTTTTTGGGCAACTTATGAAAAATATTTTTTTTATCCAATCTTTAAAAAATAAACTTCATTGGGTTTTTTTCGGCCCAAATTGTACTATAGAAAAAAATGGATAAATCGTTTCTCTGTTGTAAATAACAATATAGTTTCGTTCGTAAAACAAACAAATATTAAACAACAATACGACGATTAATGGCTATCTCTCCTCTCCCAGAGAAATGTTTTCTTTAAAAAGAAAATAATCACTAATAATGTTTAAAAGTAAAACTTAAATTCCCTTCCAAAATAAATAAAAAAATATCTGGTCAAATTTTCCTTCCCTGAAAAAATAGGTTGTTAATGAAAATTAAAATTGTTTTTAAATACTTCAATGATTTTTCTATTTCTATTTTATACCTCGGGAAGCGAAAATTTACGTATAATCCTATGCTTCGTTCGACATGTTCTCCTATAACTCTTAAAATATTAGCGAGATTTTGTCAAATATTATCTTACGGTCTTACACTTAAAGTGACATCCCAACACATATTGATGAGATCCTTTGACGCCCACCCTTATCCTTGGACCACTCATTGGCAGAATAGAACGTTTATGAAAGAAAGTAGATTTTCATTATGGAGCGTTGATAAAGTGCCGCTCCTTTTTATAAGAGTTGGAGCAGGAGCGGATCCTTTTTGAAAATGGGGAGCGTGAGAGGAGTCAGCTCCAATTTTTGGCGTTAGAGCAGGGGTGGGAGCAGCTCCAAGAGTAGTGGAGCGC
>OY744536.1:71409985-71642485 GCA_963556195.1 Sepiola atlantica | reverse complement strand
ATTAATTCATTTCTGTCCATCTTTGTTTCTTTGATGACGTAATTCCTCATCCGGTTTTCGTTCGCCATATTTTCTTATTCCTACATTTGACTGGCTTGACATCTCACCTCTCCAGACAGTGTGTCCTGAAATAATTCCAAAAGTTCACTTAAACGGAAAATAACCGGAAATATTCAAGACTAGCGTACCAACACTCTATAACAAATAATAAATACAAAAAAAAAGAAAGAGCAATCGAAGTGACTAAAAGGGAAAGACATATTTAAAAGTAGGTAAAGAGAGAAAGAAGGGGAATGGGAAGAAAGAAAAGAAGAAAAATAGAACCGAAAGAGAGGTGGGGGAAAGAACCACCTGCATCGCACGTTCACCTTTTTCCTTCTTTCGCGAACCCTAACCCAATCGCGAACCCTAACCATCAATCGTCCATAACATGGGAAACCTAACTGAAACTGCATCCTGAAAAAACTGTAATCGGGCGGCGATCTTATGTAAACAGGCAACGACATGCGCGCACTTTTGTGACGGCCGTTCGTAACTAATAGCTGATGTCGCTTATGTTTGCCTCACTTCAACTTCAGCTGACAGATGGCGCCACCCTTTAGAACTAAATCACAACGATGGCGGCAAAAAGCCCTTCCAATGTCCTACCTACAACAAAGAACAGTTTTTTAGCAACATATTGTACAAATTAAATAAAATAAATCAACACTAAGCGAATTTATGTAGACAGGAATTATAATATTGAGAACAGTATGGTTTCCCTGTTTTTAAGGTAAATCAACATTTTTTTTTTTTTTGAGTGGGGGAGTCATTTAATTTCGAAGTATGCGGTAATAAAGTTGCATAATAATATTCCACTAGGAGAGCGAACTAAAAGTGCGAATCGGCACGGCTTGGGTTGGACTGGACAAGATGAAACCGAATTGGAAGTCAAGTCTTCCTACCAAGATGAAGCTTGACTTTTTTGAAGCCATTGTTATAGAAGCAGCATGTAGACTTTCACTAAAATATTGGAGAAGAAAATTGATGGTCTGTACACTAGCTGCTTTCGACATCTCCAGGAGAACGCACCTCTATGGACAGCTTCTTCGAATCTCAGCCTTGATGAGAGAGAAGAACCAGATTTGCTGGACACTGTTAGAGGGCTAAAGATAAAATAATCAGTGATGTTCATTTGTGGATGCTAAACCAGGGATGTGGCTCAGTGGGGAGACTGAACAGAAGACTCTCAATGCACCGATGCAGACTTAACAGGTGTGATGAAGGACAAGGCAGGATGACGTGAGAGAGTCAATAAGATCTCTCGTAACTATCACCACTAGACGATGATAATAATGATGAATGTCGAAACATAATGCCGACTGAAAAAAAGTTTCTTCTCGTGCCAAAAGTTTTACTCTTTAAACATTTTCTTTCTCAAAATGTTTTCGCCAACGGAATTCGGCCATTGTGCGCCCCCAATTCTTAACAGAAGTTAATGAGCCAAGATCGGACATGACTCGTCACAACTCGACCACGCATTTATCTTAGATCAAAACGTCTTCATTACTCTAAACTTACTCGGAAAAATAGAAAGTATCCACTTCATCATGCCGTATCTAAAATCGAAATTTGTTTAATTATTAACAAATAATAAAATCAAACTGAAGTAAAAATAATAATAATTTATTTTCAGCAATTTGTTTAATTATTAACAAATAATAAAATTAAAAAAATAGTTTAATTATTAATTATCAAGCAGATATGATTATAATACAAAATATTAAACAATTATGAGCAAATAACAAATTTAAATTGTTTTGAATAAATGATAAAAATCCACAAAAATCCACAAAAAGCTATGTGGCCAAAATCATTGGGAATTCTTTTTATTAACACCGGTTTTCAATTTCAGATTTCAGATACGGCGACCATGATAAAGTGGATACTTTCTAATTTACCACTTACTCGCACCACCACGGTACAAACGCATCATATCAAACACCCACATATGCATACACATATCGCAAATAATCGGCAAAAGATATTTATATTTCGTACTGGCAAAGCCTAACCCAAGGTCTAGCGTGTTTTTTTAGAATATTTTTTCAAACAAACGGAAGTAACTCTGCATCGACGAATACAGAGTTATGTCCCCTTTAAGATGGCGTCAATATGAAAATAATCAGTACCCAGTCAAAATATTTTCTGGAAGGAATTAGATTGAATTATAATTCATTCTTCTTTAACAATAAACTAAAAAAACTCTAAATTAAAGTTTAAGGAAATTAAGGCGCAAATCACATAAAATTGCATGACGGATCTGCCATAGGAAGTCTACTACTACTACTACTACTACTACTACTACTACTACTACTACTACTACTCTTTATTCATCCTAATAAGTTAGTGGCGCCCCGTGATGATGTCTTAGAACGGGATACTAGTGGCCTGGTTGCATAAATGGTCACGTGACTTGCAACACTCCACTGTGGTCCTGACTTTGGCTAGGCGGGAGGTCAGAGAGCCCGATCCGATCAATTGGCTGGTCACATCGTACCTTGTAGCTATAAGTTCATCCCCAACCGTATTATTCAATCTGATTCTTCAAAAATTCAAAACGTTATTTCTCCTTTTTATTTTATTCCAAATTGATACTAGAAAGCCGTGACTGAGGGTCAATCATGTTCAGAACAAAGAAGATTACCGATGTCAAAAAGTAATGTTTTCGAAGAGTAATTATTTATATTCTTAGAATACATTGCTCTTAAAAAACATTAATCGTAGAAGGAAATTTCATAGTAAGAGTGGGAATACGTTCACTATTAAATTTCCTTCTACAATTAATGTTTTTAAGAGCAAGGTATTCTGAGAGCAAGGTATTCTGAGAGCAAGGTATTCTAAGAATATAAATAATTATCTTACCTATAGAATTATATATGCCGTAAAATAAACTAAACCAAACTAAACTCTGAATTCATCAGGGTTTCTCACACAAGTTCTTATCCGTGCGCGCTCACTGATAACAGATTGTGTTTCCTTGAGTTCGAGCGAGCCAAAATCTCCTCAGATTCTCAGTTCTCTCTGCTTCTTTTGATATCCGTTGCAAACCCCATTCCGTTCTCGCGACAGCTGTTTACCATTGATTTCTTACTATTAACAGTCGTTAGCCTTCTCTGGAATTTGAGTGGCAATGAACCTCTTCAGGATTCCATTACTTTCTGCGCCCTTCATTACAGATCTGGATGCTGCTCTCTCTCTCGCCCTCTCTCTCCCTCTCTCTCTCTCTCTCTCTCTCTCTCACCGACATTTCAATCCCTCTTGATCGTTCACCGAGGCTGGAGATACTATTTCTAAACATATCTATATTAGCAGTTTCAGCTCTCTTATATTATTATTATTATTATTATTATTATTATTATTATTATTATTATTATTATTATTATTATTATTACTACTACTACTACTACTACTACTACTAATAATAATAATAATACCCACTAGGAGTTTTCAGACGGGTTTTCTCCCAGCAAATAATAGATAGTGTTCTCTGGAATATGAGTGTGAAATTGTCTCCCAAGATTTTCAGTACTCCCCGCCTCTTTCGATAACAATTGTGAATCATTTTGCGTTATTGCTAAAACCGTTTACCATTTATTTTTCGCAAACAATGACCGTTGACATTTTCTAGAATTTAAGTTGTAATGAGTTTTCCCAAGATTTCAGAACGGTCCGTACTCTTCCAATGGGTTATAATTGCCCGCCTCCCCCCCCCCACCTCCTCGGTGCTTTCATCTTTCTTGACCTTTCATGATTATTAATGTGACCTTTCATGATTATTAATGTGACCTTTCATGATTATTAATGTGACCTTTCATGATTATTAATGTGACCTTTCATGATTATTAATGTGGTACCAGCTTGAGATTGTTGGTTACGTGATTTCTGGCAGTTTCAGTTCCATTGGGCTCGCGTAATATCCTTTGTGCATTTTCAAGTGTGGTCACTGCTCACTGACGATAACAAATGGTGTTCCCTGAAGTCTAAGTGGCAACAGGTTTCCCCAGATTTCCAGCACACACCGTTACAAATCATCATTTCGGCAGTATATATTAAAATGGAAACGATACAGTGACGAATAGCATGACCTACCCCGTCTACGTGACGATGCACGAACATTCGAAAACTGTTTCCTATATTCATAAGAACATTCCTATTATTTGACACCATATCCCCCGGACCACAAACATATCGCGGGATTTCATCTCAATTAAAGAATGAACCTTGCGAAACGGAGCGGCTCTTGAGGCATGTGTCACTGGCGGTCGTCATGCCAGCCGAGGCATTCACTGTCGGTGCGGCTGGCAAAGGATCGATTCCCCTTTTATAAGTTCATTATTTAAAAAGCTATTCTTTCAATGAAAATAGTTTTTTTTGTAGTCTAAAATGAATTGCATTAATAGCCCCAAACTTGCCTATCGGTGTTAGTAGATACTATTTTTATCCAAAGTAATTTATGTTCATTCCCATGGAAGGTGCTTGACTGAGCTCAAACCTCTGGTGTCACCTTGTAAGACATTCAAGAATTTGTTTTGCAACCACAACAAAAAACTTACTTTTCTTCCCCCATGTTCCTAGCGCCTTGCGGAATGTCCACAAGCAGACCTTATTCGCAAAGACTTCTTGTCTGTGGAACACATTGCCATGGAACTGCTTCCCTGCAAATTACAACATGGTCGTCTTCAAATCCAATGTCAACAGATTCCTGTCATGAACCGTCCCCACAAGTATTCGAACCTGGTTCATTTCTATCAATCATTCTCAATCCTCTCATAATATTCTTCAATCTTTCAACTAACAATCATTCCATCTCATTAACCCTTTATCCTCGAGTGGATTTTGGCCTTGATAAGTAGTGATACATAATTAAAAAGAAAACATGTGACGTACTTTCAGACATACCACGAATTTTCCCACTTGTTTCGAAAGATCCGTTTTTCCCGGCAATGCGATCATCAGCCTCATTAAGCTGTCAATTGAGATGAAACTTCGCACATTCAACGATGCCAAACGATGAAACTTCGCACATTCAACGATGCCAAACGATGAAACTTCGCACATTCAACGATGCCAAACGATGAAACTTCGCACATTCAACGATGCCAAACGATGAAACTTCGCACATTCAACGATGCCAAACGATGAAACTTCGCACATTCAACGATGCCAAACGATGAAACTTCGCACATTCAACGATGCCAAACGATGAAACTTCGCACATTCAACGATGCCAAACGATGAAACTTCGCACATTCAACGATGCCAAACGATGAAACTTCGCACATTCAACGATGCCAAACGTTGCTTTCACGTTGTTATGCCTTCATTTTCATCGTCGTCTGGCGAATTTGGTAATTTGCAAATCCTTCCAAGAATATCAGCAGGTTTTGACAAACAAACGTATAAAATATACACATGATTGAGTAGACAAACAGCGCCGGACAAATTCCACCATTTATATAAAGTTTAATAATATAAAACAAAACTTGTCTCTTTCTTCTACCGTAAAAATAATTTCCATTATTGCCAGTTAAATATTCTTTAAAACAAATATGTTTCTTCTCTATTTATTGAAAATTGTAACAATCTAACGATTCAAAACAATAAATATTCTATTTTGTAATTGTCAGCCACATTGGTTTAAAAATAAAAAGGGATATAAAAAATAAATAAAACTAATCGATAAGAAAAGACAAAATCAATTACCTTTTGATGATGAAAATTATGTTTTCGTGTATTATTATATAGATCATTTTTATATCGTTTAAATATTTTATATTATCTAAGATATAAACTCATCTTATCGGATTTTATGAGTTTGACTTGAATAGCATTTAAGCTAAAAAATTAAATCTTTGTTTTTGGCTAACCAATTTTTATTTGTTATTGTTGTACTATGTTATTGGTAATACAACAACGTACTTAGCTACAATTTGTTTTAAAAATACTAATCCCGGCCGAAACATTGGTAATATGGAACTTTTTTGAATAGTCACCTAAAAATAAAAATCAGCTTCTAGATTTTCAGTGCCCTGTTAAAAAAATGAAGAATTTGTTATTTGTTAAAATAAGTACGAAGAAAGATCTTTAATCTATTGAAAGTTTATTTTAAAATTATTCTTTTACCTTTCGGCTAGGAGCAAATTACAGTATTTTTTCTGGTACTACACTTCATCTTCTCTGTCCTCAGCCATTGAAAGAGAAATCCTTCTAGACTAAGGGTTCCTTAAGGAGATCTGGATTTCCCCCATATTAAGTAACATTTTGTCTGACTTAGCCCAATAGTTTTAAGATTTTTCTTCATATTTTTTAAACAAAGATAACTAATTCTTTGTCCGCAAATCAGGACATTTGCCGTGGAAGAAAATAAGTATATTTTTGAAAAGTTAACTTTCGATGTCAAAGAAGGTCACGTGAGACATCTTTTGTTAATGTAAAAATGAATAATTCGTATTTTAAATTGAAGAATATAATAGGAGTTGGTTACCTTGCAACTAAACTGATATTTCTTTTTCTGCATAAGTTTAAAAATGTGGGAACAAAAAAAAACTTGAATGACTTACTCCGTCCCGAGCAACGCCAGGTAGGGACAGTTAGTATTTATTCTATTGAAAAAATAAAAACAAAAATAAATAAATTATAGAAAAGTGCAACTCACTGTTTTGTTTATTAAGTCTCTCCGGCAGATTTTGGGACATTTTAGTAGCCTGTTTTTATAGATTTCTTTTTTTCTTTTTTCCCATTAGGGAGTAAGAATATTCAAAGGACCTTTCCCTTCATCAGTCAATTATGAAGTGTGAAATCTGGATATTAACCCGTTGGTTTAAAACGCATACATTAGCTCAGAACACTTATACAGGTCTTAATCGTTTTTTTCGGCGTTGATCCAGGTAAATCTCAAAATAAATTTTTACTAAGTATACAATTATTCTTCTTTTACTAGACAAACATTTAAGAAAATAAAAACGAACACACATTACAGAAAGCTGCAACTAACTAATCACCAGTTCTTATCAGTGATTACCCTGGATTCTGAGTGACAGCAAATCTCAACATTTCTATTAGTTTCCATTTCATTCTGCTAACCTTTTAACTCATTTACTCTCGTTCCTTGCGTTACCAGCCACTCTTTGCCTGTAGTTTTCTCTGGAGTTTGAATGACAATAAAATTCCTCGTTGTTCTGCTACCCCTCGTTCGTTTCGATGTCTTGACAGTGCTATCCCTTCATATACTGTATATGTTGTCTTTTATCATACTAAGATATCATAATTTAAAACCCAATTTGCATGATATGCGTTGTTAAGTATTAATGGAAGGGCAGCACTAACTTCCACCCCCCATGTAGCAGACTCCAGTGCCCTCTCTGAATCGCTGGAATGCTCAATTGGAAAGGCAATCCCCGATACAGATGGTTCCACTTCCGTTGCCGGAGTTGCCTTGGACTGCCTTGGTGACTCTGATTCAGGATTGTTTCTTTCCGGTTTACTCCCAAATCTTTTCCTATTAGTGATTCTGGTTTTAAGGATGTTTGGGATTAGAGTTTTCTTCTCTTAGATGAGTTACACTTCCAAACTTAGAAACTCCATCTTCACAAAACACTGGTTTTCAGCGCAAGGGAACCCGTGACTAATCTGTCAGACCAAGTCTGCTTTCTGACCTGCAATGAGTACCATGTAAATAAATATTACCAGGGTCGGTTTGTCTGTGCCTAAATTGGGACCCCAACAGGCGAACACTCGCATATCCGATGAGGTATGTGTGTGGACACCCAGCTTTATTAAAAACCAGAGATTTCACAGTGTGGATGAGCTTGGTGGGAGCGAACGGCCACCCACATTGATACAGTTTATTTTCGGCAGCCTCATAACTCTCGCTCTCACTTATTTTGTCCTGTACTACTCACATCCATGAGCGATGTTTCTGACAAAGGGGAAATAATTGATGCTATATGGCTCTTCTGTTGTTTTGAGTGGGTTATGTCATAGTATTCATTATCATTCAACTGTCAATCTACCCATCTTATTAACCCTTATTTTCGAGTGGTCTCGATAATTTATTGCTCATTAGTTTAAAAAACAAAAAAATTGCTATGCAAATACACGATTGATATGTGCCATCTACCCAATTCACTCAGATCCACGCGCAAGGTAGTGTCACAATGAAGGACTGTCTTGTGCAACTACAAATTTATAAATTAAGTTTAATTATTGAATAATTGATTAAAATAGGTGAAGGATTGACACAGAAAATATCACTAAATATTTAATTTGAAATGTTTATAACCCGTAACTGATATATGATTGGATGTTGGGGGGGGGGGGGATTCTAGATATCGTTATCATTAATCATTCTTTTGCGTATTTATTTCACGCTTAATCACATCTTTACGCAAGATATTAATGTAGAAATTTGATCTAGAAAAGGTAACAAGCCCTACGGATACACAAGGAGTTTTATTCAACAGTTTATCAACCTTCACAAATATGTTTTCCTTTTACTAATGAGTCACCAATTATCAAGGCCAAAAGTCACCCGATTAATAAGATGGATAGATTTCAGACAAATGAAAAAAAAATCGCATGTCGCAATTGAAACCGGCACCTTTCTGTATGCCACTCTCTCATCTAGGCTATTTCGCTTGGCTACTTATCATGTAATTCTAATCAGTTCTATTTGTACTGGCAACTTATGCTCTTATGTAGGTTATTATTGAAAAAAAGAATGCGTCAATTAAAAAAAATTCCGTGCGGATGAAGTATTTTTTGAAAGAATTGAATCGAAATACAACTCTTTATTCTTAAGAACATAGATCGATGTTTAAAAAAGACTGACCAATTCGAATCGAATGTTGACTTTGTATGAAGAAAACTTTTAATCACAAAAGTGAGATAATCAGTGTCGATTTACTTTATATATAAACTAGACACAATAATATGTAGAACGCCGATTCCAAATCTCATAATAATTGGCACAGTATTTCTGAAGTTATAGGACAGACGTACATACACCCATCGGGGTATGGTTTGGGAAAAACTAATACTGTGTAATAAATCTACACAAAAATAATTATTAAAACTCCAAAGTGTTGTTATTCTATGAAAGGCGGATTACAGCTACGGACACGAAGAAGGAGAAAGTGAGAGATAAATAACTCTACAGTCTCTACTATTACTACTAGTGAGAAGCGAGATGGTAGATGAGGAGACAAAAAACACGAGATGCGCATGGTCCATTTGTTTCTGTCGCGAGGATTCGACTCTACTATGCCACACGTAACTTTAGTAGAACGAATTCATAGTAAACTAGCTGCGCGGGATTCAGTAAAGTCATTTTAGTTTTTCATTTTTATTTGTTCGCACATTTTAAAAACTGTGTAAGGGAAACAACTCTTTTTATATTTCAATTCAATTTAATTTTGACTTGTTACCTTTGCTGATTTTGATTTTTCGTTCAATTTATTTTTCATATTATCAGTTATCCAGACGGGACTACATAATATTTAAAATAAACTGTAGCGGAGTACGTTATTATAGTTCCAATAACATTGTACAACAATAACAAATGTAAATTGGCTAGTTAGAATCAAAGTTTTATATATCAGAATAAATGCTATTTAGGTCCAATTTTTAAAAATCTCACAACATAACTTTATATGACGGGAAGATGATTCAGCAATGGATGACGACTGTATCCTATTTGATTCCCAATGAAAAAGAGATCGATATAGAATCACGATTTATCTTTACGAACACGGCTTTTCAGCTTGTATATTCTATGTAATAACTCGTGGGTGGTGAGACACGTTGAAAGCAGAGGCCATAAACTGATTTTATTGTCCAACCAATAAAAATGGTCTCAGCATTTCGCTGACCTGTTTTCACACTTATCGGAACAAAACTAGAAACACATTTCATAACCGATTTTAAGATTGACTAGTCAAATATGAATCAGGAACATTCCAATCGAAAGCAGAACATTAGGCCTTCCGTTTTGAAAAGCCACATTGAAACAAATTACAGATAAAACACTCAATATAATAAAGTAGAATCAGTCTGTTTGTCGAGGTTGATTATCAATAACTTTATTCCTACAAGAGAGACACTAAAATGTGTCAGATCAGACCTCTTTTCAAGTGTGTTCTTAAAAACAAAATTTTACTTCCAATCGATTATAATGATTTCTATATTTAGTCCGATCGATATTTCATTTTGAAACAGACTTCAAAGTTGTTAAAAATATAAATCTATTACTTCTTATTTATTTTTAATAAATATGATATCATTTTATTTATATAGATGTCGTAATCTACTACAAACTACCAAAAATAATCACTTGCGTTTTATGTGATTCTGCTTTACGAGAAATAATTTGAGGTGGGCAACGTTACTTGTCTTATTGATCGCTGCTTGAATTTGAAAAATCACTTCATTTGTCTGTCACGCTTTACTTAAAATAACATTTGCTTGAAATAGAATTTCCTTTGTCTGTTACTTTTAAATTTGAACTTGCATTGTCTCTGTCTGTCACGTTTACGTTTGTCTGCCATGATCATCTTTGAAATAGAATTGTATTAGTTTGTTATGCTTCGAAGTATGAGCTATTTGAATAACGGGTAAAATAGGTCAAATGGCATTCGCATTTTTGGGGAAACAAATGATGGTTGAATCGAAAAAAGGTAATTTTTTAAAACCTATTAAATAATACAAAAAATCCAAACTTTTCTGTTCGTTCTCTCTCTCTCTATTTTTCTTTCCCTCTTTTCATCTCTAGCTAAATTACTACTATTTTCTTCCCATTGTCTTTCTTCGTCAAATAGAGGGAGAGGAAGAGGAGGATGAGGTTTAAAGGAAGCGACGCCGGAGAGAAAGTGAGAGAAAATCTGAGAGAGAGAGAGAGAGAGAGAGAGAGAGAGAGAAGGAGTAATCGACATATTAACCGTCGCCGGCTTTTTATCTCCTCACTGTCTCTTTTCTTGAATATAGAGAGATACGGAAGCATGAACAGGAGATGGTTTTATTATCTTTGATTTGATTCAGATTGACAGAAGCGAGTTCTAGACACCCTCTGAAATAATAGCAGCGGGGTCAAACAACATAAAGTGAGAGAGGATAAGAATGATAAGCGCAGAAATGTATTAAAAGATGACACTTTTTTACTTTAATTTGCCACAAACAAAGCACATGGCCACTGAGACGTAAGGGGTTACAGATTTATAGGGGGAATCCTAAGTGGGCAGAGAGATGTTTGTTCACATTAAATTTCTGCATGTTGATACAGTCAGAGAAAATAAAGGGCATGGGGGAATTCCAACAGTTAGCAGTTCGAGGAAAGAAGCTATTAGAGTAGAAAGACCCCCGGCATCTGGGGACCTCCACAGTGAATGGATGCGATTTAGCTGATCGTCTGGTTGACCGGGTGAATTTACGTTGAGGGGGCACCAGAGCAGCAAGGTCGTCGGTCCATATTCCATTGAAGTACTTGTAAAACAAGCGCAGGGGCGCAACATTGCGGCAATGTGACAGGGGCTAAATCTTTGTAGATATTGTGTGACCTATTAGATTAGAGACTCTTTTTGGATCCTGTCTAAGACGGAGAGACTAGTGGTTGGTGCACCAGCCTAGATGTGGCAACAATATTCCATGCATGGGCGGATGGTAGCTTTGTAGAGATATAGGCTAATGTCAGGTGTGAGAAGTTTTCTAGAACGGTAAGGGGAGCCCACATTCTTTGCAACAGCCTTAGCAGTATCTTCTATGAATTTGCCCCCATTCATGATACCTGTGAATGTTAGGCCGAGGAGTTTGAATGTTAGACTCTTGTGTAAGGTGTTATTAGCCATGGCAATCGGTAGTTGAAAAGGTTTCTTGTAGTTGTTAAAGGAAAATAGCTTTGTCTTAGTAGCATTAAATATTATCATCCATATATGTCCCCATTCAACTACAGACTTGAATCACTTTCTAAGGATTCAGTCATTGTCTTCGATATTGCGCGCCCGTTTTAATCACATGTTGAGAGTAGAGCGTGGTGGTAATTGCAACTTACGGCTTATAAGAACAATTAAAATGGAAATCTTTTTTCAAATATAACTCAATCCAAAAATGCAGGAATATTTTAGTATGTATTTTGTGTAAGTAAAATATATAGGAAAAGGGTGTGAAAAACAAACATTGATTAATTTAGCTTTAGAAAATATTAGAAGATAAAAGCGAACGTATGGATGTATGTTCACAAGACATAATGATAAATGCTATTAAAACGCCGTGAATATGACACCGATTCGGACTATAATATCGATAACAACAAAATAAACACGTTTTTTATTAGCTACTTTTGTGAACGGTTACAAAGTAAAGTTATTTCGCATATTTTGAATGATTTCGTAATCAGACTTCTTCAATTTACGATTAGATAAAGAGCCCCATGAGAAAGTTAATGTCAAACGCCGGATAGGCTAATTCATATGCAGCACTGTATTTGCCCTCTCGTTTATCACGTTTTGGCATTGCATGGCTTCATTTCTCATCCTTATAAACCTAACACCGTCACATGACAGCATGATTTGTGTCATCCGGCAACTGAGAGGTTTGTTTGAAATACTTTTTGATGTCAACTCATGCACGAAGGGGGGAAAGCCGTACCTGAATTTAGCAAGATTTGAGTTGTCATCTCAAAAGCCACTTTTGATAAGTGAACTTTCAAAAAGATTAAGCGTAAGTCAATTCTATTTTCCTATAGTTTATTGGGTTGGGAGTTTTTTGTTGTTGTATGAGAAAGATTTCTGAAGTGGTAAATCATAATAGTTAAAAAATTCCTAGAAGCCTAACCTTATAAATTAGTTAGGGAATTGACAAACAGTGTTAGTTAAGTAATTATAAAGTATTTTGTTTGGAGACAAACATGACTTTTTAATTTTTGTATGCAAACATACTGAGCTTGCTTACAACCTGTCGGACACAGCATAATGAAGTGGCCCTTTCCGATATTGAAACAAATTTTTCTCGGGCTAAAGCAGAGAAGAAATGCCGACCGGCTACTTACCTAAGTTCTCGACAATCTGCGACAATACCAAAGTTTTGCGGATCTTTAAACACAGAACGATTGGGAGAGCAACTCGTTGGAAGACATGCGATCTTCGTAGCATCGAACTACATTTATTAACGGGTCACCAAGAATACAAAACTGGGTGACACCCCATGCCACGATCATATCACAGCCACACGTAAGTGTGATATGGGATGTCGTTTCATCGTGTGTCACCCATCGTTAGAATAAGATGATCGTTCTTCAACTCACTGATATCAAATTTTGATTTTATCTAAACCAATCGACATTTGTATCCGTTTCGTCTGGCACGGAGTGGTGTATTACATTGAACAATGCCCAACGTGTGGGAAATCCCCATTTTAATGTTGTCTACCATGTCGCTGGTGAACCTAATCTTTAATGCAATTGTTTAACGTAACGAAAGTGACATGTACATTGACTAAAATTAAATACACTATAAAACCATTGAAAACTCCATTGTATATTCTAACTAGATAAAAAGCAATTAATTTCGTATTCAATGGGGAAAACACACACACATATACATACACACATATACATACACATATATTTCTGTATTTATATAAAACATATATTTTCAATGTATATATCCCTTATTATATTATCCAAATTGTTTCAGATTAGAAACTTAATGAAGTTATGTTTCCGGCTTCAGAGCATATATATGGATTGGTTGCATTCCAATGACCAAAGAAAAAAACGTCAGTCCACAATCATAATATTTATTTATTTTTATTTCGGCGAATGCTTATATTTTTCCGTCTTACGAACATGTATCTTTTGGCCGAACTGGTGAGTAACACGGCCACATCATTTATTTTGCAACCTTTACCATTTAATGGGTACGCCTACCCCAACTCGCCCAAGAAACTCTAAAAATAAGATACAAAAATGTAATAGTGAAAAGAATTGCTCTACATCAAATCTTGCGTTATATTAAATAATTGATTTAAAAAAGGATCTTTTCGGGTTCGTGAGCACCAATGATATATAGGTACTTGGTAAAATACTAAACTATTGAACTTATCATTATGAATTATGGAATAGGTATTATAGGCAACATGGTGAGTAATATCGGCACATCATTTAGTATTTGTAAATTTACCATTTAGAGGAGGGTCCCGCTGAAACCGTACCATACCCTGACTTTTGTAAAGAGATAGCCATTTCACTGAGTCTCGTTTTTATGCGTACGTCACAGTGGTCAGTGCTAAAAGAGTGAACAAGACACTTCGAAGGGCACGGTTACACACTACGTGAAGACATATGACGGTGGTCATTTCTGTCTGAAATTATTTCATCTTTGATCTAGTAATTGTTTGGTATTTATAAAAGGATACTGATGGTTTGTTCATGTCGTTTTCAAGGTGGAATTCTGATAGTGATTTGAAGGTAAAACTATACAAAAACTCGTTTAGACTAAAATTCAAGATGGATGACAAACCTGTCTTGATAGAAAAATATTAAATAAAGTGTACGATGACTGTTATGCCTGTCGCACGATTCAAACCCTAGACCAAAGTAACGTTTAAATTTTAAGTGTGACTTTCTACCACGTGTTTAACAATACAGGTGAACGAAACTTCGCATTACACATTAATTGGCAGCCTATTTTTTATTTTCTTAAATAGCCCTTCCTGTGCTACGGAGGCTATAAACAATATTATGATAGATATATTTATTTTTATTCTTATCCACATACACATAGGTTTCATCCTTCGTATACTTACACACATTTGTGGTGATATACACACATATGGAATTATGTATCCCTATATTCATGTGTAAGTATTTAAACATTGTCTTTCAATCGATGAAATCACTGGAATGGAAAGAAATCCGTAGCCATCGTCTTTATTCATGGCGTCTTTTCTTTTTGCTATAACTGATATGATTCTCTTCGGTTGCCATCAAACGCGTTCATTTGAAAATCTTCGCCAACTTTCAACATGAAAGCCATTTCATACGGCATCAAATCGGTTAAAGAGAATCGAAGTCAACCTTGACAAACAATGAAAAGATTTCATTCGTGTCGACAACTCGTCCACTTTTCACGGGGAAACGGATTATTGTTTATTAGGAAATTGATTATTAGTTATAAGGAAACGGATTATCGTTTATTAGGAAATTGATTATTAGTTACTTATTAGAAAATTGATTATTATTTATCAGGAAATTAATTATTAGTTATTTGGAAACGGATTATTAATTAGTTATTAGGAAATTGATTATTAGTTATTAGGAAACGGATTATTAGTTAGTTATTGGAAATTGATTATTATTTATTAGGAAATTGATTATTAGTTATTAGGAAACGGATTATAAGTTAGTTATTAGAAATTGATTATTATTTATTAGGAAATTGATTATTAGTTATTAGGAAACGGATTATTAGTTAGTTATTGGAAATTGATTATTATTTATTAGGAAATTGATTATTAGTTATTAGGAAAGACCTAAGACGCGCGTTCTTATTTTTCAGTTTTTCTATCTTTAAAATAGATATTTTGTATGTACTAAGGAGCCACCGTTTATCAAGTTACAAAAACCACCCGAGTATAACGGTAATGAATTTGTCAGGTTGACGGTGAGACAACATTGTGCGGATCGGTAACGATGGTTGAAACTGGCGAGAATTTGATCATTTGAGAGGTCGGCTCAACAAGAGTATGTTAGCATTGGACTTGAAGACGACCATGCTGTAGTCTTTTGGGAAGCAGCCCAGTGGTATTGTGTTCCACAGAATGGCAGCAATTGGAAAGAAACTCATGTTTATGGAAGTTCCGCTTAGTTTTAGTTAATATGAATAAACAAATGTTTACTGTAGTTGTTGTAGATAGACGAGTTTTTGTTGTGAACGTTTTACAGATGGAACCATAGATTGAGCTGAGTTGAAGAACCTACTTTGAAAATAAAGATAGGTTAGAGAAAGACTAGCAACCTTTGTTCTGTGAGAAAGAGGTTGTAGGGAAGAGAAGAGGACAACTCCCACTAGATTTCGAAGTTGATCTTCAACTCTGTCAAGACAGAAAAGAGTGCTCTGAGCGGCACCTCTCCAAATGTGGCAACAGTACTCCATCTTAGATGTGTTTGATTCTTATATAGGTAAAGTGAAATACTTTTTAGAGTGGTAGAATGATCCGACCAATTTCCATCGACCTTAGAAACATATTTAATGTAAATCTTCCATTTCAGGTCTGGAGTGAAAGTCAGTTCTAGAACTTTATCAAAGTAGGGGCTTCCTTAATGAGAGAGGCATTTATTTCAATTGGAGCAAAGTGAGGATCAGAGCGTTCATGGTGAAAGGAGAGAAGCTTGATTTCAAATATATTACAAGTAACCCCCACTTTTTTCCTTTTACACGACGTGCGCCATGGCGGAAGAGAGAGAATAAAAAGATCTTGATCGTTAATGCTCTTCGAAGTGTTGCCATAGATGTCGTCTGCATAAATGTCAACGAATGATCTTAGAATGTGATTTGAGAGATCATCAATGAAGATCAGAAAGAGGATTTAGTTCAGAATGCATCCTTGAGGCACACTGGCGTTGATACTATGAGCTTCATACTTCTACACATCAACGACTATCTTCATGAACCTACCAGAGAGAACGGATTTGATGTTTGAGAAAACATTTACAGATATTCCATAGCTAGCAATGACCCCCTTCTCCCGTTACAAGAGACGTCGCCGGCGCTTAAACTCACAACAGCTTTGTCGATTTTCGCTGTTTACACCCGCCTTGTGTCTGTAGAGGTGGCAATGTGCGTCGTCATCGCCAACAGACCCACCGGCCACACACCCTCCGTCAGGCAAACGACCGACCATGCCTCGTGGCCCTGGTCCCTTGGGTGGGATACCATGCCGGCCCGAAGCCCTGCCGACACCGACCTGAGTATACTTTTTCAAAGCATTTGGTGTAACAACCCACTAGAACGCAAACTCACAAGAATAACACTAACTCAGATACATTGGGTATATTCTGAGTAGGTGTGACACCGTTACAGACTGCCGAGGCCCCTATTGTCGTTACTCGAAGTCGTCAACTCATCTCGGGCCTGCCAAGGCTCTGTTCCCAACTGGCGTCAACTGTCTTAAACTCATAACTGCCATAAACTGTCAACTCTATAAACTAACAAAAACTCATCATAAAACTCAGATTGTTGCAAAATCTGTTGCAAACGACACTCACTCATGAAGATTTTTAGTCGTACCTGGAAATCCTATCCCCGCTTTTTGTCTCCACAGCTGACTATCCATCCTATTTTCCGATCGCCTTTGTAGAACTTGGTGAAACATTTCCTCGGTTCTGGAGAGGGGGGGGGGGGAGTCAATAGTATCACACACTCCACATACGCAACTTGTCTTTTATTACATAAATTACAAAACAAAAATCATGCAATCATATTACATAAATTATACACCATCCATGCATTTATTTTTACATAAGTAAAGAAACGGCAGAGACATGACATACAACTAAAAACAAGAGCAAAAACAAAAACCCATTCCGTACGAGGTGGAGGACACAGTCTCTTTCTACAGAGTTTCATTGCGTCATATTCCTATCTAATGTTTGATTAGCCGGATGCCTCTGTTCCCAGCATCCAACAGATATACATGTCTAGTGTTATACCAATTATCTGACCAAGTCAATAAACATAACTTCAATGCAAATACCTACTGCATTATTCACCTCTTTCTGTTCAATACCACTTAATACCACACGCGATGCACCACCGGATAACAAGCCCGCACAAAAGTCGCAGATCATGTGAGATTCTTTAACAAATAACGCATCTATTTCTTTCGGCTTAATAGGATTGATCAAATTGTACATAACTTTTGTGTTTCTATTTTTTCTTTTTTTCTGTTTCCATATAAGCTCTCGCGTTTATCTCTCCCCTCGCCTTTTCTTTGTTGTCTCCATTTTCCGCTGGGCCTCTTAGGATCATCCTGGTCACAGCACCAATTGTAAGACCTTGTACGTTCCTCTCGACGACCGACGACCCCAACGCTGTGTTTCTCGTGGTTTTCTCCCCCTTCATCGTCGTTCTTGCTCTAGTTCTGACCTTGTTGTCTATTCCACTAACGAATCGTCAAGGTCAAATCACTGGTTTCCAAGTTGAGGAAAACAAAACAACACAAACGCACAAGAAAGAACACAAGCTCAGATACATTGTGTATAAGTCAGTTGTGCTCTGGGTGTGTGTTACACCGTCGCGGACTGTGGAGGGCACCATTGTCGTTACTCGAAGTCGACAGCCCATCTCAGGTCTGCTAAGGCTCTTCTCCGATCTGTTCCGATCTGATCGTCTCATCTCCCAAACGCCAACTGTCGTCAACTTTCTTAAACTCAAAACTGCTGTAAACTGTCAAGTCAGTAAACTAACTAAAAATCGTCATAAAACTCAGACTGTCGCAAAAGCTGTTGCAAACAAGTCTCACTCTTAAATATTTTTAGTCGTACTTAGAAATCCTATGCCGGGTCTTTTGTCACCTCGGCCACTCCCCAGCTAACTGCCTAAAGAAGTAAGCTCATTCGTTACAACGTTTTCGGTCAACAGTTTTTCACCTGTTACAAGATTTGAAGCTACTGGTGTGAGTAGGTGTGCGCAGGGGCGTCGCTGGCACCTAGGTACGATATTTGTCTGACTTAAAGTGAAAGAAATTCGTTCGTTTATTGTTTATTATCAGTTATTAAGATTAAGCCTATCTTCTTTACACATAAAAATACATTTGCATACGTGGTTATATTTTCATTTCTTTATTATTATAAGTTATTATTAAGATTAAGATTAAGTCTCCCTTACTTTGCTCATAAAATAAATCTACCTGCGTGATTATTGTAGTGAGCCGGACACACGTGCATTCAGTTTTATTATATAGATTTCTCTTTGACATAAATCATTCCAGTTTTATTTCCTCTCTTAAAAGTAAATGGCGGCTAAAGGCAATTAATAAATAATCAACTTTTTCAGAAAAATAATTTAATGCATCAATTTTAATAAGTATTAATCAAATAAAAACCACACATAATTAATGCATCAATTTTAATAAGTATTAATCAAATAAAAACCATACATAATTAATGCATCTATTTTAATAAGTATTAATCAAATAAAAAACACGCATAATTAATGCATCAATTTTAATAAGTTTTAATCAATTAAAAACCATACATAATTAATGCATCAATTTTAATAAGTATTAATCAAATAAAAACCACACATAATTGATGCATCTATTTTAATAAGTATTAATCAAATAAAAACCATACATAATTAATGCATCTATTTTAATAAGTATTAATCAAATAAAAAACCCGCATAATTAATGCATCAATTTTAATAAGTATAAATCAAATAAAAAACCCGCATAATTAATGCATCAATTTTAATAAGTATTAATCAAATAAAAACCACACATAATTAATGCATCTATTTTAATAAGTATTAATCAAATAAAAACCATACATAATTAATGCATCTATTTTAATAAGTATTAATCAAATAAAAAACCCGCATAATTAATGCATCAATTTTAATAAGTATTAATCAAATAAAAAACCCGCATAATTAATGCATCAATTTTAATAAGTATTAATCAAATAAAAAACCCGCATAATTAATGCATCTATTTTAATAAGTATTAATCAAATAAAAACCACACATAATTTATGCATCAATTTTAATAAGTATTAATCAAATAAAAACAATACATAATTAATGCATCTATTTTAATAAGTATTAATCAAATAAAAACCATACATAATTAATGCATCTATTTTAATAAGTATTAATCAAATAAAAAACCCGCATTATTAATGCATCAATTTTAATAAGTATTAATCAAATAAAAAACCCGCATAATTAATGCATCAATTTTAATAAGTATTAATCAAATAAAAACCACACATAATTAATGCATCAATTTTAATAAGTATTAATCAAATAAAAACCACACATAATTAATGCATCAATTTTAATAAGTATTAATCAAATAAAAACCACACATAATTAATGCATCAATTTTAATAAGTATTAATCCAATAAAAACCATACATAATTAATGCATCTATTTTAATAAGTATTAATCAAATAAAAACCACACATAATTAATGCATCTATTTTAATAAGTATTAATCAAATAAAAAACTATACATAATTAATGCATCTATTTTAATAAGTATTAATCAAATAAAAAACACACATAATTAATGCATCTATTTTAATAAGTATTAATCAAATAAAAAACACACATAATTAATGCATCTATTTTAATAAGTATTAATCAAATAAAAAACACACATAATTAATGCATCTATTTTAATAAGTATTAATCAAATAAAAAACACACATAATTAATGCATCTATTTTAATAAGTATTAATCAAATAAAAACCATACATAATGAATGCATCTATTTTAATAAGTATTAATCAATTAAAAAACATACATAATTAATGCATCAATTTTAATAAGTATTAATCAATTAAACAACATACATAATTAATGCATCAATTTTAATAAGTATTAATCAAATAAAAAAAACACATAATTAATGCATCTATTTTAATAAGTATTAATCAAATAAAAACCATACATAATTAATGCATCTATTTTAATAAGTATTAATCAAATAAAAAACACACATAATTTAATGCATCAATTTTAATAAGTATTATCAAATAAAAAACACACATAATTAATGCATCTATTTTAATAAGTATTAATCAAATAAAAACCACACATAATTAATGCATCTATTTTAATAAGTATTAATCAAATAAAAAACACACATAATTAATGCATCTATTTTAATAAGTATTAATCAAATAAACAACACACATAATTAATGCATCTATTGTAATAAGTATTAATCAAATAAAAACCATACATAATTAATGCATCAATTTTTATTAAGTATTAATCAATTAAAAAACATACATAATTAATGCATCAATTTTAATAAGTATTAATCAATTAAAAAACATACATAATTAATGCATCAATTTTAATAAGTATTAATCAAATAAAAAACACACATAATTAATGCATCTATTTTAATAAGTATTAATCAAATAAAAACCATACATAATTAATGCATCAATTTTAATAAGTATTAATCAATTAAAAAACATACATAATTAATGCATCAATTTTAATAAGTATTAATCAAATAGAAACCATACATAATTAATGCATCAATTTTAATAAGTATTAATCAATTAAAAAACACACATAATAAATGCATCAATTTTAATAAGTATTAATCAAATAAAAAACCCGCATAATTAATGCATCAATTTTAATAAGTATTAATCAAATAAAAAACCCGCATAATTAATGCATCTATTTTAATAAGTATTAATCAAATAAAAACCACACATAATTAATGCATCAATTTTAATAAGTATTAATCAAATAAAAACAATACATAATTAATGCATCTATTTTAATAAGTATTAATCAAATAAAAACCATACATAATTAATGCATCTATTTTAATAAGTATTAATCAAATAAAAAACCCGCATTATTAATGCATCAATTTTAATAAGTATTAATCAAATAAAAAACCCGCATAATTAATGCATCAATTTTAATAAGTATTAATCAAATAAAAACCACACATAATTAATGCATCAATTTTAATAAGTATTAATCAAATAAAAACCACACATAATTAATGCATCAATTTTAATAAGTATTAATCAAATAAAAACCATACATAATTAATGCATCAATTTTAATAAGTATTAATCCAATAAAAACCATACATAATTAATGCATCTATTTTAATAAGTATTAATCAAATAAAAACCACACATAATTAATGCATCTATTTTAATAAGTATTAATCAAATAAAAAACTATACATAATTAATGCATCTATTTTAATAAGTATTAATCAAATAAAAAACACACATAGTTATTGCATCTATTTTAATAAGTATTAATCAAATAAAAACCACACATAATTAATGCATCTATTTTAATAAGTATTAATCAAATAAAAAACACACATAATTAATGCATCTATTTTAATAAGTATTAATCAAATAAAAAACACACATAATTAATGCATCTATTTTAATAAGTATTAATCAAATAAAAACCATACATAATGAATGCATCTATTTTAATAAGTATTAATCAATTAAAAAACATACATAATTAATGCATCAATTTTAATAAGTATTAATCAATTAAACAACATACATAATTAATGCATCAATTTTAATAAGTATTAATCAAATAAAAAACACACATAATTAATGCATCTATTTTAATAAGTATTAATCAATTAAAAACCATACATAATTAATGCATCTATTTTAATAAGTATTAATCAAATAAAAAACACACATAATTTAATGCATCAATTTTAATAAGTATTAATCAAATAAAAAACACACATAATTAATGCATCTATTTTAATAAGTATTAATCAAATAAACAACACACATAATTAATGCATCTATTGTAATAAGTATTAATCAAATAAAAACCATACATAATTAATGCATCAATTTTTATTAAGTATTAATCAATTAAAAAACATACATAATTAATGCATCAATTTTAATAAGTATTAATCAATTAAAAAACATACATAATTAATGCATCAATTTTAATAAGTATTAATCAAATAAAAAACACACATAATTAATGCATTTATTTTAATAAGTATTAATCAAATAAAAACCATACATAATTAATGCATCAATTTTAATAAGTATTAATCAATTAAAAAACATACATAATTAATGCATCAATTTTAATAAGTATTAATCAAATAGAAACCATACATAATTAATGCATCAATTTTAATAAGTATTGATCAATTAAAAAACACACATAATTAATGCATCAATTTTAATAAGTATTAATCAAATAAAAACCATACATAATTAATGCATCAATTTTAATAAGTATTAATCAATTAAAAAACACACATAATTAATGCATCAATTTTAATAAGTATTAATCAAATAAAAACCATACATAATTAATGCATCAATTTTAATAAGTATTAATCAATTAAAAAACATACATAATTAATGCATCAATTTTAATAAGTATTAATCAAATAAAAAACACACATAATTAATGCATCTATTTTAATAAGTATTAATCAAATAAACACCATACATAATTAATGCATCAATTTTAATAAGTATTAATCAAATAAAAACCATACATAATTAATGCATCAATTTTAATAAGTATTAATCAATTAAAAACATACATAATTAATGCATCAATTTTAATAAGTATTAATCAAATAAAAAACACACATAATTAATGCATCTATTTTAATAAGTATTAATCAAATAAAAACCATACATAATTAATGCATCTATTTTAATAAGTATTAATCAAATAAAAACCATACATAATTAATTCATCTATTTTGATAAGTATTAATCAAATAAAAACCATACATAATTAATGCATCTATTTGAATAAGTATTAATCAAATAAAAACAATACATAATTAATGCATCTATTTTAATAAGTATTAATCAAATAAAAACCATACATAATTAATGCATCTATTTTAATAAGTATTAATCAAATAAAAAACACGCATAATTAATGCATCTATTTTAATAAGTATTAATCAAATAATAACTACACATAATTAATGCATCTATTTTAATAAGTATTAATCAAATAAAAAACACGCATAATTAATGCATCTATTTTAATAAGTATTAATCAATTAAAAAACATACATAATTAATGCATCAATTTTAATAAGTATTAATCAAATAAAAAACACACATAATTAATGCATTTATTTTAATAAGTATTAATCAAATAAAAACCATACATAATTAATGCATCAATTTTAATAAGTATTAATCAATTAAAAAACATACATAATTAATGCATCAATTTTAATAAGTATTAATCAAATAGAAACCATACATAATTAATGCATCAATTTTAATAAGTATTAATCAATTAAAAAACACACATAATTACTGCATCAATTTTAATAAGTATTAATCAAATAAAAACCATACATAATTAATGCATCAATTTTAATAAGAATTAATTAATTAAAAAACACACATAATTAATGCATCAATTTTAATAAGTATTAATCAAATAAAAACCATACATAATTAATGCATCAATTTTAATAAGTATTAATCAATTAAAAAACATACATAATTAATGCATCAATTTTAATAAGTATTAATCAAATAAAAAACACACATAATTAATGCATCTATTTTAATAAGTATTAATCAAATAAAAAC
Organism: Sepiola atlantica; assembly: GCA_963556195.1. Classification (NCBI taxonomy): domain Eukaryota; kingdom Metazoa; phylum Mollusca; class Cephalopoda; order Sepiida; family Sepiolidae; genus Sepiola; species Sepiola atlantica. The sequence goes on along the minus strand of OY744536.1, from coordinate 71,618,104 downwards.
CATACATAATTAATGCATCAATTTTAATAAGTATTAATCAAATAAAAACCATACATAATTAATGCATCAATTTTAATAAGTATTAATCAATTAAAAAACATACATAATTAATGCATCAATTTTAATAAGTATTAATCAAATAAAAAACACACATAATAAATGCATCTATTTTAATAAGTATTAATCAAATAAAAACCATACATAATTAATGCATCTATTTTAATAAGTATTAATCAAATAAAAACCATACATAATTAATGCATCTATTTTAATAAGTATTAATCAAATAAAAACCATACATAATTAATGCATCTATTTTAATAAGTATTAATCAAATAAAAAACATACATAATTAATGCATCTATTTTAATAAGTATTAATCAAATAAAAAACATACATAATTAATGCATCTATTTTAATAAGTATTAATGAAATAAAAAAGACGCATAATTAATGCATCTATTTTAATAAGTATTAATCAAATAAAAACCACGCATAATTAATGCATCTATTTTAATAAGTATTAATCAAATAAAAAACACGCATAATTAATGCATCTATTTTAATAAGTATTAATCAAATAAAAAACACACATAATTCATCCATCAATTTTAATAAGTATTAATCAAATAAAAAACACGCATAATGAATGCATCTATTTTAATAAGTATTAATCAAATAAAAACCACACATAATTTATGCATCAATTTTAATAAGTATTAATCAAATAAAAAACACGCATAATTAATGCCTCAATTTTAATAAGTATAAATCAAATAAAAACCACACATAATTGATGCATCTATTTTAATAAGTATTAATCAAATAAAAAACACGCATAATTAATGCATCTATTTTAATAAGTATTAATCAAATAAAAAACACACATAATTAATGCATCAATTTTAATCAAATAAAAAACACGCATAATTAATGCATCTATTTTAATAAGTATTAATCAAATAAAAACCACACATAATTAATGCATCAATTTTAATAAGTATTAATCAAATAAAAAACACGCATAATTAATGCATCTATTTTAATATGTATTAATCAAATAAAAAACACACATAATTAATGCATCAATTTTAATAAGTATTAATCAAATAAAAAACACGCATAATTAATGCATCTATTTTAATAAGTATTAATCAAATAAAAAACACACATAATTAATGCATCAATTTTAATAAGTATTAATCAAATAAAAAACACGCAAAATTAATGCATCTATTTTAATAAGTATTAATCCAATAAAAACCACACATAATTAATGCATCTATTTTAATAAGTATTAATCAAATAAAAACCACACATAATTGATGCATCTATTTTAATAAGTATTAATCAAATAGAAACCACACACAATTGATGCATCTATTTTAATAGGCATTAAACAAATAAAAAACACACATAATTGATGCATTATAGGTATTAAACAAATAAAAAACACACATAATTGATGCATCTATTTTAATAAGTATTAATCAAATAAAAACCATACATAACTAATGCATCTATTTTAATAAGTATTAATCAAATAAAAACCACACATAATTAATGCATCAATTTTAATAAGTATTAATCAAATAAAAACCACACATAATTAATGCATCTATTTTAATAAGTATTAATCAAATAAAAAAACACACATAATTAAGTCATCTATTTTAATAAGTATTAATCAAATAAAAACCACACATAATTAATGCATCAATTTTAATAAGTATTAATCAAATAAAAACCACACATAATTAATGCATCTATTTTAATAAGTATTAATCAAATAAAAACCACACATAATTGATGCATCAATTTTAATAAGTATTAATCAAATAAAAAAACACACATAATTAATGCATCTATTTTAATAAGTATTAATCAAATAAAAACCACACATAATTAATGCATCTATTTTAATAAGTATCAATCAAATAAAAAAACACACATAATTAATGCATCTATTTTAATAAGTATTAATCAAATAAAAAACACACATAATTAATGCATCAATTTTAATAAGTATTAATCAAATAAAAACCACACATAATTAATGCATCTATTTTAATAAGTATTAATCAAATAAAAAAAAAACATAATTAATGCATCTATTTTAATAAGTATTAATCAAATAAAAACAACACATAATTAATGCATCTATTTTAATAAGTATTAATCAAATAAAAACCACACATAATTAATGCATCAATTTTAATAAGAATTAATCAAATAAAAACCACACATAATTAATGCATCTATTTTAATAAGTATTAATCAAATAAAAACAACACATAATTAATGCATCTATTTTAATAAGTATTAATCAAATAAAAACAACACATAATTAATGCATCTATTTTAATAAGTATTAATCAAATAAAAACAACACATAATTAATGCATCTATTTTAATAAGTATTAATCAAATAAAAACAACACATAATTAATGCATCAATTTTAATAAGTATTAATCAAATAAAAAACACACATAATTAATGCATCTATTTTAATAAGTATTAATCAAATAAAAAAACACACATAATTAATGCATCTATTTTAATAAGTATTAATCAAATAAAAACCACACATAATTAATGCATCAATTTTAATAAGTATTAATCAAATAAAAACCACACATAATTAATGCATCTATTTTAATAAGTATTAATCAAATAAAAACCACACATAATTGATGCATCAATTTTAATAAGTATTAATCAAATAAAAAAACACACATAATTAATGCATCAATTTTAATAAGTATTAATCAAATAAAAACCACACATAATTAATGCATCTATTTTAATAAGTATTAATCAAATAAAAACCACACATAATTAATGCATCTATTTTAATAAGTATTAATCAAATAAAAAAACACACATAATTAATGCATCTATTTTAATAAGTATTAATCAAATAAAAACCACACATAATTAATGCATCTATTTTAATAAGTATTAATCAAATAAAAAAACACACATAATTAATGCATCTATTTTAATAAGTATTAATCAAATAAAAACCACACATAATTAATGCATCAATTTTAATAAGTATTAATCAAATAAAAACTACACATAATTAATGCATCTATTTTAATAAGTATTAATCAAATAAAAACAACACACGGCGTTTTCGAGTAATGCATGAGTACAACTGGTTACTCCTGGTCTCAACTCCGAAACCAATATTGCCATTTTTATTCTTATTTTTGAATTTCTATAATTTTAAATTTCCAATTATAAATGAAAACTAAACGTACCTGTGACCCGCTGGGTCACAACCACTACCATTTGATTTAATTCGAAAATTAATAAACTATGATACATCTGTTAAAAATTATTCTTCATAAATAAAAATAATAAATCGCATAAGTTCGCTATCTAATTTACATACGTGTTTGAGGTGTGTACGATCACACTATGCAAATTAGCTGAAAAAAGTCACTAATTCTCTACATGCTTACAGAAACATTAAACACTATTAGAGAATGTTTAATGAACACATTTAGAAAGGACAAGAGGAATACATAGATAGCTAAGTGAGAGATGGGTGACACTTCCAGTTAATTACAATTTACGGCTTATTAGTAGAATTAAAATAGAACCGTTTCTTAAATACAACTCAATCCTAGAACTAAGTTATATTTTTATAATCTATTTTTATCATTTAAAGTGACCATGGAAAAAGCTTTAAGTAAACAAACGTTGATGAAATAAGCTTTAGTATAATAATAGATAACATTGAATAAAATAAAGTCGTCTTTGATGTTTATGGATGTCCGACGCGAACGCGGGCCCAATGACAATATAATAAAACATAAGATACACAACCAATAGCACCATTAAAGTCCTCATACGATATTACACAAAACAAATGTATTCGATCTTTGTATCGCTTAATTTTCAATTGCATCCCCGGACCGACAGACAGACATCACAAATACTTGATCAATATATCATCTGTCGAATTTGTCTTGTTTGTTTTAAACGAAAAGCGACACCCAGCGGCGAATATGACGTTAACAACAAAGGGAGATAATCTATTCTTAGTTTCACCTCCAACCGCTCATATCCGGAGAATAACAAAATGCAATTTATCACAATTGACAGATTTTCTTGTTCGGCTTAGTTTTTTTAATAAAAAAAAACAACAAAAAAAAAAACGATGTAAATGAGGGTCGATTGCAAATCTTAAGTTTAATAATGCACAGGTCATTCACCATCTATCGATATTAAAACGACTGTTATATTTGTCACATTACGAGGGTCAATGGTGCAGTAGATGATGATGCAGACTGCCGACTCGACGTGCTGTGTTTCAATGCTTTTGAATGCATTGCATACTTTTCACCGGGGATATTGGCAATCTACCTCACCTGTGAGTACCTGATTTTTTCTTACTAATTAGTTACCACTTATGAAGGTTCAAAGCACCTCGAGGATAAGAGTTAATGAGATGGATAGATAGTCAGTTGAATGATGAAGAATATTATGAGAGGGTTAACAATTATGAACAACATTTGAGCAATTATGAAGACTGTTTATGGGAAGTATTGTTGACATTTGATTTAAAGACGCCCGAAGGGAAGCAACACTGTTGTAACGTTTTCCACAAATAGGAAGTTCATGGAAATAAACTCTGTTCATGGAAATTCCATTTGATGTTAGGCAGACGGAGGAAGAAAGGAAAGTTCTTTGCAAGTGTAGATAGAGAACGAGAAGGTAAGGTAGAACCAGAGATTGACGCTGAGTCGAGCAATTTCCCTGAAAATAATGACAGATAAAATCATGAAATGTCTCTTCTGTGAGAAAGGGGTTGTAGAGAACAGCAGAGATCATCCACCCCACTAGATTGCCAAGTTGATTTTGTACTTTGTCAAGGCAAGAAAGAGTGCTCTGTCCGGCACCTCCCCAGATGTGGCAGCAGTACTCCATCTCTGGCTCATACATAGGTAGAGGAGAGCATCATAAGTCAGGTACTTTCTGGAGCTGAAGAATGATCGAACTATTTCCCTATTTTGCAACAGATTGGATATAACATTTAGAATTTTTTGAAAAGTCAAAAAAAACAAAAAAAACAAAACAATGTGGATAAAAAAATATTTCAAAGACTTAATCGTTCTTGTTAGAGGCATATTAGCATCTTGATGGAAGTAACAGCTGTAGTTTGAATGTTGGCAGCGTGTGGTATCACGTGACTGCGTGTTTTAAGATAATGAAAAATGATCACACTTTTAAAAAAATATTGCTTGATATTTGTATAACAGGAAATGGTTGGATATGTTTTTGATTTTAGATCTGGAGTGAAAGTCAGTTCAAGGAGCTTAGCAAAATAATGAGAATATCGGTTATTTCAACTGGAGCAAAACAAAGATTTGCACGTTGGTGATGAAAGGAAAGAAAGAGCTTGGTTTTAGAAGTGTTCAAAATAACAAGCTAGTTTTGTTCCACATCACACCACATGCTCTTGATCACTGTCCTATTCCAAGGGGCAATGGTTCTGTGAATACCGGCACAGACTGTCGAGTCGACATACTTTCACTTTGATTTACGTGGTCCCTTCTGTGAGTACCTAATTCTAAAAAGGAATTGGGTACGAACAAGTAAAATAATCGCAATGTCAAGACGGGAAAATGAGAGCTCGCCTATAAGAAATGATTTAAAAGAACATTTTTTTTTAATCTAGGGGGAAAAGATAATGGGTTTTAATGAAACGAAAACACGGATTCATTTCTAACCTCACAACCAACATGAGAATAAGCAAATTATGGAAAACATACGGAACTAGTTCATTGTACCTGGTTCTACCACGGGGGAAACTATTTTGAAACATTATGGATATCATCCCTCGCTGATTTCGACCAAGAAAACCGTTTTCGAGATGTCATTCAGCTAAAACCAAGCAAATCAATTTACGTAAATTACACATCTACTTTATTAGAGTACATTAACACAAGTAGCAACTTATTAGGTCGATTCGAGGTTCAAGGCCGAAGAGTTTCCTATCGTCTAGATAAAATATATTTCTCGAATCTTTGTAACTAATAGCTTTCTTCCAACAAAATCAACTGGTATTCTTCTTTATCAAAGAGCATCGTAGCAAACATGTTTCATTAAGTGTTATTAGAAAGGGGTTAAGGAAAAAGAAATTCAAGATGGCGACCAGAAGTAAAGTTCTCAAAAAATGAAAATGGGAAAGAATACGAACGATTTAAACGGTGCAGCGCAAAATATGTATATTACTAAACATTTGAACACAGTGTTGCGAGTTGGAGAAAGATTAAATGCGAATTAATGTTAGGTTCTCTCTCTCTCCTTCTAAATAAAACTTTAAAAACAGAAATATTGAACCGGATAAAATATACAATTCGAAGAAATTACTCGAAAATAACATGCTTGCTTTTAACAACATGGGCTAATATTTGACCCGTTCGTCAAAAGAAACCATTTTTTATATCTAGGTTTTGTTAATAAAGCTATGGAGCACAAATTGCAGAATCATTTTACCATATATATGAGATATTGAAAAAATGATATTTCTCAGTTTTCAGAGGATTTAAATTAATATTATTTTAACATGCATAATTTAGACAGTTTATTCCTTGTAAATTTCAGATATCTCAAATAATAGATGTTAAAAGAAACTGAAACTTCAGTTACTTTTGTGAGCGTGGAAATTAACGAGTTTAATTTGACTAGAATTGATCCAAAACCTTTTGACTTATTGAAGTTTATGATTTGCATATCAACAAGACGGACTGTATACTCTCAGTTCTCCATTGCGCATGTTCGGAGTGTGAGGCGTCCTTCTATGCAAAGGTCTAGAGTGTGAGGCATCCTTGTATACGTATGTCTAGAGCGTTAAGTGTCTTTTTGTGCGCATGTATTGAACTTGAAGTGTCCTATGCGCATGTCAAGAGTGTGACGTATAAAATGCACATGCTTAGAAGTATCAGCAAACAGGAACAAATTTAAGTTTGTAAAACCATTGGAAATATTTATTTAGTTTTTGCTTATTATTTCTAATCTCTTGCTGAAAGAAAAGTAAGGTTTTAAACAAATTTCTAAGATAGAAATATTCTGTTTTCTTTACTACCAAATTCCAACCAGCTTCTTCATTGCGGTGGGAATGTCGGTGTAAACGATGACGTCATACGTCGGCTGCGAGTGTGCTTAAACTTTGTAAAAAACTGATTGCTATCAAAACATTTGAGAAAATGCCTCATTTACCACCATTTACCCAGATGTAGTCAAAGGGTGCGCAGAAATAGCATCTTCGACTTGATTCACGGAACCTTTCAGATGCATATTTCACCACAAACAAATACGTTTCTATGGATTGAAATATTCTTACTTTTCTAATTAATCATTAGAGTAGAGATCGTTGTCGTTTTTGATCGGAATTTATGAGTCGCAAGTTGAAGTAGTGATCAACTTCAAATTTGAACTTTATTTCTACAATGTTTAATTGACAAACGCCGTATCGAATGGTTCGGATTTTTTTGGATGAGGATTGATAATTTGTAATATTTGGATTATTCAGACTACTTTTCTCATCTTCGTTGTCAGTTTCACAACATGTGGCGCAACGGATAAAGGCGTTTATAAAAATCAGTTCGAAGTGCCAGTTTTCTTGAGGTTGCAGGTTCAATCTTTACTACAGGTGATAATAATTAAGGATAGTATAATACTTAACTAATAAATATTTCTACCTAATCATCGCTGACGGAACGAGAACAATCTTCCCCCGTGGATTCAGTTCGAAATTCCATATAGGTTTCCGAATTCGACATAAAAATTCCCAATTCAAAAAGACGCACTCGAAGAAGGTTGGAGGTTACATCGGCCGAACGTTGTGAAAGTAATGACCAAGATGTGAATAGTAGTCGGAATAATACAACTTATACAATTTGTTATACTACAAATACTATAACTACTGCACACCGAATGACATTATGTAATTTCTGAAGTGAAATGAGACATTTTGCTTAGTCAACATCTCTGACGGAATACATTCTGTGTGGTCGAAATATGTTCACGTCTCGTTAATAACGGTCCATTATTATTGCTTACTAGTTGTCCCTACGCGGCGTTGCACGGGAGTCTTTTAACTTTCATTTTTGTTTAGTTCATTGTTTCCCACGGGTATTTTGTACGTTCTCTATTATTTTTTTAAATCACTGGGAAAAAGAAAATCTAAAGTTAGAAGAATGTTTGTGTATTTTAAGTAACATAATTATGAAAAACCAACGTCATTTCGCTTTGTCATAAAGTTGGTGACGATGTTATTTATTGAATTTCAAAATGAAAAGAAAAACATCTCGATATGTTGTGGCCATGATCAGTGAAGAAGAAATCCTTGTAGACAGAGGCAATTGTTATCATGAAACCAAATCGAAGAAACAATTTAAAAACTAAGTGATTGTTTAAACGCAAGACAGTTACTTACTTACGTAGATGCTAGCTTTTTAAAGCAGTCATGTGTTCGGTAATTCTTATACCGGTAAACTGGAATAGTTACAGAAACTATAAGAAACAGTCATTCAGAACGGCCGAACTTTTGAATTCCGGTATTTATTAATCCTGCAGAAGGGATCGATTGTTATTTCGATTTGAAATCTTGTATATTATATAGAAGATATTAAAGAGGTCGAAATGAAACAATTTGAATGTTTTAAGAGGCATTAAAGACTCGATGAATCAGGGGGTAGTGATAGTACATAAATAGTAGTGGGTGAATGAGGTTGACACTTTTTGGGGGAAGGTTTTTTGGAGAGAGTACAGTAAGGCATAGAAAATGTAGGAAATACGGAAAGACGAATGTAACATACCCTCCTCTTAGGAGAGGCCCAACGCCTTAGAGTTCACAATCAATTTAGATGTACGTGTTCATGCATGCACTTTGTTAGTGCGTGCTTCACACCATCCTAACCGCGTCGCGCTTTTCCTTCCAATGACTGATGACACCTGCCATTCATTATTTCACAACCACGAAGAATGAAGAACCATAGATTTGAAGTAAGACCTTTATTTGACCCTGTAGATGGACCCTTTCTTCTGACAGTGGCGGGGCGAGGTGCATTCTCAGCTTCGGATCTGTTATTGTTGCCATTTTACCCGTGTGTCGCCCATCAATGTTCCGATGCGAATGGTTGCTGCATCCGCCCCCCCCCCTCCCTCGGCTAACGTCAACACACTCAGGGTGTAGATGACATTCAAAGGCACTTGCTCACCCGACGACATAACGAGATAAATACTAGCAAACGTACCCACTGCTATGTAACATTCTCCCCGTCATACATATAAAATATCTCCAGATATTTTTAACTTACAGTCCTTCGACAAGTATAAATCGCCCCCAACACTAAGTAGAGTCAACCTTCTTTTATTTATTTTTCTTTTCATTCTCATTTGATCACCAAGGTCGAAACACCTCTATGACCTCTCACCTGACGCTTCCCGTTGGGTGTAAGACACCCCAGCGTCTATCCCGGTGCGACCTCTATCTCTTTGAGGCCATTTCGCATTTGTCGCGCTAACGCCATTTTGGCTTGACTCTCGGTGCTTAGCGACGCGTCCATACTCTGCTACCGGACGGCAACCTCATACTCTTTTGTACACCCATCCGTGCCTCCCGCCTAAAATCAGTAATCCTCTAATCATGTTGTCCCTTTGCAATTATGATCAACGGCTTTTTTCATTTTTCATTCATACAAACATATACTTTGTCGTTTGCCTTCATTTCACTTATTAAACAATAAATACGCCCCCTTCCATCGCCGGCAGGTGAGTAACAACACATTTCAAACTCAACAATGAAACATCAACAAAACTTATGCAATCTTTTTTCAAATACATAACAATAAAAATTTAAAAAATAAAACAATTAAAAAATTTAAAAAATGATTAAAATAATGTCATTATTTTTCACTTTCTGGACGCGCGTGGGCAAAGTGTTTTTTTCATTTTCAGTACGTTTGCCCCTCATCTCATTGTATTGCCTCTTCGTACACACACACACACACACACACACACACACACACACACACACACACACACACACACATATATATATATATATATATATATATATATATATATATATATATATATATATATATATACCCTCTAAAAGGCACTCCCATCTTATAATGGTCCTTTCTTATCTCTCTCCGTTTCGCTGTGGTTCATTCTTTCTTCTCGATTTTGCTCCCACGTGGTTGCGCGACTAAACTGTTTTTTTTGTTGTTGTTTTTCCATTTTTTTCTTTTTTGTCCCCTTTGTGTTTTGTCTCTATTTTAGTTGTGTTTGTGGTAACCCTCTTTTTTCTTTTTAATTAGGTTTGTATAACATTTCTCTTGTAGGAGAAAATTATGGGCAATGAACCCAAATAAAGGTGTAACATACCTCCCCTCTTAGGAGGAGACATCCAACGCCTTAGAGTTCACAATCAATTTAAATATACGTGTTTATAAACGCACTTTGTTACTGCTTGCTTCACACCATCATAACTGCGTCGCGTTTTTCCTCCCAATTACTGAGGACACCTACAATTAATTATTTCAAAACCATGAAGAATGAAAGACCATAGATTTGACGGAAGACCTTTATTTGGCCTTGTAGACGGACCCTATATTCTGCCAGCGCTGGGACGCATTCCCGGCTATGGATCTCTTGTTGATATATTTGAATAACAACCATTTTATACGTGTGTCGCCCCTCGATGCTCCCATGCGACCGGTCACTGCATCCGTTCTCTCCCCCTCGACTGACGTCACATCCGTTCCCAGCACACTCAGGGTCCAGATGATATTTGAAGGCACTCGCTGACCCGATGACATGTGTACGTGTCGAAAACAGGCCCGTGAATTAAAATCACGAGATGAATACTAGAAAATTATGTAGAGGTGAATGCATAATTTTTGGAAGCCCGCATGAGGGCTTAAGATAATTCGAATGAGGATGAGATTATCATGTGAAGGTTTTCAGTCAAAATCAATAATAGCCAAATTTGCAGGGGAAAACGACTTTACTTTATTATAGAGATGACTTTAAAAACTACATTTGTCTAAGTCGGTTTTTATTTTAAATGTAGTGTTTACTTATTTGTCATTTGATATTTCAGTATGAAATTGATTCGAATTAAATTTCAATCGTTTTAACATAATGGTTTGAGTGTTCACTAAAGGGGCATGAGACAAGGGTTCAATCCTCCGTCGAGTCATATCAAAGACAAAAATGATACCCGATGCTTTCTTGCAAAATACTCAACATTATACGGTGAGTATTAAGTGTGAGTTTAGCAGTACAAGTAGAAGAGTGGTGCACACCCCTACATATCAGTGTAGGGACCAATGAAAAAGGGGTCGTCATGTCGTTCTCGACTACGGTCGATTCACACAACACAACATTTCTTAACGTTTCTCAAGCCAATAAGAGTAACCTATGTGAAAAATCAATATTCACATAAGGTACTCCATTATTCAGAATTTTAGGGTGTGATGTTTTAAAGGGTTTCTTGGACAGGTCGTATTACCCGCGAATCCCACATACTGATTGTTTGACACATGATTTTAATAACATTTAACCTATAAGGTACGGACCGAAAATTACATCGATTCTAAAACTGAGAGAAATCTCACTTCAGTGTACAAATTAATATTTTTCTAATCCATAACTTCAGTCGTGTGTAACGCGATGTGATATAAGTAAGCTGCTTGTAAGGTTAACTCGGAAATCTTTTCGCTCTCACCTGATAGCATGTAATTATTTTCACATTGGCAGAAAACAGCTGTAGTCCTCGTTGATACGTTGTATTATTTGCTCAATAGATAGTGACGTCTCTTTCTCTTATTTTCCGTTGTTTCCGGAGGAGGGGCAATAAATACAGCGCTTCAAAATGGACGACCGAATCCAATCAGCCACCATGCCAAAGAGGAAGATCATGCTATATCCATTACAACGTCTTATTTGGGATGTCCTGTCAACTACGTCATATTATGATGCGTACTTCTTATTCTTATCTTCAACTTTCAATGGAATTTTCCACTTTTTAGCTTAATCAAGCCTAATATGGAAAATTCCGTTTTTTTTTTCAGATCCACACCAAATCTTTCTACGCACGCAATCTCTATTTTTACACAAAGACAATATATTATTGATTCCTTCAAAGTATTTTGGGGTATGATACCTTGCACTTATTAAAGCTATGATTATTATGAACCCGCCCTAGTGTTAGATATTGGGCGAGTAGACCCACTAGTAGGTAAAATAAATAGTTGAGAATAATCAGAGATGAAAAGTCAACCGGCGTCAACTTGATGAACCCGGGGTGAGAACTGGTAGACTATGGACATTAATAGAAACGGATATGACATCATATGACTCAAAGAGAGAATGTGAGAGAAGAGGTCAGTCTGTTGGGAGCATACAGCGCGTGGACGTGTAAAATGATATGGGCTGACAAAATATAATTAATTAATGATTTCAATCGTCCGCTCTCTCTCTCTCCCTCTCTCCCCTCGTTCTCTCTCTCCCCCCCTCTCTCTCTATCGTTCTCTCTCTTTCTCTCGCTATCTCTCTCTCGTTCTCTCTCTCTCTCGTTCTCTCCCTTTCTCTCTCTCTCTGCCATCTACTGGTCAGTGATTTGGAACAAATATCAAGTTGAATAAATGTTCGCTGTCTTTCATCAATACTCATCGCAAGTTAGTCCTTCTCGAGCTATGAAAGGACTTATTTGCAGGCGGAGTTCCCTCGATCGGGAAGGATCAGTAAGAGCACGTATACAAGGAAACCGTTCACCGACCAAGGTAGACATGCAATTTGAGGAATTAAATGTTTTTTGTAATAATTCTGACTGCTGCGTGTGTGATGCAAAGTGAAAACACCACGCGATTGGCGGGTGTTTGAATCTAGTATTGTATGAACAACAATAGTTTATGGAAAATCAAATTGTTTTAAGATTAATACTGAAACACAATCTATTATTGTTCGAGTAAAGCTGAGTTAATTGACGTTTGTTTCTCTAAGGTTTTTCTTATCTATTTTAATCACACGTAATACATGCTAAAATCATCATCAGTTTGTTTGAAATAATTCCATTTTAATTCTTCTAATTTTGTATTAACTCATCAAGTGACTTATCTCTTACTCACTCTTTATCTATCACTTTCACCCTCTCTCACTGCATGTTGTTTCACATCACCCGCTCTTATTCTATTATTCTACCTCATTTCTCTCCTCTTATTTTTTATAAACATTCGAATGTACTAAGAAAGGAAATAATACAAAAAATATTTTTTGTTGTTCTCTTAGCCAATCGTTTGGCTTCACACGAACAAAGGTCCGGTTAGTTTTACTTCCCTATTTCCTGTTCTATTGTTGTTTTCTATAGAGTGGCCTATATCTTGTTTCTTTGTTTTGTCAATATAATGGGTGAACTTATTTTAACACGTGATTCCTTGTATTTCTATTTTAGGTTTTAGTTTTTAGGTTTTAGTTTAGTTTTTTTTACTTATTTGTTTATTTATTTATGTATTGTTAGCCTGAGGTAAAATTTATTCTATGCAGGCAGCTGTTTGCTATCTCACTTCTACAGTTTAATAGATTTTGGGGGTCTTTAAAGTTTAGGATTTCAAATTTCTCATTCAGACATAATCTACACGGGTCGTATAAATTTCTACATGTACTGGCCTGTCGTATTATTTTCCATTGAATGATTGGTGAGTGCCGATTTTGTTTGAGCTCCCAATAGTGGTTTGCTAGTGCTGTTTTAATTCGACGTTCTCTGTTTTTAAATGTGCTTTTATGGTCATAATATCTGGTTTTGAAATCTAGGGAGGTCATACCCACGTAGTACTTCTTGTTATTAGGGTTTTCCTTGGCAAATATTGTGGCTTGGTAAACAATACTTTTGGTTAGGCATTTATTTTGTAGTGGACAAAGTGTACGATTTATGCAGTTACATCTTTTCTCTTCATTGCTAACTTTAAAATTTCTATTCGGGTGATTACTATTAGGGTTTGGGTTATTATTATTTGTAGTCTTTATATTTTTGTTCTTATTATTGTTATTTTTGCTATATTTGTCACTTTTTTATGTAATTTGTTATTTTTTCTTCCTTTCTGCTGTTCACTTTTAGTATTTTGTTATTGTATGCCTTAATTATCATTTCTATGTTTTCGCAGCAGCTGTAGGACAGTTTTAAGTTATTTTTTATTGAATATTGTATGCAGGGGATTGGTACGGGGGAGTGTTTTTCAATCAGATTTAGGTATTTTTTGCCCAGTTTGGTTTTTAGCATCTGGTTATAGGGCGGTGTATACCAGATTATATTTCTTTTTCTTTTATTTTTAATTTTATTATAATTATTGGTGACCTGTTTCTTATATTTAATTTCGGTATTATGGTAACCACTATTTTTAGAGCTGTATTGTAAATGTTGCTTGATTTGTTAAAAACATTTTCGTTGCTAGAAATATTGATAAGCCTACGTTCGATATAATTCGGAATATGTTTTAAGATTGATGGGGGTGATAGGCTTTGGGTTCACGTATATTGGATTGGCGTTATCTTTTATGTATGTTCGTGGAGCCTCTGTGTAGCTTAATTACCATAAATATATTTTCATAACTTACTACCTAGCTCTACTTACGTATCAAGCACTGTTGAAGTAAATATTAGAAATTGATACTGTTATAAACCATGTAATTTAGGTTATAATAATTAATAACTCGTAAAACAAAATGGATGACTTTTCAACAGAAAGGTTTAACAGATTTATTAAAAGTGTAATTAGAATGAAATGAGTTATTTAGCTGCTGTAACGCGAGATGTAATATGAGTCAGTCTGATCCGTGGTTAATGTTTACTTTTCACTCCGCAAGCCACTTGACTAGGGGCGATAACTCTTAAATGGTCCAAGGCACATAATTCCGTTTTTCTTTAGTTATCCTAACATCTCCCCGTTTTAGTCTTTAACTGTATCGAGCGCACCTGGGGTCAACTTGGAGATCCTTTACTCTAGTGCGACTGCGCTTTGGCCAAGTCCTGGGAGGTCTTTGATAATTCTCATCTGAGTTTGTCTGCATGAGAAGTGGTGGAGATGGCAGTTCAAATGTGTCCATTAACAAATCAAGCGGAATGGTTGTTCTGTTGTCCACTAAGTTGTCTACAGAGTATCTGAGACGCAACTGGTTTTTGTGCCGTGCCCAGAATTGATTTCCGACTTGAACATCATACAGAAATTGTCCATTTATTTTGCTGATGATGCCTGGTACCCAGTTTGTCCGGCCAGGTCTGTAATTCCGAGCAAACACTGGTGTGCCAACTGAAAATGCTTTTGTTTTGTTAGGGCTTGGTTGTTGCCTTTGTAGCTGGAGACGTAAAGCGTCCAGTGTGGTACGGAGTTTTCGTCCCATGAGTGCATCTGCTGATGATAGACCATTCTTCACAGCTCCATTTGGTGTTATTTCATATGGAAAGGAGGAAAACATGTAATATCTCCTCTGTTGTTCCCTCCCCTCTTGCTTTTAGTAGTGCTCTTTTGAATGTGTCTACAAATCTTTTCGACCGAACGTGTGTTATGCTGAATGTAACCCTGGGTTGATGGCTGACGAGCACGCAACATTGTGCGCAATTTCTGCTTAGGACTGTTGTATTGCGAGGACCCGAACCTTGCTGCTGCTGCTGGATCACCAGGCGGGTTGGGTCCTGGCTGGTACACCTCTGGTGGATAATTAACTCGATGGTGAATTGGTGCTTGCTTCATGTAGGAGGTGGTTGGTCGAGGTCCTGCTGTGGTAGTTGTTTCTGTAGATGATGTTATTGGACATGTTGGTAAATGGAAACATGCTTCAATATCCAGCCATACTTTGTACTTTGGATTCTGATCAACTGCCTTTTCTTCCAAAATCACCTTGATTTCCATAACTTTGTCAAATGTGGTTGAGATGAATGGACCAGTGATTTTAGTGCCATCAGGAATTTCTACAAAATCTTCTGATCCTGGACGTTGTACAAGAATTGTGATTTTCTCAGCATTACCGGTCACATCAAGCTTGAGGGTCATCAGTCAGTTTAACGGTGATGCTAGGTTTGGGGTCAGTAGATGTAGTCGGCGCTGGTACAATCCATCCAGGTCCATCAGGTCTGCCATCACTTACTGGAGAGTTTGGTGTGTTTGGTGTTCCACTAATGTAGTCATCAGGTATGAAGGTTTTATCAGTCATACCCTTAGTAGACTCACATCGAACTGATGTTGTTGAAGTAGGTCCTGATGTTGTGGTGATTTTAGGATTCCCTGTGGTAATCATTGGTGTTGATATTATTGTGGGATTTTTCCGCCGCCGCCGTTGCTGTTTCTTCTTGCTGAAGTCGTCTTTACTGCTCTGAGGTGACGATGTGGACACCACCTCACATATTTGGTTGAGTGGAATGTCGAGAAGACCTAGTAACTCGATAAAATCAAGTCCCAGCAAATTATGGCATGAGTTTGTTATGTATACGGTGCCTGGCACCGTTTTTCCTTTCATTTTGACGGTAGCGGGTAATTGACCCGTGATGTGAACACAATCTCCAGATGCACTCTGTGCTAACTGACTTGTTGGTGTCAATGAAGGCTGGCCTATGGCTTCCCATAGTTTTTGTGATATAATAGTTATATCTGATGCTGTATCGATCTGCAATTGAATAGGATGGCCATTCAATTCTACTGCAACATATTTTCGTTTGGATGTTTGGTTTGAGAGAAAAGTTGCTATCAGACTGTTTGTTTTTGAAAAACTGTTTGTTTTTGAACTGTGTTGATGTCGTTGCCTGTCGTTGCCGGTTTGCCTATTATGGGTTGGTTTTCGTCCTGGAGGGGTGCAAAATCCCTCTTTATGTCCGAGTCTATTGTAGCTGCGACAACGGTGTGCCTTGAAGGTGCAGTATCGCACAAAATGACAGTTGCCACAATTCCAACAAGCTGTTAGGGGCTGGACTGATTTTGAAGTCGGTGAGGTGGGCCGACGTTGTTTTTGAACTGTGTTTACCATGGATGCTTGTTGTACCATAGTTGAATCATGTTTTAGATTCACTAGATGCTGGCATTCCACGGCAACTTGTTGCAATGTTATGTCTGGATTTTGTTCTATTTTTGACAAAATCCGTGTGCGAATGTCTGCTTCCCATTCTGATTTCAAACCACACACAAAAATCAAACATTTGAACTGAGCATCTGTGATGGAAGAGATTTTAAAACGTTCACATTCTTTGTTTACAAGGCCTGCATAGGTTGAAAAATCGGTCGAGGACGATTTCGTTATGTTAAGACAATTAAAACGCATATTGAATAATGAAATATGCTCACCGAAAATCTGAGTGAGAATTTGTACTGTGTTTTGAAAATCGCAGTAACGAGAATGTTTTGGCAATATGTAATATACATACCGATCATGTTCCGACGTCCCAAGCTTACGTAACAGAAGTCTTACCTTCCAGTCGTCAGCTTGACCCTTGAAATCCACTCGAAAAATGTCCTCGAAACGCGCAACCCATGTTTCGAACGTCGAATTTGCCATTGGGTCATAACAAAATTCCGTTATTGTTTGTGAAATGAAATCTGTAGATGTCCTAAGATTTGTTTCTGAAATCGACGATGTGGGTGTGGAAAATTCTCTCTGAAAATAACTGCATTAACCTTAATTGTTGTTGTAATAATTGTTGAATACTGTATTCCATTTTTTTTTGAAAAAATGTAAGTTTATCTCATCCTTCGTCGCCACTGTTATAAACCATGTAATTTAGCTTATAATAATTAATAACTCATAAAACAAAATGGATGACTTTTCAACAGAAAGGTTTAACAGATTTATTAAAAGTGTAATTAGAATGAAATGAGTTATTTAGCCGCTGTAACGCGAGATGTAATATGAGCCAGTCTGATCCGTGGTTAATGTTTACTTTTTACTCTGCAAGCCACTCGACAAGGGGCGATAACTCTTAAATGGTCCAAGGGACATAATTCCGTTTTTCCTTAGTTATCCTAACAGAGTCATAAAAAATTATATCTCCTTATTAAATTTTATGTGAATACATGAAATAGTAACATATATATATATATATATATATAAATATATATATATATATATATATATATATATATATATATAGAGAGAGAGAGAGAGAGAGAGAGAGAGAGAGGGAGAGAGAGAGGGAGAGATGATGATGAAAGAAGAAAAATAAAAACTGTAAGAATGACAAATCTATTTCATATTCAGTTATTCAAGACAAGGTGCAGTCAATAAAAGAAATATTTATCTTTTATTTTCTTTTCTATCGCGTATATTGAGCTTTAAACATTTCACGATAGGTTCACATTTTAAAAGTATAATTCTACTTTTAGTTTCATACCTTTATATATATATATATATATATATATATATATATATATATATATATATATTGGTACAGTAGAAATAGTACAACATTAGTACCGTCGGTTTCAAACTCAGATTGACTTAGCCATCCGGCTCTCTTCAGCTTATGCTGTAATCTGCTTCGAAAATGTGAAGTCACGTGTCACTCTCGTTTAGACACTTTATTTGCTTAGAGTGTTATGTATATTTGTTTAAATTTAGTGTAAGGGAGGTGCAATAGGGTCTAAAAAAGGGTGTGTGTGAAAAGTAACAGTTGAGGTTTAAAAATAGAAAGGATTTAAAATAAAAAATATTTCTATATAAATCCCGTGAGTCAATGTTTATAAGTAGCGTATGTTTGGCCGTTACTGTTTTGAGAGTTAATATTGTGTTTTCTAAAGAAAATGGGTTTAAGAATTATACTTATGAAAAAGTAAAAGGTTTAAAAACACACACATTAGATTCAAGTTTAAATCCTGGATTAAAGGACTTTAAATCTATCCAAAAGGAATTTAAATGAAGATATGACCCGGGTCCGGTCCTGGCAGTCTGTCAATTGGTCTAAGGGCAGTAACGCTGAAGGGTTCTTGAATGATTTGTACTCGGGATTTAACATTATTAACTAAGGTATAGTGAAGGCTTATGAGAGTAATAATATTTGTATACTTATTAAGACTGGTATATATATATATATATATATATATATATATATATATATATATATATATAATATTACAGAATACTTGTGTCTACATGTCTTTTCTTTGATTCTTTCCTTATGAGTTGTTTAGTTTTGTTCTGGAACAGGTCGATGCATGTGCCTTACTTATTTTGTAGCCTAGTACTTTTGGATTCATCCAGAGCCATCTTTAGATATATAAAAATTAAAACCTAAGGAAGCCTATATCTTATTAAAAGACCACAAAAGTGATTTTAACAGTAGCCCCAGCTCTCGCTTTATTAATAGAACCGAACCCAAAGCAAACAATTTATTCGAGAATGAACAAGCAACTAAAAACTCTCGAATTAAACCACTACTGCCGAAGCAATCACTTCATTAATTAATATCGAAAATAAAAATAATGTATCTACTTACACTTTTATACCATAGATTTCTATCCATCTATAGCTAAAAAAACTGTTTTTCATCGCCCTGAAATTCACCGAGATATATACCAACATCCAAGGATGAAATCCACATTATCAAAAAATATAGAAGATAAGTTTTAATCAATAATAATGACCAATCATTAAACACTTAAATGGCAAACTCCCTTCACTTGGCCATGGCTGTCCTGGCTCTACAAAGGCATCGGGTTATATATTCTATATACCTTCACGAACATATTTGAGAATACAGGTATCGGCCTATATAGAGATGATTGGTTGGCTATAATAAAGGATTCCAACCAGGTCAAGCGTGACAACTTCAAAAAAAATTATACATATAGAAATAAAAATTGAGCTCTAAGAGTATACGTATTCGATAACATAAAAATAACTCACATTTTAGATGTCACTTTCAACTTAAATGAAACCACAAACGAGCCATATTTAAAGGAAAGCACCAATCCAGTATACATGAATCCAAAGTTCAATCATGCCATCTAATTGTTGGATTGAAAGTGTCTTCCGGTTGCTGTTTTGAGTTGTGTTTGTATAATTTTACCTTGTAAATAAAACTAATAAGACGATTTTAGTATTTCAATCTTTTTTGTTGGTTGTGCAAAACCAGCGTAATTATGTGTGTGCTTATTTTATGTTATTTTTTTGCAAAAAAGTTGAATGGAAAAATATAAACTGGAAAATGTGGATATCGATATATAAATTTGTATATTTATGTTATATGTGCAGTTACTGTTTCTAATGTGTTTGAATTATTGTCTTGGTTGTATGATTTTGATTAATGGTTTTACTGTTCAGTGAACATCAATACGTGACATAGTAAGATTAGACATGAACGACACAGGACACCAAACGGAAGTAAATACTAACAGTTTCGAAGACACTTTAAATCCAACAATTACAATTAGCAAATTAAAGAATCAAATAATAATAATAATAATAATAATAATAATAATAATAATAATTATAATAATAATAATAATAATAATAATAATAATGATAATAATAATAATAATTATAATAATAATAATAATAATAATAATAATAATGATAATAATAATAATAATAATGATAATAATAATGATAATAATAATAATAATATTAATAATAATAATAATAATAATAATAATAATAATAATAATAATAATAATAATAATAATAATAATAATAAATAACCACATCACTTAAAAAAACACACTCTCTAAACACACTTAAACAACACTTACCGGAACCCCCAACAAAAACATATGATTGTCAAATGTTAGCATAGAAATACTCGGCACCTGCATTTCCGGTTTTATTTTTACTACCGAAAGATTCGATAAATAATCATTACCGATGATGAACGCAGTGCGTTGGAAATATTGAATTATAATAAAAAACGACATCTTTTTATGCCCCAACTACCACCGATTCATCATTAAAATTTTATATCTATATATATTACATTTATTTTTTAGATATATTATATATATATTATATTATATATAATATATATGATAAGAATTTTAAACACGAAATAAAATTTCAGACAAAATGGAGCATTTAGTCTAGAGAATAGTTTTTTAAAAGTTGTAAATTTTATTACTTTTACTATTTTCGTGCTTATCTACTCTTTCTTTATGTAAAACATTGATCATCTTGATACAAAACCTGTCCTAGGTACATAACCTGGGGTTTGTGTGCCTTCATCAGTTAAAATGAAGATAGTATGAATGCCCACCAATTCGCTGTTTTGGTACCTAATTGTAATACAGCTTCGTATCCCAGTAGCTTCTTCCCAGGAACTGCAGGCTTGTGGAACTTTCTTCCTGCTGACTGTTGTCCTCCTACTTATAGCCTTGGTTTTTTGTTTAGACTAAGGTCAATAGGCATCTCCTATATTTGCGATAATCATATTTCGTTCTTGTTCTGGAGCGATTTTCATTAAAAAGATTATACCTAGATTTATTAGAACTCAGTGACTGGAGCCTCACAAAACCCTGTGTATGAAACTAGGGCATTTTTGTATCAATAAACAAATAAATTACTTCAACCAAATATGAAATTATGAAAATCAGTAGAGAAATGTCGTTATTTTAAAAAACACGTCAAAGATTGACGTTGTATTTGTTTAAAAATCGTTTTTTGCTGTTCTTTTTTCTTGTTGAGTGAATTGCTTTCGTCCATGTAAATTTGAAAATGCATTTAAAAAGTACATATATGTATACATATATGCGTATGTGCACATAAGATACTCGATTGCATACACTGTCCTTTGCAGTGTATATGAAATGGTGTCCATAAATCGGCTCACTCTCCATAAAGGTCATCACTCAAATGCACACATGTCACCGTCGATGAAATATAATGAAACATTCGTTTAATTACTCAGAAAATGATAGCCATATGCAAATATACAAACCAGGTAGCAAATCTTCCCTGACCCACTTCACTCTCTCTCTCTCTTTCGTGCCCCCCCCCCTGTTGATTCGATGACCACATCAATTGAATAGCGGACACTTTTGCAAACCTGCCTAGGCAACTGTAGATGCGCAGTCAATCACTAATGTAGACCGTTTGACCTTTAACGGAACCTCTCTCACCTTTTACCCCCCCCTTTTTTATCCCGACTCGTGGCACGCACTTTTAGATCGCCCCCCACTCATTTTAATCGCTTTTAATTGCAAAACAGAAAACACTTTTATAACAATTTTCTTTCTCCATTAGGCATACCGGAAACAACTTCAATTGACTCAGCGAAGGAATTTCCCAGCGCCCGTCCACCCGTTGTAAATGCTTATTTAGATACGTTCAATTCCATTTAACTTTTGCGCAATATTCTTTCGACTTCGATGACGTGTTGTATGAAACAACACATGCCACGTTTACATAAAATCGAACGATGAATCCCCGGATATTGATTCAATGATTCCATTTTTAACGAATTAACTTGCATGTGATTGGTGACCCTCCCCACAATACCTTCCGAAATCCAGCACTACTTGGTAAAAATGAACTATGCCTGACTTGTCCACCAAGTTTCAGACGTGAATGTCCAACAGTCTTTTGTTATTGTCGCTCAATAATATGCCCCAAGTGTGCGGTTTTGCGTTCATCAATAGTGAGTGGTTTATAATAAATTTCCGGCGTAAACGAAAACGTGATGTGAGACATGGGGAGTGGTTTCTAAAGAATAGTGTAACTCCTCACACTTCGAATGACTCGTAGGAATGGCTGTAGAGACATTTTGGTGATCGTCTTTGTTGTTGACCTGTAAGTGGTCCGAAAGGAAAAAACGAACTCGGGATTAATGGAAACAAAGCATATTAAAGAAAGTATACATCCAACATATAAAGAGAGTGCTTGGCCGTCTGTCTGACAGCCAGTATCAGACTGGGGTAGTTCCAACACCGGGAGGCATGTTCTCCCGGTATTTATAATAAAGCGGAAGAGTTAATGTAGTTCGTAAGGTAACGTAGCATAACACTCCCTTCCAAGCATTACCTTCGCCGGAATCTCAGTATAGTTTCTTTTTGTCTTGTATAACGATAAGATCAGGTGACTTCCGTTTCTTTTAAGATTGTCTCTGTTCTTGAACTGCTTGGGTATCTGTATGTCGAAAATGTCGTATATCGTATCCATAATTTCTTCTTCCTGGGGAGTGCTGTCGGTGTCATCCAAGAGTCGTTTCCTAATTTTATTTAGGCGTCTCTTAGATTATATAAACCATATTTCTAATCTTTTTTTTTTATCGTAGCAAATTCCCCAAAAGATGTGTTATTTCTAAACATCTTGAAAAATCCTTTTTTTTGCTGGTATGTAACGTTTTCTTTGTACAATAAAGGTTCGTCCTTATTTGATTTGTTTTGGTAGCAATTTGTCGAAAACGGAACCATTATTTCTGCAAGAGATAATGAGGATGGTATGTTAACATTTGGCGTGATCCTGTATACCTGTAAGAACTGCTGCATGACCGTTTGACCTCGTGTGGTACGGAGAGTCGTGATGTGTTTTATCTAGAAAATCTTACAGAACTCTTTAAAGTCGGCGGACGTAAATTGGGTTCCGTTGTCACTGACCAAACAATCGATCAACCTAAAACGGGCGAACAATTTGTGACGGAAGTTTTTAGTTACCTTCGTAGTGGGCTTTTTTACATCGGAATACTTCGGGCCATTTGGAAAAACTATCTACTATAATTAGATAGTAAAAACCCTCTAACCGGTCCGCAAGGTCGAATTGTATCTTTGACTAAGTTCGGTCCGTTTTTGGCCACGGACTACGTTTAATAGGATTAGCCTTTGTCGCCAAGGCAATCCTTTGCACGTATTGACGATGTTTTCAATGTCCTGGTCAATTTTAGGCCAGTATACGTAGCTGCTCATGAAGCTTTTCATCCTATTTGTTCCCGGGTGGCCAGCATAAAATCCTTCAGGATTCTCCTGTATAGTTTTTTGGGGATGACGACTCTTTCGCTGTACAGGAGTACATCGTCACATGGAGAAAAACTGTCTGAAATGTGTTGGTCCTTTTCTGTAATTTTTGTTTTTGTCATTTGAATGAACTCATCATCGAGGGCTTCATGTTTTCTTTCATGTAGGCTCACAGGGAGTTCTATTATTATTATGTTGCACAAAATAGTTTTTATTTCTCCATCAGTTCACCGGAACCAGTCTTGATAATCCATCAGTGTGATATAAATATAGTTTAGTAGGATTCCCCCCCCCATGTTTGCAGTCTATTTCCCGTGTATACGGGCAAACCTTTTTTGAAGCGAAAATGGTGTATAACGGTCTGTGATAAGTTTGCAACTAAACATTCTTCAGTGTATGTAATGTTTTAATTTGGTTACTGCAAAAATTATTCCAAAAGCCGCCTTTTCGATTTGGGAGTAATGTTTCTCAGCTGGAAGTAGCGCCCCTTATGCATGAGCGATAGGCTTGTGAGTTCCGTCTGGAATTTTATGAAAGATGCATGCTTCTATTCCATGATTTCTAGGTTCGGGTTATAGTATGTAAGGAATAAATCCGATGTTAGAACTTTAATAGTTTTATTGAATGCCTACTGGCATTCGGATGTCCATTCCCAAACTTTATCTTTTCTTAAAAGATATTCGATTTCTTCTATGAAGAAATCGCATTCTTCTTCTTTTATTTTGAAGCCATAGTCCTGGATTTGTGAACACATTTTGTATGCATATTTCTGGTATTGTTCGATATTTTTACTATTTATTAGAATGTCGTCTAGATATGCAATCGTGAAATCAAGTTCGCCCAAGATAGTATCCATAACTTGCTGGAAAATTGCTGGCGCGACCTTGACCTCGAAAGCAAGCTTTTCAAATTTGTACAATCCGCGTTGAGTGTTAATACATAGTAATTTTGAACTTTCTTCTTCAACTTGGAGGTAAGCATCGCTAAGGTCGATTTTTAGCAGAATTTGGCTTTATTTAGTTTTACAAAAGCTTCTTCGGGGCTTGTAAGTCCATAATGGTAGTCGTTAGTCCTGGCGAAAGATTGGCACACGCACGGATTTCTTTAGATTGTTTTTTACATAGACAGTAGGTGCTGCTTATTGACTATACTCCACTTAAAATAAAATACCGATCCTTACTAATCTGTCTAATTCTTCCTGTATTTTTCTAACAAGGCGAAAGGCATTTTCATTTGTTTAAATACATGTTGAATGTTCTCTTTGAGTTCAAATTTTGTTGCCATTTTTTGTACATCGACCTAGACCGCCCGAAAAAATCTTCGGGAATTGTATTTTAAATCCCTTCTTTAGTTTTCTGGCTGTGTCGTCAGATTTTCTAGTTCCTGGTAAAAGTGTTGATTGGTAAATCCTGAAGTAATTACGAAGGTCCAACAAAACGCAAATCACTCTGGAGTAAATAACGAAGGTCCAAAGAAACGCAAATCACTCTGTCCGTAGATCACAAAGTCCTCTGTCAGCTTCCAAAGCAGATCTCTACGTTCGTCACACGTGCACTTACTTCGCACCGTTTCGTTGAAGACGGTAAGAGGCCCGC
This sequence comes from Sepiola atlantica, assembly GCA_963556195.1. Taxonomy (NCBI): domain Eukaryota; kingdom Metazoa; phylum Mollusca; class Cephalopoda; order Sepiida; family Sepiolidae; genus Sepiola; species Sepiola atlantica. Next base: position 71,592,564 of record OY744536.1, on the reverse strand, counting down.
TTTTATTAGGCTAAGGCACACCTAATTTGCATGCGTGCAATGTGACTTCGCGAGACTCCGCGTGAACCGTACGTAATAATGGTTCACGGACGCCATGTTGAATTCTCTTCCTTCATTCGCAGCGCACAGGACACACACGAGGACGTTTCGCAGGTAAGCCCCCTTCACGTTCCCCCCCCCCCTGATCTCATGATCACAGAGATGGCAGGGAGGCATCGATCGCCTTCGCCGGTTGCTTCTTCGGAGGGGGACAACGCAAGCCTCATCTTCGCTTGTGCTCTCGTCCGCGGTCTGAAGGTCGAGAAACATCGAGTCCGCGGGGATGCTTCTGATATCCGAGTCACTGTCCGATGGGGCTGCTGCAAGCCAGAGCGATGCCTCACTGCTCTCTGATTCCGACTCGCTCTTGTCGTCCAGTGATGGTTGCGTTGCTAACCGTAGGTCTCTAACGTGACGGGGCATACGGTCGACCCGCACCGCCTGTGGGCTGATTACCTCAGTGACACGTCCAATTCCGTATTTCGTCGTACACTTGCCGCGCGGGTTCTTAATCCAGACGACATCCCCCTTTTTCAGTTTCTCTCTGGTTACTTCCAGTTCGGGCAGCGGGTTAGTCTCTATGCCTTTCACCTGACGTGATACCTGTGCAAGGTGTCATCCGGCGCTGTAGAGGGTGAAACATTATCCTTCACGGTATTTGAGGCAGTCTACTTGTATAACGTAACGTTATACAAGTAGACTGCCTCAAATACCGTGAAGCCCGTCCTGACCGCGATGGTTTTGACGGTTCTGTGATTCCGCTCGATGACCCCATTTCCACTCGGTACGTAGGCGCATCGAAACCCCAGGTGTACTCCCCAGCCATCAGCAAACTTTCTGAACTGCACACTGGTTAATGCAGTGCCATTGTCGGTTAATATCTCCGTTGGGGGGCCACGTTCAAGAAAAATACTGTTTAACTGACGGACGATGTTGGCTGCATCTTGCCGGCGCAGCATGCACCATATCGCAAACCTGGATGGGCCGCAATCAATGAGAGTCAGGAAATCCTCGACGTTGTGGTGAGTAATATCCATCGCCAGCCGGCTCCAATGGCTTTTCACTTCTAGCTTTCCTTTCTCCTAGGGAACGGGTGCTGGATCAATGGATTGGCATGCTACACAGTCTTTGACCACTTTCCTGACGTCTGCCCTCTGTACTCCTGGTTCAACCAACTTAGCGAAATATAGGGTCCGCTTGACCCCAGGGTGCCCGGTTTGTTGGTGGACTTCTTTGATGTGATTAGATCGAACGGAGCTCACGGAAGCGGCGCAGGCGGGCTGCATGGGTTCAATAGTCTTTCTTATGGCATCAAGCCATCTTTGAGGTACTCTCGTCAAACGATCTGCTTTGTTCAAGCTGGATTTGACCAGGGACACCTCTATTGACAGCGCATATTCGTTCACCAGCTTCATGATCGTGTCGAGCCGCCGTCGGATGAGCATCTCGCTCGTGGCTTTGGTTCGTACTCTGGCCCTCCCGGTGAGAGTATCTGAAATCCACTTATGGAGGCAAGCAGAATCTGTGAATAGTCGCAGGATGGTCGTCTTCCAAAGGATTGCCAAGTTTATCCCCTTGATAACTGCATCAAGTTCTGCCAGGTTTATGTGCTGGGAGTCCTTTTCTGGGCGTAACCAGCAAGCGTCTTCCACCACCGTTCCATCATGGACCACCGATACGCCAATGGCGAGAGAGCTTGCATCAACCCACACACTAAGGTTCTGGCTGTCGACGCACCATCTGCCCCGCGCTGGGTCTTCCTTGTGCACTCTGGTGAGGATCTCTTTGAGCATTGTATTGAGAGGGACGTCATGAGTTTTGTCATCCCATCCAGTGCTGACGTCGGAGGCTCTCCGCTTGATAAACGCCACCGCAACACGAAGCCAGCCGCCCACAGGAAGGTGTCCAACTAACTTTCCGCACAAGGAAAATACGTTTCGTCGTGTGACAACACAAGGCATGTCCGGGGTTTCATTTCCTCGTTTCCAATACAGAACGTCATCTTCCTCCCAGACCTGCAAACCAATTACCCGTGCGCCATCCCGTAGCCTTTCCGGTTCCTTGCTGAGAAGGCCAAAGTTGTAGAGATGCTCCCTCACGTGCGCCGCAGATACAATTTCCTCGTCCACGTACATGTCATCAATATATGCAGATGTTGCCGCTGAATGCGCACATCCTTAGTCAGAATGGCGTCAACAATCATTTGCATAATTGATGGCGCCACATTAAGTCTAAATCCCATGCGGGTTAGGCAATACCTTTTCCCCTTGATGTTTGATAGGGCCATAGTGATCTGTGTACACGCACTTGAAAGTATGATTTGCGAAGATCCAGTACAAATACATTAGATCCCGCTTGCCGCCATTCCCTCAACATTTCAGTGCATACGTCCGCGCGAGCTGTAAAAGGGTCCACGTGCTCATTCAATTCTCGATAGTCGAGCACCGGCCTCACCTTCTGCTTATTCTGTTGGATAACCGCCATTAACGGGATCAAGCATTTTGGGGGCCCAATTCCTTCTCTGAATAAGGAACTAGCCATCCATTACTAATCCAAGTTTGTAGTTTCTTGTCGTATTCTGCACGAGCTCCGGGGGGAATTTTGTATTCTGGCACCTTATTGCATAATTTCTCGGGTGGCTGCTTCTGCGACCACTTCCAGGAGGCTGTCCAGGACTTCGTGCGCTGATCGAATTCCGCAGAAAAATCAGGCTGTTCCAGCTTCATGGCTGCACTCAGAGCTAGGCCCGCTTTTGCGAAATGTGCCCTACCCTCACCATCAATGCGTACACCACCCAATTCCTTGATGACGTCCATTCCCAGGAGCAGGTCATAACCGAGCAGGTCACCGTTTCCAACGAAGGCTCATACGGTTACTGTAGGCCCATCGCCGACACCTGCGCGAATGATGCTAACGCCACAAGAGGCAATCGAGCCACCGTCAACCGTCAATATCGGGACCCTTTCCTCATCCCATGCGCCACAGCATGCCTTGCGCACGAGGGTCTGCGTGCATCCGGTGTCTACGAGCGCGAAGTGCTCACGCCCGTTTACGCGCACGCTCACTGCGGGTAGCACCTTATTTGGCGACAATCTGGGGAGAAGCTTACTCCCCTTGACCGTTTCCCGGACAACCTCTTGCCACGTGACCCAGCTTGTTGCACCGGTAGCAACGCACTCGTTTTAACGTTCCTCGATCGGGAGAGTCCTTTGCACCGCTTCGGCTTCGGCAGTCTTTTGAAAAATGGTTCGGCCCGCGTCATTTGTAGCATCTCACGTCTTCTGTTGGTGGTGAAGACACTTTCGCAGCTGCCGAAACCGGCTCTGTGTCCTCTTTCAAAATGTTTCGGGCTCTGGCTAACAACTTGTCAAGCCCAATCTCACTGAGTCTGGACGATGCTCGCAGCAGTCTGCTGGCGCTGTCTGGGAGTCCAGTCAAAAAAGCGCATCCCAGTATTCGCTCGCTTGTTCCACCGAACGGCGCGGCTAGCCTCCTCAAATCGGTCAGGTAGACGTCCACAGTCTCATCTAGCCCAAGCCGCCGTTCGATAGAGATATAACTGTTGCATTCGGTATTTGCCAAATAAATTGTTGGTATTTTTTTAGTACGAAAACTTTCAATTTTTTATTAGTTCCGTTTAAAGTAACGTTGGTAATAATTTCACCCTCGAATTTAATTTTTTCCCCAGTCACAGCCTTGGCTATTTTTTTTTTTTTTTAGCATGCTTCCATGTATGCAGGTTGATTATCAACACGTCTAAACCATTATTATTCTTATATTATTCAGGATTTTTACCTGTACGTACTTCCTTATATTTATGCCATTCTGTTCGTTTGTTTTTGTGGATTTAACCAAAATTGTATTACCTTTATTGGTTCTGTAATGTGAACTCTTGTGTCCTACTTTATTACAAGTTAAACAGGTTTTAAAATGGTATGGGCAATCCATAACCTAATGAAGTGCCCCACAACGGAAACAGGGGCTAGGCGGTAATTTGTCCTTTTTTAATAGGTTGCCTGGTTTTATAAGAAGCGTGAAAATAATTTCTCGTTTTGGTTTGACTTGTTTTTGAAAGAGAGTTGGAATGTGATTTCAGACTTATCTTTCTTATGTGAACAATGCACAACTCTTCATTATCTTTAAAAACTTGTTTTATATTTGCAAATCTCTGGCAGTCTTCGGCTATTTTCTGTAATGTTAAATTTGGCTCACTTTCTAAGTTGTTTAAGACTCTACGTGCTAAGTTCAGCTAGTTTTAAATCGTCACAATGTTTTTTAAGGATTGACACGAAAGTCGAGTAGTCTTCGCTGTCTTTTCTGATTAAGTTCATACACTTCCATCTTTTGTGGAACAGAAAAGTTTGAGGGCTAAATAATTATGTTAAAAGTTTAACCACTTCAGAAAAAGTCAAGTTTTCCAACTTGGTATGTTCGGTGGTGTCTAATTTTCGGAGGAACTTTTTTAAAAGATCATCTGAAATTAGACCTCTGGGTAATAAGTAAATTGTCATTTGCACCCCACAACGGCATTTTTAGAAAAAACATTTTTGTTCTCTGTATTTTGACCCTATTCGACATTGTAAGTAGTAATAAGTCGATTTTTAAAAAATTTGTTCCAGTAGTCTTTCTTCGGCTTTTTTTATTGTTGTTGCATTTGGTATTTAACGCGTTCAGTCATACTGAATTTGAAATCTTCCATGTTTAGATGTGTCTTTATAAAATACAGCTTTTAGAAGTTTTTTAATAACGTAATATTAGTTGTCAAAGTGAGAAAGAAAAAGAATATAACCTTTTTGTCGACAAAAAATCACTTTTTTCTTAAGTTTTTCACGTAACAGTAGCTTTTACGTTTATCGCTTTAATCAAATAAGGTTTACAATTTCGGCGGTGGTACTTTTTTTTGAAGTGAACAAAAATGTATTCTTTTCTTGCTAAAACTAACACAGTGCCGGAATAGAAATACTGAAATCACTGACTTTCTTCTTTTTTTGAGTTGGTTTCTTCGTAAGACAAAAGAAAAGAGGGAGTCACTTTGGCTAAAAAATCCAACTTACGCGATCTTTCTCTCTTGGTCCGCCAATAAAGCCTGTTTTTAGAAGTTTGGAGGTGGTCGGGTAATTACTCCGTCGGTTTCTCTACTTTTGTTCTTTTTAATGTTCTCAAATAAAATCCCTTAATATTCCTCGTCGCCAGTGTTGTGAACCTGTAAGGAGTCTGGATAGAAAACACGAACTCGAGATTAACGAAAACGTATATTGAAGAAAGTATAAATACAGCATATAACAAGAGTGGTTGACCGTCTGTCTGACTGCCAGTACTGAACTTGGGTAGTTCCACCACCGAGAGGCATGTGCTCCGAGTATTTATAGTGAAACGGAAGAGTTCACGTAGTTCGTAAAGTAAGCTACCATAACAGTATTGAATGTATATATATATATATATATATATATATATATATATATATATATATATATATATATATATAGAGAGAGAGAGAGAGAGAGAGAGAGAGACAGACAGAGAGAGAGGGAGAGAGAGAGAATGAGCATCACAAAATGCTACATATTGAATTATTAATACCATTCAGAATCCTTTCTGAAATCTAATCATACTTGGTAGAAATAAACTTCAAGGTATGCCTGACTTGTTCGTCACAGTTCAGACATTTTGTTTTTTCGCCGTATTAAAAGCACACCTGGATACGACACTATTTCTTTTGAGCTGGCCTGATTTGGATTGTGATGGCTCTATCCATTTCAGGAATAGTCAGGGGATTGTTGTGATATAGATTATCTTTGACATAATCTCACAGATAAATATCTTGGGAGGTTATGGTCCAGTGACTTTGAAGCCATTAATGATGAGATGATCACCCAAGTGTAGCCGCATATCATTGAACGGCGATAAAACAAAGACTGTTGGACATTCATGACTGAAACTTGTTTGACTAGTCAGGTATAGACTGAAGCTTATTTGTACCGAACAATATGGTTGGTCTGTACAATTTTGGGGTAACTCTGTAGTTTAAAGAAATCACATATTTTAAGGAAATGTTTGCCGGAATATATTTTACTCACTGAAATGTTTATTGATGCCTGTGTTATGACATTCATGGATATAAGTTAGCGCTCAGGGCAGCATTATAATGTGATCATCAAATGTAAATGGAGAAATCCAGGTAAAAGAGTGGCGCCTTCACCAACATCTTGGTGGTATAGTAGCCAATGAAAATAGAGCATTCGTGTCGCCCTCAACTACGGTCGATCCATTTATTTTTATTAATAATTATTTTTGAAAATTGAAAAAGTATATAAATGATGATGTTCAGGGCTCAAGTTGTTATTCAGTTCAGAACAACGCTGGATGTGCTTGCTACTTAAATAACAATATTAATTTGATGTGCTTGCTACTTAAATAACAATATTAATTTGATGTGCTTGCTACTTAAATAACAATATTAATTTGATGTGCTTGCTACTTAAATAACAATATTAATTTGATGTGCTTGCTACTTAAATAACAATATTAATTTGTATGTGCTTGCTACATAAATAACAATATTAATTTGTATGTGCTTGCTACTTAAATAACAATATTGATGTGTGTGTGCTTGCTACTTAAATAACAACATTAAAGTTATTGATGAGAGATGTGCTTGCTACATAAATAACAATATTAATTTGATGTGCTTGCTACTTAAATAACAATATTAAAGTTATTGATGAGAGATGTGCTTGCTACTTAAATAACAATATTAATTTGATGTGCTTGCTACTTAAATAACAATATTAATTTGATGTGCTTGCTACTTAAATAACAATATTAATTTGATGTGCTTGCTACTTAAATAACAATATTAATTTGATGTGCTTGCTACTTAAATAACAATATTAATTTGTATGTGCTTGCTACATAAATAACAATATTAATTTGTATGTGCTTGCTACTTAAATAACAATATTGATGTGTGTGTGCTTGCTACTTAAATAACAACATTAAAGTTATTGATGAGAGATGTGCTTGCTACATAAATAACAATATTAATTTGATGTGCTTGCTACTTAAATAACAATATTAAAGTTATTGATGAGAGATGTGCTTGCTACTTAAATAACAATATTAATTTGATGTGCTTGCTACTTAAATAACAATATTAAAGTTATTGATGAGAGATGTGCTTGCTACATAAATAACAATATTAATTTGATGTGCTTGCTACTTAAATAACAATATTAAAGTTATTGATGAGAGATGTGCTTGCTACATAAATAACAATATTAATTTGATGTGCTTGCTACTTAAATAACAATATTAAAGTTATTGATGAGAGATGTGCTTGCTACATAAATAACAATATTAATTTGATGTGCTTGCTACTTAAATAACAATATTACTCTGATGTGCTTGCTACTTAACTAACACTATTAAAGTAATTGATGAGAGATTTTTTAACTGCCCTAAAAAATGCACTTACTAAATTTGCCAAATATTCTGGGAAATCCTTAACGCTGATATTTCCAATTAGGTCGATTGACTAATGATAATTGGGTTCGAACGATCCAGCATTCCGGCGTTGCTGAGGCACCGGCGCATCTTGTTTGATGGAACAGGTCATCTCAAGTGTCGTTCATGTCGGGATATTTGCAGAGAAACCAGGCCAACAGGAAGTCAAAGACAGTGAGCATTACTTAAGGATTTATGAACGATGCCAACATCGTCGTTCGAAATGATATACAATACGTTCTCAAAACTAAAATGTTGATTCACTAACATGGGAACTTATCTTGTCGGATTTCAGAAGTCAGGCCCAAATAGCAATCTGCCTGCCATATCGATATTTGATTCAAACTGTTCGTTTTTTTTCATTTCATCCTTCCGCTATATAATTGACACGAATATATTTTATTTAATGCCTGTTTCTTTCTGAAAATACTTATTCCGAAAAAGAAAGCTTATAGAGGAGACTTTCTCTATTACTCACCGAATATTCTTATATTAAAGGGAAGTAATCATGTCATGAGTTATTTCCATTGAATTCTGTAAAAATAAATATTTAAAACACATTATATTTTTAAACATTAAAGAAAAATGAAGTTTTAAATATTGTCCGTTTCAATAAATAAGTTGCTTACAAAGTCACCAAAATTATAATTTCTTACTAAACAACTTAATCATAATTTTATTATTCTCGGGCAACAACGGGTAAGTACAGCAGTATATATAGATATTAATTATCTACTGTTTAAGTAATTATTATTATCATTATTATTATCATTATCATTATTATTATCATTATCGTTATTATTATCATTATTATTATCATTATCATTATTATTATCATTATTGTTATTATTATTATTATTATTATTATTATTATTATTATTATTATTATTATTATTATTATTATTATTATTATTATTATTATTTCCATGGATTATATCTCAATAGACAACAAAATGTTCGAAAAAAACAAAAAGAATTACTCCAATAAGTAATTTCCAAATTTCTTGTGGATTGATCCAATAACTCTGATTACAATTGGTTATAACATCGTTGACTCCTTTTTAATTTCCATGCACTGTCCTGTTCACCAACCACAATTTTTGTGTTCAATGCTCTTATAAGTACTACTAACGTTCATTATCTTAATCTTTTCGTTTTCCAATTAATACTTCAAACACAATTAATACTTCAATCACAATTAATACTTCAAACACAATTAATACTTCAAACACAATTAATACTTCAATCACAATTAATACTTCAAACACAATTAATACTTCAATCACAATTAATACTTCAATCACAATTAATACTTCAAACACAATTAATACTTCAAACACAATTAATACTTCAATCACAATTAATACTTCAAACACAATTAATACTTCAATCACAATTAATACTTCAAACACAATTAATACTTCAAACACAATTAATACTTCAATCCCAATTAATACTTCAAACACAATTAATACTTCAAACACAATTAATACTTCAATCACAATTAATACTTCAAACACAATTAATACTTCAATCACAATTAATACTTCAAACACAATTAATACTTCAAACACAATTAATACTTCAATCACAATTAATACTTCAAACACAATTAATACTTCAAACACAATTAATACTTCAAACACAATTAATACTTCAATCACTTATATAAATGAAGATATAAGCAGACATCATGATGAGCATCTTAAATTGTAATACTAACTTCCATTAGAAATTAAGTTAACTTAAGTTAAGTTTAAAGAAATAGTATAATTATCAATCGCATTATTACAAACCGAATACAACATTTTTACATTTTACCAAAAACATAAAAACAGTTTTACTGATTGAATGCTATTGCAACTGATTGAATGCTATTGCAACTGATTGAATGCTATTGCAACTGATTGAATGCTATTGCAACTACTACTACTGCTGAGATTAATCATATCATTGTTACTAATTCGGACAATAAATTCAATGTTTGCATATGCAACAATAGCAACTATCAATGCATTGTAAAGTCTTAATTTTAGTGCTGTGAATATGTCCTTCCTGCTCCATACCTTGTCTTTTAGTCCTCCAAATACAGAAGTTGACATTCTTATTCTTCTGTTAATATCAGATGAGAATCTTGAAACCACTAAGACAAGAAACACAACATCTTCCATTTTTTTCAAACGTTTTGTTTCCTATTGAGATATTATCTGCAAAAGAGAAAAATATTTTGCATTTGTTTGGGTTCACTTTCATCCCCCATTTCTAACAAGAGTCTTCAAGATCAAATTATCAAAGACATCGGTAACGAGCGTGATATCACCAACATAACTGATATTAGTCGAGAGTTCATTGCTAAGCGCCAGTGTTGATTGCAGACTTTTCAGTTCTTTCATCACAGATTCCAAGAAAACGTTAAAGACGGCAGGAAATAAAAGACAACCATGTTTATGATTTTCCTATCAACTCCAATCGCTCTTAGCATTTTTATAATTGTTTAAAAATGTTATGAATGTAAATGTTGTTATTTAATTAAACTAATTCATTAGAGATTTGGCTAGAATCAAAGTGTAGTATCTGTTCTGATACTACACTTCATCTTTCAGTCAGTGAAGGAGCCATCCTTCTAGACCGAGGCAATTAAAATTTTTGTTCCAATCCATGGCGCTCCATCTTTGGAGAACCAGATGAAATCACATGAAAAACCGACGTCGTGTCTAACGTTGTCCTCGTGGGGTGGCAACTAAATATGGGTCAGACAGGGTGGATTCTTCACGGGAATATGGAGTTCGTTGATTTATTTGTCGCAGGTCCAGATTCTGGAGGGGGGGGGGCAATTCGGTGGAATTTGTTAGAGGTCTCACTGTTAATTATTACTCTCTTTATACCATTGTTAACAGAATCCAAGCTAGTACGACCCTTATTATTTATTCGTAAATAGTTACAAAATTCGGCACAAGGTCGAAGAGAGGGGAGTAGGAGAACGCTCGTCTTATAAATCTTATATAGTCAGATTTAGAGACCAAAAAATCACCATAATACATAAAAATAAGTGAAATTAATCTCATGATTTGTGTTTTAATAGGAAAGAAAATTTTTATTTAATTATTTGGACAGCGTTGCGGTAAAAACGTTACGAGAAATAATGTGGTTGAAAGTTAAATGTTGTATGGATGACTAGAAGCGAAATTAACTTTTGTATGAAGATTTAAATGTTGTGATTTAAATGCAATTATTACATTCTATAATGTAATAATTACATTAGTTGTATGAAGAAATGTTTCTGTATTTTTAAGAGTGTACGGAAGAAACCGAACACTAATATTAATAGTAAGATGAGGAATCTAGATGACAAGGTAATCAAGAAAGCGAACGTAGTGGCTCCCACATTCTCAGTAAGGGAGATAACTTTTTCTTTTTTTCTTAATTGAATCAGATCAGTTTTTGGTGCTTGTTCGTAATTATCCACAACTTGTTTTCCCACTTCTTTTTACTGATCAATTTTTTTTCTGTGTACAATTAGCTATCATGTTTCTAGAGAATTCCGTTTTTTTAAATATTTTTCTTCATATATTTTAGATTTTAGAAGGGGTGTCAGATGTTTGTTCGTAATACACCACCACCTGTTTTTCTCAACTCTTTTAATGGACAATTTTTCTTTTTCGATGTACAATTATCTATCATGTCGTTAGAGAATTCTGTGTTTTTTTAAACTTTTCTTAAAATATTTTAGATTTTAGGAGGATGGGATCAGTCTCCTATGTAAATTTAATGTAAACTGAGCAACCACTTTTTGACCATCACCAAATTATTTTCTTTTTTCTGTGTACAATTAGCGAGAATATTGCATTTTGTTGTTTTTTTTGTGCATGAAAAGGCACTTGTGAAATATAAAACATGTAACCAAATTTTAAAAACATATATGCTTTTTATTTTTTACAAGGTTCACACATACAAAAAACTATTGGCAATGACCAACAGAACAAAAAAAGGGGTGAAAAAACAAAACAAATAGTCAACAGATAAATATTACCAAAGGCAAGATAAGTTACTCCCCCCTTAATAAAATCTAAAATACTTGAAGAAAAAAAGTTGGGAAAAACGGGTTGTGGACAATTGCGAACAGACAACACCATGCAACATGGTCAAAAAGTGGATGATCAGTTTACGGCAAATGTATATAGGAAATTGATCCCCATCCCAAAATCTAAAATATATGAAGACAATTCCCAAACCCCGGAATTCTCAAGCGACATGATAGGTAAGCGCACACAGAAAAAGAATTTGAAACGTTTGAGATGGTCAAAAAGAGGGAGATCGGTTTACGTTAAATTTATACACGAAACTGATCCCCCTCCTAAAATCTAAAATATTTGAAAAATAATTCCAAAACAGACGGAATTCTCTAGCAACCTGATAGGTAATTTTATACCGAAAAAAGAAAAAAATTTGGTCAGTCAAAAAGTTGGGAAAACGAGTTGTAAGCGACCAGTTTTTAAATATTTATTTTATATAGTAATCAAATTATGACCTCAGAATTTAGTATAACAATTTTTCTATCTTTATTTTCTTCTTATTATTTTGGGATGCGGTTTTCAATATTGAATTTTCCGTGCATATTTCTATCATTTAAGCTCAAAGAAAATACAGTTATCATTTAAAATATAAAAGATAAATTGATTTGAACATGATCTGAAGCGTTAATGACATTTTTGGTCCGTACCTATTTTAATGTGACCTTTTTTCTACTGGACCAAATTTCAATATTTTTATGTCAAAATGTAGATTTTATGGGGTCCTAAAAAGTGCAACAAACCGATTCAAATTTAATTAAAAACTGAATTAGTGACAACGCTTTGAAGGTGCCGCGAGTGACCGAAATGTGACCATAACAATATCATACACATACTGCCGTACGTGTATGATATCAATATTAGTTCCCCCCCCCCTAAAAATGCCCGCCCCCCCCCCCTGAGTTAAAAGTCTGGCTATGTGCCCGCAGAGAGTTTCACCTTCTCCATCTTAATTCTCATTTTCAGCTTGGCAAATTAGAACGTCTCATCCCCGTGAATTAATCGATCAACCCGGCTTTTTCACGCCAATAATGTCTAGGCTCATCCCAAAACGCTCTCGGACATTTCACTCGCCAAGAGTGGGGCATCGTATCGTAGGCTTTTTGAAAATCAATCCAAGCGAGGCGTATCTGTGACCCGAGGAGTCGCAACAACTATCACTTTTTTCTACTTGGATTTCATTCGACTGAATTCATAAACTGATATATGTTTGAAGACATTCTTTTTGCATAACTAAAAATAATAAGTCTCTTACCTCTATATTATTTTACTCACTGAGTTTTCACACAAGGCATTATCAGTGATTGCTCACTAGCAAGTGGTGTTCCCTGGAGTCTGAGTGACAAAAAGTTTCCTCCAGATTTTACAGCATTTTCTGCCTCTTTCGATCATCATTGGAAATCATTTTCTGTTATCGTAACAGTCATTTACCATTTATTTAACGTTGACAAAGACCGTTGGTCTTCTCAGATAAATAAGTGGCAATACGCAACCCCCTCCGCAGTACTATTCATTAATCTTATATAAAAAGTAAAGACGAGAATTCCCCTCGAACTTTGACCGGAATAGCTTTGATAAAAAAAGGGGTTAACAACACCTCTTTTGTCAGCGCTTTCACTCGAATTTTTCATCATTACTTAAGAAAATCCCTTGTAAATTTATTTATTCGCTATCAAGATTTGGATAAGTTATTTGCAAATTACGGCTAATTAGAACAATTTTTTCCAAACATAACTCAATCCTTAAACTGTAGAATATTTTAGCATGCATTCTGTGTCATAAAAATATTTAGTAAAAATCTTTGGGGAAACAAACTTTGATCAATTAATATTTAGAATGAATATATATATATATATATATATATATATATATATATATATATATATATATATAATTTTATTTAATACGCACATAAAAGAAATCCATGAGACGTGTTTCTGGCTCACAGCCGTCATCAGCATGGCCAACTTACACAGAGATCGAACCCTCTACCGCTGTACCAAGACGCTCTGTGTAGAAATATGTGCGATTTTATCACCCAAATATACGATGTATTTCTATGTAATTATTTTTATAGGTGATTGCAGTGTTAGATGTTATTAGCTTACTTATTATTTCAATTGTTTCACTTCCTAAGTGATTAAGATACAGAAAACTGCACTACTAGTCGCCCTCAACTTATAGGACGTATTTTTTTACGTTAATATATATAATTTTATTTAATACGCACATAAAAGTAATCCATAGACACGTGTTTCTGGCTCACAGCCGTCATCAGCATGGCTAACTTACACAGTAAGCTAATAACAACTAACGCTGCAATCACCTATAAAAATAATTACATAGAAATACATCGTATATTTGGGTGATAAAAATCGCACATATTTCTACATCAACGTTTCGTCTTTATTGTCAGACTTCCTAAGGAAGATTTGTTTGAAGAAAAATTATACACGTACAAACAATTTTTGCCAGCAGGCTCAGAGCTTGCGGTCGATATTAGCAAGAAAATCAAAATATAAGAAACAATTAGATGGTGGCAGTGGTAGCAATGAGGGTGTATGATTATCAGGAAGTGGGAGAGGTGGAAAAAAATGAAATAGGAGGCAAGCCGAGGTTTGACCGGGATTAAGTTAAATTTAAATTTTACTATTTAAATCAATTTATTAATTTATCTTTGAAGGAGAAAACAAACGTCGGGGTCAAACATTGTCTGGGTTATGTGTTCGGATAGTGTAGGGGGTGAAGGAGTTGGGGGAGAACAACTATGGTCAGGGCTCGGTAGGGTATCACATATGACATCCTTATGCATATTTGTTAACAATGAAATCAAACCAGGTAGGATGATTGGCTTTTTTACGTGCTCTCAGAATTTTCAGTCCTCAATATATAGATGAGGAAATCAAATACATCACAAATTGTTTAAAAACACTGCAATACCCGACACATTTTATACTAAAGGCTAAGAAAAAAGCCTTACAAATATTCTCAGAAAACAAAAAAACAAGAATCTCAAACACCGAATATGTCTCTCATAAATAGACATCTTCTTTTACCCACACATTCTAATAACACACTAATCTGCAACACACTTAATAAACTAGGAGTTCCAACAATACAAACTACATCACAAACGATAAAACAAACAATAAACTCTGCAAGACACTTCCGAAAACAATCCACATCTGACGCTGGTATATACACTGCCCCTTGTAGTAATTGTTATCAAATATACGTGGGGGAGACTCAGCGGGAACTGAAGAAGAGTCTTGGTGAACATAAACGAGACATGAAAAATAACAACGCCTTTAACGCGTTTTTCTCCGACGCAGTACAACACGATTCTTCGTTTAATTTTTAACAGTCTAAAATCATTGAATTTTGAACAGTCTAAAATCATTAAATCTTTAACAGTCTAAAATCATTAAATCTTTAACAGTCTAAAATCATTAAATCTTTAACAGTCTAAAATCATTAAATCTTTAACAGTCTAAAATCATTAAATTTTGAACAGTCTAAAATCATTAAATCTTTAACAGTCTAAAATCATTAAATTTTGAACAGTCTAAAATCATTAAATCTTTAACAGTCTAAAATCATTAAATCTTTAACAGTCTAAAATCATTAAATCTTTAACAGTCTAAAATCATTAAATCTTTAACAGTCTAAAATCATTAAATCTTTAACAGTCTAAAATCATTAAATTTTGAACAGTCTAAAATCATTAAATCTTTAACAGTCTAAAATCATTAAATCTTTAACAGTCTAAAATCATTAAATCTTTAACAGTCTAAAATCATTAAATCTTTAACAGTCTAAAATCATTAAATTTTGAACAGTCTAAAATCATTAAATCTTTAACAGTCTAAAATCATTAAATCTTTAACAGTCTAAAATCATTAAATCTTTAACAGTCTAAAATCATTAAATCTTTAACAGTCTAAAATCATTAAATTTTGAACAGTCTAAAATCATTAAATCTTTAACAGTCTAAAATCATTAAATCTTTAACAGTCTAAAATCATTAAATCTTTAACAGTCTAAAATCATTAAATCTTTAACAGTCTAAAATCATTAAATTTTGAACAGTCTAAAATCATTAAATCTTTAACAGTCTAAAATCATTAAATTTTGAACAGTCTAAAATCATTAAATCCATATGAAATATATCTCGAGGAAGCAGCTCTCATTACAAACTCTAACATTATCAAACAACATAATGATTTCTATAATTTATCTCCGGTAATTAGCAAACTCATTATGTCGGAACAAAAATTAAATCCAGATCCAGACTAGCCACCCCATACCACATTTCTCTACATACGTCCCGCTCAAATATCTATATAAAATTATATGATTTCAATTCATCACTTTCATAGTTTATGCTATTATTTGCTCGTATACATGCATCTACATATTTATATGTTCACTCACATGTATGAAAAATTAGTAAATAATTATAAATACACTATTTACAAAATATTTTTGACAATATATTAAAAAGTATACTTTCCCTTTCCTTTCTTAACTTCTCACATTTTCTATTTTTTGTTACTATATTGTCAAGTAACTATATTGCTACGCACATGTGTGCATATGCATACACCTGTATGCATGTATACATATATGTATATCACATTTGCATGTGCTTATACGCTTATAAATATTTTAATAATTAATAACTAGTCAAGAAATAATTATTTAAATAATGAATAAATACATTCACATATAAATATATGAATCAATAGATAATATTTCTCCCTTTTTTCATTTTCTATCCACCTGGGGATTTAGACCCATATATATATATATATATATATATATATATATATATATACATGTTAATTATGTTAATTATACATTACCTACAGACATCGATGTTTCATGCTAACGCAATCTTCAGTGGAGGAAGCTAATTCCCAACGGTCGGCGGGCGCGAACCCCGAACACAAATCGCCACTGATTTGTAGTCAAGACTCTTAACCCCTCGGCCATAGTGAACTAGTTATTAATTAGGGAAGAATTTAATTTTGTAAATAGCGAATCGACGGCTAAATTTACCAAAGCAGTTTAGAGTGATCAACGAATGTATTCGGATCGTGCATTTCTCTCTCTCTCTCTCTCTCTCTCTCTCTCTATATATATATATATATATATATATATATATATATATATATATATATATATATAAACAGAGCCATACTTTGTTTCTTCTCATAGCTTTTTGTTTTTAGCTTCTCACCCGCATACGTAGCACATAAATAATACCCCCCTTTTTTCCATTTCCGGTTTAATAACTGGGCAAAGACTTTTCACATGTGTATGTTTATGTATCTATATGTTAACTTTTATATGTGCTTGTGTTCTCATATGTAAAGGGATGTCATATGTGAACACCCTACCGAGCCCTGACTATGTTTGCTCGCTCCCCCGCCTTATATAGCGGCCTTTACTTCTTACACTCTCCTAACACATAACCCCGACGTTTTTTGTTTTCTCTTTCAAAGAGACATTAATAAATTGATTCAAATATAATTTCGTCCCATCAAAATTTAACTAAATCCCGCTTAAACCTCGGCTCGCCTTCTACTATTTTTTCATTTTCACTATATTCACCTCTCCCACTTCCTAATAATCCCACACCCTCATTGCTACCACTGCAACCATCTAATAGGTTCTTATATTTTGATTTTCTTGCGTCCGATATTAATCGGTCGTAAGCTCTGATTCTACTGTCAAATATGTTTGTACGTGTATGAGTTTTTTTTCAAACAAATCTTCCGTGGAAGTTTGACAATAAAGACGAAACGTTGATGAATATATGAGTATTCTTTTGGTTTTTCTTTTTTATTTTCCATTCCGTCGGAACATTTTATTCCTGTCTTTATCACACACACACACACACACACACACACACACACACACACACACACACACACACACACACATATATATATATATATGTAGAGAGAGAGAGAGATAAAGAGAGAGAGAGAGAGCGATTTTATAGAAATATGATTGATTCAATCAAAATGATTATTTTTTTTCAAATTGAAATTTAGTCAAGAATATGTAATTGATCTGTCCGGAAACAGATGTAACAATGATAGATCTATGTAATTGCTTACGCTCTCAAAATTTAATTGGAATATTTGCAGAACTTCTAACAAACAAACTTGACACTTTTCTTTATTTCTACTCCTTTTTTTCCTTCTTTTTTCCTTCTTATTCACTTCGGGCGATTTGATTGGTTGATTCAATTGAAAAGATCAATGTCGTCCATTTGGCGGATTTAGCAGGGGTGGGAAAAATGTCCGTTTTATCAGGATAATGAGAAAACAAAAAAGGGGTTGCTTTCTTAATGGACATGGGAAAAAATAGGAAACCTGGCATTTTTGCTAAACAACAGCCAGTATACAGGGGGTCAATACATTGATTGCCTGCAAAATTCATTTACAAATGCATTTTGTATAATCAATGTTTTCGCATGGACATACAAACATACTATATTTAAATCACACAAAATACATGCCAAAATATTCCTCGGTTTTGGATTTGAATAATATTTTAATCACAAATAGTACAACTATTTAACCCGTAATCGAGAGGGGGGAAAAGAACAGAGAGGGCAATATAACGAGCAGAAAGAAAGCGACTAATTTTGAATATTGTCCTTTTATTTGTTGTAATTAACTGGCTTTGCAAACTCACTGATTCAATTAATGTATTCCGAGCTGAATGGGTAATCCAACGGGTCATATGTGTCTCGTCTCTCTGTCTCTCTCTTCCGCTATCTATCTATCTATCTATCTATCTATCTATCTATCTATCTATCTATCTCTCTCCCTCTCTCTTTCTCTCTCTCTCTCTCTCTCTCTCTCTCTCTATATATATATATATATATATATATATATATATATATATATATATATATATATATATAATCGAATACACTTGCTTCTGCCATGCTGTAATTTAAAAGAACCAAATAACAAAACGCTACAGGCTTTGAAATCACGTGTGTTGTTGCCTATATGTTTCTGCGAAACTATTTATCCGATTAACAAATAGAAAAGTTACGGATTTGTTTTGATTCGTTTTATTTGGTGCATCACTCTCTACATTCAAAGAAAAATATCGTCTTTTTTTTTTGATCGCTGACAATCAGGCATTTTGGAGAGACTTTTTACCCTCTTTTATTTCACTCTATTTTGTTTGGAATGAGTCCGCTGACGTGTACACGCGACCGGACGCGTAGTAATACGAGCCCGCATATCCTGATTACTGTCCATACAAAAACAAAAAAGAAGGAGATAAATGGGTGGATGACAGAATGACTAATATATGAATGAACCTCACTTAATCTCGATCTAGCTAAAATAATGAATCTACATAATAATTGCATATATAAAAAACACGTCACCGCCATCATTTAAAAAAAATAGTACCTATGAAAGAAGACAGAAGGCAATGAAGGCTGAAACCAAATGCACAAATAATTTTCAAACTTAAAGTGATCGTTTCTAATAATTCGAATTATGTGTTCGGCGAATTTTTACAACTCTTGTGGTTTTTAATCCTATATTCAAAAAAATGTATTTAAAAGTTAATCTATTATAAGACTTATCGATTTTATGTAATGCCAAAATGGGTCAAAGGTCGTTAATCAGTAAAGGCGACATGGTTTTCTTTCTTGCCTTTCTAATCTGTTGGTCGCTGATGTCCGGGGCCGCGGGACCATTTTATCAACCGGAAGAAGAAATTTGCACTTTAGGATGCGTTCACTGACTATTATTTGTCACGTGGCATCGTGGTGTGCGTAACATAAAACCCAACTTCCAGGAACGGACTTCTTTCTAATTGCTTCCCATCTGTGGAAAACCTTACCACGGGGCTGCTTCCCTGCAGACTACAACATGACCGTCTTCAAATCCAATGTCAACAAATACTTGCCATAGACCGCCCTCATAAGAAATCAAATTTTGTTCATAGCATTTAGCAGTTACAATCCTCTCATAATATTCTTCATCATTCAAATAACAACCTCATTAACTCTTATCTTCGAGTGACTTTTTCCCTTGATAGGCGGTGACTCAGTCAAATGAAACAAGACTAAAATAGAATTTATTTTAAACGCATTCCACTTGTATTTGCACGCGAGGGCCGTGCACCAAGTGCACCAAGAGCAGAGTCAATTGAGGTGGCCAACACGCACGACATCAGTGCTTTATTTTCCCTTCAAGCAATCGAACTTGTCTTTTATTTATGAACTGATGTTTTGGAACTGGAACACGCATCGTAACCAATGCCATCCCGAAGACCGTGTAGACATTGGCGGAGGTGCGGGCGAATCCGAGATTTTCATAACCCGAAGATCAAGGTAAAGCACAACCTTTTTATTTTAATTCACGTTTAATGTCTAATGATTTTTGTTCATTAATAACTTTTTGTTATATTTGATAACATCATTTTCTACAAATTATATATATATATATATATATATATATATATATATATATATATATATATATATATATATATTGATTAATTAATGAAGTTCAACAATATTGACTACTCAATACAAAGTAAAAGTTTTTTAAACCATATAATTCGCGAAGGCTGTTCTAATGTGTTAAACACACACACACGCGCGAACACACACATACACACACACACATACACACACATTATATATATATATATATATATATATATATATATATATATATATATATATATATATATATATATATTTATATAAAAATAAAATACACAATATATCATTGAATGAAATATATATACTTGACGTTCACGTGGCCGTTAGGTCACCAACATTACTATTATTTATGTTACATGTATTTGATTTGAAAAAACATAAACAGTGACAAATCTTTTACAACATTCTTCTTGCATAGGTAAACAATTATTATCATCATTATTATAAAAAAGTAAAGAATTATTTGAACACCAAATTGTTTCTGTGTTTGTGTTTATCAGCTCATAATAATGAATTCCTGCATATTTGACGGATGAAAGATAACATTAATAATTTACTTTTCTATAAGGAAACCGTAAGAGCATGTAATTTAAGGGTCTTATTATATATATATATATATATATATATATATATATATATATAATATATATATATATGTATATATATTAATATGTATATATAAATATATATATATATGTATATATATGTATATATATATTTATTTATATATATATAAGTAATCATACTATATGTATATATTTATGTATACATATATATACATATAAATATACATATACGTATATATATATATGTGTCTGTAAGCTATTGCCTTACAACGACCACCGCTGTTTTGTCTACTTTCTATTATTATTATTATTATTATTATTATTATTATTATTATTATTATTATTATTATTATTATTATTGTTATTATTATTATTAGTAGTAGTAGAAGTAGTAGTAGTAGTAGTAGTAGAAGTAGTATTAGTATAACTATTACTATTATTATTATTATTATTATTATTATTATTATTATTATTATTATTATTATTATTATGTTTTGGCTTAAAGTAACAACTTTTTCACATTTTACAAAAAAATAGCCGCATGGAAAAATATAAAAGCTTAAAATATTTCAAACGCTTCTTTGTCAAAAATGTAATGAAAATGTATGAAAATTTAATAAATATCAAACTTTTATGAAAGACTGCATATTTTGAACTTTATTATATATATATATATATATATGTATAATAGGTAACAATAAAAACAACATTTATACAGTCCAGATCGATTCCAATAGTAATAAATATCCAAAACATAGATGAAGCTCAATATTGAATATTTAACATTATTTATGTTTTTAAATGGTAGCATATAAATGAGAGATTAAATCTAGTGTGTATGTATATACAGGGTGGGCAAAAATAAGGGTCCTATTTTTTAAAATTCATAACTTTTTTATTTATTGATTTATTTTTTTATTTTTTTTTAGAATAAGTAAAGGACCCCTTCCGAAGCAAGCATGAGCCGTATTAGCCCTAAGGAACGTACCCTCATTTAGAAAACATTATTTTTGCTTAAAAAACTCAAAACAGTGTAAAAAATAATACTTTAGTTTTTGTAAGTTTTAGGAAGTGTTTTTCGGCTAAAATTTGTTTTCTTTATTTCAAAAAATCTCTACACACATAAAGTTTGGTGAGTTTAATTTTTATTTTGTGGAAGTTATTCAAATTCAAGTTATTCAAATTTAAAGATAGGACCCTTATTTTGGTCCACCCTATATATATATATATATATATATATATATATATATATATATATATATATATATATATATATATATATATATATATATATATATATATATATATATATATATAAGTAATGGGTATTTCCACTTTTTGTTTAAATGCATTAAAGTTTGGAAATTATAATAGTTTAGAAACCAGTGAAAATTAATATTTTATTTTCATATAAATAAATATATCCGTTTATATTGTTTAAATTAATATATTCACTTTTTAAATTCGAATTTTTTACCTATTAAATAGCCATTGTCAATAAACATATATATATATATATATATATATATATATATATATATATATATATATATATATATATATATAATATATAATATATATATTGATATTAAATAACAGATACACACATATATATATACATATACGTTATATATATATATATATTTTAAATAACAGATACATTTATATATTATATATATATATATATCTTAAATAACAGATACATATTATATAACAGATGCATAATTTATATATATGCTATATATATTATATAACAGATAAATAATATATAGATATATACATAATCTATTTCATAAAACAGATACACAGATACAAAATGATATGTGTTATATAACCTATACATAATATATCTGATATAGATATATATAATATAGATATACATAATATATAATGTATATATATACTATATATATCTATGTTATATAACATATACATAATATATATAATATATATACATAATATATATATATATATATACATGATATGTATAATACATCTATACGTTATATATATATATATATATATATATATATATATATATATTCATATATATATTGTATCACATATTTCTTATATATATCAGATCATCAATATTTATATATACATCATTTATATATATATATTATCTATCTATCTCTCTCTCTCTCTATATATATATATATATACATATATAAATAATATATATATATATACATATATAAATAATATATATATATATAAATAATATATATATATATATATATATATATATATATATATATAATATGTATATATCATATAACATTATCATTGGTGTTATTGTCCGTTAGATATAAATATTTATGCATATAAAATGTTTATATATGTATATATCCGACGGTTTATGGGGGCAGTATTTTGGTACTCTTACTACTGAAATTGTCCAACATTTATTAATAATGTAGTTGGACAGTTGGCCACTCCGCTATTATTTCGTTTTACATTTGATTATATATATATATATATATATATATATATATATATATATAGATATATATATATATATATTTAATATTATTATTATTTTTTTTTTCGGTCTTCGAATTTTAGCTTTCACTCACCACTGACTGTTAGGAGCGACGTTTTAGTAAATCTACCCCCAAGCCATCTTCAGAGATGAGAAGGAAATATACCGTATATTACGTTGCATTTGGTTCTAAGAGTGGTCAATTTCAAGGGAAAGAACTTTGCGTTTTAACTTGACAGAAGTGTTTATCTTTTCCATCAAAGTGCTCGTCCCTTAAGTAGCAAATATAATAATTATTTAATAAATATTTATTCCACAGACAAGCTTGTTTCGTCTTTATTAAGACTGATCAGCGTGGCTATATGCAGCTGATCCACCAACTGCACTATTCGAACCACGAACCTCTAGATCTCAGTTGCCACGGACTTTTAAGCCGACGGCTTAGTTGATGTTCTGTTTCATGATGAAATAATATTGTGGTTGAGTATTACATTTAACGATGATAAATACATGAATAGAGCTTAGTAGTAGTAGTAGTAGTAGTAGTAGTAGTAGTAGTAGTAGTAGTATAAACATATATTTACACTTAATTAAAAAAATAATAATTCAATATTATTTAGATCCAAAGACAGGCTTGTTTTGCCTTTTGAAGGTTCATCAGTGTGGCTTTTACCACTGATCATCCGACCGTATCGTTCGAACCTCAAACATCGAGGCTTGTAGCCCGACATCTATAACCGTGAGCCAGCCGACCAGCTGTGTGAATGAGATGTGAAAATACTGCGTTTAATCAGTACTATTTCAATTGTTTTTTAATCAAAATCGCTACAGACAAGGCATGAAGCCACTTGATGTAAGAAGCTAACAAGAACGAAATATGATTATCGTAAAGACACGAGAGGCTATAGGTAGGAGTAAAACAGTCAGGAGGAAGAGAGTTCCACAAGCCTGCAGTTCTTGGAAAGAAGCTACTGGAATAGCAAGCTGTATTGCAATAAATTATCAAGACAGCGAATTGATGGAGACTACTAGACCAAGGAGTCAAGCGAGCTGGTACAAATGACGCAGGGAATAGATCACATAACTCTGAAGAACATATGCCATAATAGTATTTATTTAGTATCAATTGTACTTAGAGAGTCCAACCAAGGAGGGAGCCTTTCATTATTGTTTAAACGATACTATTAATTTACCCCAAACAGAGTGCCCTCATTTGTAGTGATATATATATATATATATATATATATATATATATATATATATATATATATATAAGGGATAGCACATCTTTTTAGAAAACATTTTTTAAGGTTATTTGGAGAATTTAGAAAACCAAGAAATGTTACTTTTTCTTATATTTAATATTGAATAAAATCATGTTGTTATATACATATCTGTGATTTTCGGTGTTAAAACACACTTTTCAAAGGGTACTTACTTTTTCTTGCTTTTTTTTCATTTTGCTGGTATTAACCGCAAGAGGTTGTCCCCTCGTGGATTTATCAAATTGTACGTCCGATTTGATTGACGCTTTTGGGAAAGTGAAGTCCGATGTGTTCATTGCATAGTGAGCGCTAATATGGTGGCACATCGCATAAAAAAACAACATTTTTATGGTTCTTTGGAATATTTAGAAAACCAAGAAACAAAAAGGACTTTTTGAAAAAGGTGTTTTAACACCGAAATACTCAGATATGTATTAAAACTGATTTTATTCATTATTAAGAAATGTTATATTTTCTTATAAGAAAATATAACATTTCTTGTTTTTTTAACTTCTCCAAATAACCGTAAAATTGTTTTCTAAAAGATGTCCCACGCCTTCTATTCAAATTAGCGCCAACCACGCAATGAACACATCGAACTTCACGTTCCAATAAACGTCAACCAGATCGGGCGTACAATTTGCTATATCGACGAGACAACCTGTTGCGGTTAATACCAGCAAAATAGAAAAAGAGAAAAACAATTAAGTACTCTTTGAAAAAGGTGTTTTAACACCGACAGTCTAAGATATGTATTAAAAAACGATTTTATTCAGTACACACACAAGCGCACACACACACACACACACACACACACACACACACACATATATATATATATATATATATATATATATATATATGTATATATATATATATATATATATATATATATATATATATATATATGAAGCAATCCAACAAAAGATATAAGCGTCAACTAATATCTAGAGCTAAGGACTTAAGGATGCTTTGCATGAACTTTGAATTCTAATAAAATTTGATTGACACCTTATTTTATTACTTCATTTTATATTATAATATATATATATATATATATATATATATATAATCATCCATGGACACGTATTTCATCGTTATACGACTTATCAGCGTGGTTGAACCTAGCGAAATTCGAAACCAGAACCACAGAGTGGATAACGAAAAAAACAAAATAAATATCAAAATATCAAAAACAAAATAAATGACATATAAACAATAGCGATACATTCAGTATTAGCGGGATTGGCTATGTCCGTCAACGCTGGTGTGTCGTATAACGACGAAACATGTGTTCGTTGATAATTATATTTAAAAAGTATACATGTCGCTTCTCATCTGAGGGCATCATATTGGTGAATAGAAAATTATTTCCAAATAGCATTTAGGTAGAGTGCTGGTCGTTCGAAAGTATCGCTAACAAAATAAACAAATAAATCACAAACACACACACACACACACACACACATATATATATATATATATATATATATATATTGT
This sequence comes from Sepiola atlantica, assembly GCA_963556195.1. Classification (NCBI taxonomy): domain Eukaryota; kingdom Metazoa; phylum Mollusca; class Cephalopoda; order Sepiida; family Sepiolidae; genus Sepiola; species Sepiola atlantica. The sequence goes on along the minus strand of OY744536.1, from coordinate 71,566,639 downwards.
GTATATTTCGGCATATTTTCATTTAGTGTTATTAAATAACACATGTGTTTTTGTTTCATGTTACTTTGTTAATTTTTTCAATTTTTTGAATAGTCCATTTATCATTTCGATCAAATTGGTGTGATACTTTCTGTGTGTTTCTTGTTCCATTTTTTTCCTTTATTATTCACGTTTTTAACGATTAGTAATTTACTAATTTAAAATGAGCGTTTGTAGTGATGAGATGTTGCAAAGCGCGATCGAAATTCAAAAGAAGAATTTGCTAATGTTAATAGTAATTAACACTTTAAAATATTGTGACTAGTTTTGCAATCAATATTATTACTTGTGTGATATCTAGTTTTAATGCTAATGGCGTCAATAATTGTTAATCTTTTGATGTTGGTATCGTAGTGTATTGTTTTTGTATTATTAACTTAAATCTGTTTATATTGATAAGGGCCACAGTCATGTTATTAGGTTTTGACAAATTGAGCTAATGTCAGAGAGATGCAAGGTGAATCTACGGGATTGTTGTGGCAGTAAAACCGATTTAACATATGTAACATTCTTTTTTCTCTACTGTGTTTTTTGCTAGAAAAGACTTATTGTTAACTACGAAGTTTAATGTTTTTAATTTTTATAATAAATAATGGATTTTATTCTATTATTATAATTGATGGGGGATTATTATATTTTATAACTTTTTCATCCAATTTAAAGTTCAGATGCAATTGGTTATAATTGAATTTATTAATAGAATTTTTTTGTTGAGAGATTAAACTCTAAACATGATACGTACTGATATTCAGATTCGGTAAAACAATAATATTCGAGGGGGGATTTTGTTTATATATAAAGAAGAAACTTTGACTGATTGAATTTCTGATTCAGCTAACCATGAGTGAAACGTTTCACAACGATCGTATATGAAGGATTCGTGCGGATAAGTAATCATTTTTCTAACCATTAATCAGCGTTTCTTCTACTATTTCTGTATCCATATTCATGTTCTGGTTATGAAAACCATTTACGATCCAGGTTAATAATTGTTCTGAATAACTAAAGCTTCCTTTTATCGGAGTAAATATAATATAAAAAAAATTGTTTTTTTGTTGATGAACAGATTCATATAATTGTCAATCTTGTATAGTGCTATTGATTTGATAATAAAAAGGACATTTCGGAAACATATGTATACAAGGACAAATATTATCGGTATTGTATATTTTCTATTCTACTGAATTATATATATATATATAGCAAGTGAGTAAGATTTTTATTTCAAGATTTTTATTATTATATCATCTTATAACAATTTATACTCAAAGTCATCGGATTTGCAATTGTTTAAATAAATATGTATAGCAAACGAAATGTTCAGGTAGTTTACCATAAAAAATAGAAATTCTTCTAGTCAGAACCCTGAGATCAAAAGTGTAAATAGAAAAAGTGGGGTTCACCACATGGAGGTAATAATATCCGAAAACACTGAGAAAAACTATATTCATTATTCACTTTAAAAGAAGATATATTTATGGTTGCGAAAAGATTTTTCTGTTGTTATGGGTAGCATTATTAGGTTTCTGAATCTGGGAGTAAAAGTACCTCCCCTTCTTGTATTTATAACTCATCAAACATAAAATGTCAATCAGAATGAAATATAAAAAGCTATCGGAAATACAATTAGTATTTATTAACCACACAGATTGGCGAAACAGATTTCTATTACAAACAGCTATTAATCACAAATAAAAACTGACTCTATTTAATGTATAAGATTAATTGAAAGTGTTATGAACTAAATATCAGCATATTTTTACACTATGGTATTGAGCGACTTAATTATAGAGAAATGTTTCTTTTCTGTTTCAAGGCCGTGAGCGAGTTGATGCACGAGATGTAAGCATGGCTGTTCCTTATTGAAATGTGTTTATATGGACGCATAAATGTGTGCATTTATGCGTGTGCGAATGGACGAGGAATGTTATAAATTTGGTTAGCTTGGCTGTAATCGTTTTGGCAAATCAACATGAATTATTAACGAACTGCCCGAAGCGCAGTCTGCACCGGCTAATCTAGTTGATATATAAAGAGCATTCATTTGATTGTATATTTTCCTAGCTAAAACTAAATAAACATATGTAATTCCATCCCGTCACGCAAATGTTAGCGAGTAAAACACGTGCCTTTTTCTAGACATGCCGCCCACTAAAAGTGGAAATATTAAAAAGTCGGGTATGGCTGACCACATATGGAGGGAAAAGGGAAACCATCTACCCTTATGGGACGAAATAGAAATTATCGACAGGGAAGAACGGTGGAGACTCAAAGAAGCATCAGTTGACCTAGTATAGAATTTAATAATTGCATTATGGCAACCATTATGGCAACCATCAGTTATAAATAATAGATTAAACACACACAATTTTTTTCATAATTAATTAATTCATTCATTCATTTATAGAACCAATTCATTGTATACAGATTGTAATAATTAATTTACAAATTAATTTTTGCGTGCACAAATGTTTTATATATATATATATATATATATATATATATATATATATATATATATATATATATATATACATACATCATATTGCTTATCTAAGGGAGAAAACTCCAAAATGCTCAAGGAACAGTATGTACCAGTAGCTGCAATACAGCAATTTCCGCTAACAATAAAAACAACAAAAGTAACGTCATAAATTTGTAAGCAATAAATCAACAAGTAATTTCAGACAGGCCCTTCGTGGCGTACTGGTTAGCGAACTTGATTACAGTCTCTGTAATCAAGGGTTCCAATCCTGTAATAGTAAACCATGCTGATGAGCCGCTTTAACAGCGAAACACGTGTTCATAATATATATATACCTATATCATATATATATAATATATTATATATATATATATATATATATATATATATATATATATATATATATATAGTCTAAAGAAGCTTTGAGTTATTTTAAACAAAAAGACAAAAAAAAAAAGAAGGAAAATGCAGTTTAAATTCCCAGAGTAACTAACTAAATCCAAAATAGTGCAGACTTAACATTCGTTGGAAAATTCATAAATAAAAAAAAAATATAATAGTAAGTAAATAAAATAAAAAGTGGGATTAAGTATCTAACAGTGAAACAAAAACAGGAGACCTTAACGTAAGCATCTAATATTAACACGGGGATCATCAGCTGTTTACCATGTAACTGTTTCGGAGATTTAAAAACAGGACAGTTATAATATGCATGGCTCTCCAATGGTACTGATCAAACTACCATTTCCCCAATAATCAAGTGTCGAAATAATTCAGCTTAATATTTCACTTATATATATACATAAATAAATAATAATAATAATCAAATAATAATAATAATAATAATAATATACTATCCTTAAGACTACCGTGTGATATGGTAATTTGCATATCAAATAAAATTCATTATAACGATAGTAATACTACTACTACTAATAATAATACTATCTAAACACTACACCCAAGAACCATTCTGCGATATGGTAGCTAGAAATAAAATTATATAGGAATTAAAGTTGCATTTAAATATATATATATATATATATATATATATATATATAGATAGATAATGAAGCGATGAAGTGGATAGAATTTGTATAGCTTACAGATTTATTTATTCATTAAGTTTCAAACAAGGAATACACATACAAAAAAGACCTTTAAACCATGGCTTATCGTCAGAAGGGCTGATAAATAATAATTGAATATTAATGAATATTAATGACTATTTTTCAAAATCCTCCACATTTGCATGTCCAGGGTATTCACCTCTTATAAGAGGAGGAAACCCTGAAAAGGCAAATGTGGAGGATTTTGAAACATATACAAAATATAAAAAAAGGGAAAATGTCTAGATTTAACTCCTGGAAAAAATCAAAGATGCCTCGAGTTATGGGCAGAGTGTTGTCGGACAAGTCAGACATAGACTGAAGTTTATTTGTATCAAATATGGTTGCATTAAAGAAAAGATTGTGGATTTTATTACCGATTCCATTTGTGGTATTATATTTTGGGTGTAGGGTTAGGGTTAAAATATAAATTCTTTATTTGCCAAACAACTTCAATGCATATATGATTATTTTGAGCTTTCTAAGACATCACTGACGAGTTTCCTTCACTATTCTGGTATTTTTATAACCTTCTTCAATTCTTCAGTGGTCAATCTTGTGTCATTTCCCAACTTATCCGCATAAGTCATTGCTGGTCTATCTCTTCTTAGCTTTCCCAGGGTTGGTTCACAGAGTAACACTTGGTGTCCCAGCTCTTCTTTCCCCTTCAAATGTTCCCAATGAACTTCAACCTTCTTACTTTCAATGTTGATGCAATGCTTCTTAGTCTACTATATAGCTCTTTCTTTGTTGTTACTCCACCCTTCCATCTGGTGATACCAGATCAGACTGTCTGAAGATACCAACTGCCTGACCAAAAAGGCACCAAACATTGATGTAAGCTAAAATTCTCATACTGTCCAACTTTAATATATTCTTATTTCGAGCTTTCTCAGACATCACTGACGAGTTTCCTCCAGAGATAACCTTTTTCAATTCTTCAGTGGTCAATCTTGTGTCATTTCCCAACTGATCCGCATAAGTCATTGCTGGTCTATCTCTTCTTAGCTTTCCCAGGGTTGGTTCCCAGAGTAACACCTGGTGTTCCAGCTCTTCTTTCCCCTTCAAATGTTCCCAATGAACTTCAACCTTCTTACTTTCAATACTAATGCAATGCTGCTTAGTCTACTATATAGCTATTTCTTTGTTGTTACTCCACCCTTCCAAGTAGAACCAATAGGTGCTCTCAACATTCAAGTGTTCGTCCCATCTAACCTGCTTCTCGCGACGCTTGTAAGTGTTCAGCTTTCAACACCGTGCAGCAAAAGACTCTCCACTGTTGATTTGATGAACTGGATTTTAAACTTCCATCTTAGGTTTTATTTCCAAAGCTTATCCAACAAAATCTGTGTGTTTCCAAACCAATTCGGACTTACACGTCTTTTTCATTGTTTTCTATCCATGAACAAAGATATTTGAAATCATCCACTTGTTTTATTACATTTCCCTTCGTTACATTTAGCTCTGCGTCTGCATTGTTGGAATAATAAGCAATGATGAAATGAAAAAAAAGATTTGCTTCACACATTCACCAACATTGGTTCACCGTCTGCTACGAATCGAACATAAACTCATAAACATTCCAACTAATTTTCCCTTTCGTTAGCGAAATTACGATGAAATGTGCTTGAATAACAAAAATAAACCTGTACCGACGAGGACGTTTAACAGAATTATGAAAAATTTACAAAAGTAAATATTCATCCAGATAGAAGACGATGCACCTTTCTCGTTTACAGCAGTTGACACCAGTATATATTGGAATCGACAACTGTAAACTATGGAGATACACGCAAATGCCCAGATATATAAATTATTCTTTTTTAATAAAAAAAATATTGTTAATATCTATAGAAATATATATGTCTCGTATTTTTTCCTTCCACTCGCCAGTATTGATGACGTAACAGCACCGCCGGTCAAATTTTTTCCTTCCACTCGCCAGTATTGATGACGTAACAGTACCGCCGGTCAAATTTTTTCCTTCCACTCGCCAGTATTGATGACGTAACAGTACCGCCGGTCAAATTTTTTCCTTCCACTCGCCAGTATTGATGACGTAACAGTACCGCCGGTCAAATTTTTTCCTTCCACTCGCCAGTATTGATGACGTAACAGTACCGCCGGTCGGACGATTCGGACACTGGTTTTAAGTATTATGAACCCTGGCTTTGAAATGCGATGGAAATACGTCTTGTATTTTAAATGTATACGCAATTCATGAGATTTAGACAGTGTTTCAATCTTCTGAGCAACATTGGTAAATTTAATCTTCAATTTCTCTCAAACTAATAAACTTAACAATATTTCTCTCAAACTAATAAACTTAACAATATTTCTCTCAAACTAATAAACTTAACAATATTTCTCTCAAACTAATAAACTTAACAATATTTCTCTCAAACTAATAAACTTAACAATATTTCTCTCAAACTAATAAACTTAACAATATTTCTCTCAAACTAATAAACTTAACAATATTTCTCTCAAACTAATAAACTTAACAATATTTCTCTCAAACTAATAAACTTAACAATATTTCTCTCAAACTAATAAACTTAACAATATTTCTCTCAAACTAATAAACTTAACAATATTTCTCTCAAACTAATAAACTTAACAATATTTCTCTCAAACTAATAAACTTAACAATATATATACTTCATTTTTGCATTCAAATGACGTTGGAGAATCAATATAAAACCATAATTTTCTTTTGTTCTTACAGTTTCTTATTTCCGTATTTCGATTAAAGTTTATTTTTCGTCTTTCATTTTACACAAACATTTTTTTTTTCAAATTTAAACTCATTTTTCATACACGTATTTAATAGCAAGTCAGGATAAATGTATTTTTAATCCAACTTTGTCAATTATCAGAGCGAAGTAGTATATATCGTGGAATTGTGAAAAACATTTTACATCAAAATCACAGCAGAAAAAAAATACGGTGTAATTACAGACTGAGTCTTGATAAAAGTTTCGTAAGTTGAAGTGTATAAAGGCATATATATATATATATATATATATATATATATATATATATAACATTCACATGTTATATGAGTTAGAACATATACATAGAAGATATTGTCAAGACTGCTGTAAGGAAGATGGGTTCCCTCTGCCGCGCGCTAAAGAAGTTCTCACACCTTCCAGTATCATATATATATATATATATATATATATATATATATATATATATATATACAAAGCCACCATTCGCCCATGCATAGAATATTGTTGTCACATCTAGGCTAGTGTAATAACTAATAGCCTCTCCCTCTTAGACAGGGACCAAAATAAAGGCTATAATCTAATATATCCCACATTATCTAATAAGCTCCAGCTCCTGTCCCATCGTCGCAATGTTGCAGCCCTGTACACGTTTTACAAGGATGTTAATGGAATGTGCTCCGATGAACTTGCCTCACTGGTGCCACTTCGACATAAATACTCCTGTCTAACCTGTCAGTTAGCAAAATCCCACCCTTTAACTGTAATGGTTACAAAATGCTAGCAGGCTTTATACTCTAATAACTTCTTTTCTTGAACTCCTAGCTTTTGGAATTCCCTCCTTGCTCTCTGTTTTCACTGATTGCACCAACAACCAGAAATGTAAATGTAATATGAACAAAAATCACTTAATATGTCCCTGTGCGTGTGGCCTCTTCATTCACAGTATCCCCTTTACGTCTCAGTGTCAATGTTCTTTGTTTGAGATGTGTGGAAATATATGGAAATATATATATATATATATATATATATATATATATATATATATATATATATATATGTATATATATATATGTATGTATCTATAGAAATTACTATTTTATTATCTGTCAACATAAAAGTTATTTCTTAGTATTTGTCAACAAAAAACTTAAGTTGCCATATATATATATATATATATATATATATATATATATATATAGAGAGAGAGAGAGAGAAAGAGAGAGAGAGAGAGAGATAATACTTTAAAAATATAAATAATATCTTTAACCAGTAGCTTATCAGGATAACAACAAAGCTCAATATAGTATATAGAGCAATAATATTAATTGAATGACGTAATAAAATATAATATAATATATATATATATATATATATATATATATATATAATATATATATATATATATATATGATTACTAGAACTGAGTTAATCAATGTTTGTTTCCTTAAGACTTTTCTGGAGTAACATCGAGATTTTTCAAACATAACCCAATCCCTAACATCAATGAATATTTTATTATGAATTTTGCATGACCAAAATACATGTATTTTGATCACACAAAATTCATAATTCAAAATAAAATATTCATTAGGTATTGGGTTATGTTTGAAAAGACTCTCCATTTTTATGGTTTGCAATTTACTCAGCAAGTCACCCATCTTTTTCTAAGTTTCTCTCTATTATACCCACCTTTTTTTAGTGTATGCTGTGTGACCTGTCCGCTTTTATTTTATACCCTGTCTATCGTCTCTCTCTCTCTCTCTCTCTCTCTCTCTCTCTCTCTCTCTCTCTCTCTATGTGTGTGTTTATTAACAGTTGAAGGTAATAAAGAAAGGAACTAATTAAACGATTGGTATAGTCCATTATAAACAGCAGCGAATATCACCGCAGCAGTAATATTATTTGACCCTCCTGTAGAGAGCGGGAGAAAGAGAGCAAAAAGAGACGTATTTAAAAAAAATTTTTTTTTTACATTTTTTAAATTTAAATGACTTAACAAACTCACTTTCTATATTCAAACAATCTAATCTGAACCAAATGGATAGTCAAACGTGTCACCATTTGTCTAGTAATCATATTGCTTATCTAGCCACACTGAAAAGCTGTGGATGACTATATATATATATATATATATATATATATATATATATATATATATATATATATATATATTCGGTCGCATATTTTTGCTAGGTTGAGAGGATGATATGATGATGAACAAACTACATACACTGACTCCAAAGGAGGAGGTAATCACTGAAAGGATAATATCATAACGAACGACCCCCCCCCAAAAAAAACAGTAGGAGTTAATGCCTGGGAGCATGATATCATGACAACAGAATAGATAGTACACTACCGCCTCCCCCCAAAAAGTAAAAAGTTATACTTGGAGGATAATATCGTGAGGACCGAACGTATACTATATTGCCTTCTTCCCAGAAGAGGAGGTAATGCCTAGGCGGAATGTATCATAACAAATGAGAATATACTATACAGAATTAAATAAGCACACACACTTGTTAGTGTTAATATAGTTAGGATAGGTTGAAAACACATTCACATTTATTTATTTAGATAACATTGAAAACAATGGCAATATTCATTGTTCACGTGAAACGCCGAAATGAAAATTAGGCGGAAAAATATAATTGCCATCTTTATAAATAAAGAGAAATATGCTAGCTAAGGAAGAACGATAAATTTCATAATTTTCTATCTATTTAAAAAAAATGTTTATAAACTTGAATCATCGTTTTTCGTTAGCTAGCTTCTTTCTCTCCATGTTTAGATGGCGACTATATTTTTCCGGCCTAATTTTATTTTTGGCGTTAAACGCGTACGAATAAACTTGCCATAAAAGCGTAAAAGCCCGAAGTTGTTTTTTTTTTTTTAATTTTTTTTTTTTACTAAAGTATGGTTTAAGTTATAAATATATATAAGTTGTTTATGAGTAATGTCAAAACCTATTTGACTCTTAATAATTTACGTGACTAAACTAAATAAAAGGAGTATTTCAGACTAATGTTAATAGAGTAATCTAAAAAAAAAACTTTTTTTTCTATTTCAGTCGCGTAAATTGAACGAAAATAAAATAAGAGAAAAAATGTAACTAGCTGTGTTTCATTATTTACTTAGGGGACGGGCGAGAAATGTTGATAACAGGATTAATTAAGAAGTGAAAGAAAACTTCAAATAAAAAATTAAATTTAAACAGAAAATTCAATTTTATTGTTTTGTATTTTAATTTTCTCTTTTATCTCGTAAATAAAAACATGTGCTTCGACAATCACTTTCTCCGGTCGAATATCATTGCTAGCCTGAAAGTATGATATTATGGTGAACGAAGATATATTACACTGCTCCCGATTTAGAGGATGCTATCATGATTAACGAACACCAAGCCCTCAACCAAAAGGGGAGGTAATTCCTGGGGGTAAATCCTATGACAACAGAACCAATACAATACCCATCCGCACTAATACAACAAAGGAGGATGTAATACGTGGGAAGATTCCCCTACCCTTATAAACGGAGGAGGTAATTCCTGAGAGGAAGGTCTTATGATCACAGAACCGATACATTATTGTATGATTCCTTAGCATGTTGGCTAAGCTCCAAGTGTAGTATCTGTTTTTCACATCTCAGCGACGTTTGACTGTTTACTAATGCTATAAGTTTTCATGTAAATTATCTCCCTTGAAAATTAAATTCTAAGAAGTTTTTTAAACGCTATCCTTTTTTCATAAAATTACTTTAATTAATTTTATTAATAATTATTAAAATAGTAATATCGATAAAACTATTGCGTATATAGAAAAATGTGTAGAATATTAATTTATTAGAAAATTAAAAAAACATAAATATGTAAATTAGCAATATCGATTTTTCTTTTAAGGAGTTTGGAAATTACTATATACACGGTATTTCAAACTATTTTTGTATCATTAGAATTAAATAAACCTAACCAATTTTGATGTTAAGATAGTTCGGATAGATAGAAAAAATTCGCATTTATTCATTTATATATATATATATATATATATATATATATATATATGTGTGTGTGTGTGTGTATGTGTGTGTGTGTGTGTGTGCGCGCGTGTGTGTGTGTAATCGTTCGACGAAAAATCATAAGCTGACAAGTGGGTGAAAAAATACAGAAAAATAATAGTGAATAAACGTGTAACCTATTATTCCGTGTTGGACGATATTAGAAGAGGGTTAAAAACGTCAATTTCTTTTTCTGTTTTAGTTTTTTGTTAGAATATTAGGAGACAAACAAAAATAGGAATTGCTTCCCAAATCGTAGATTACACTCAGCACGAAATAGTAAGTGACACATTTTTGTTTATTTATAATATTTTTTTATTCAATTCTTCACTTACTTGTGTGCTTATGATTTTCCCTCGGCTGATTACACCTATATACATATAAATATACATGTATACATGAAACAAACATAGACACGATACTCTCATTTTATAAACAAGTAAAGATTGAGAATAAAAATTGAACAAAGTACAATATCTATTAAGTCATCAGTTGTTCAATACAAAGGGTTTTAAATAAAAGAGATTTTTGTATTCCTTCCTTAAGCCATGGCTTTTCAAAGAAAATATTATTGTCAGAGGAGAGCAAACAGATAAGTTGGTAAGGGAAATTACTAATATCAAAATTTTAAAAGATATAAAAATAAAGAATATATAAAATGTAAAAAGAAAAAAAATCACCGTTGAAAGTACCATGAGAGTTCGTAGAAGCAGGTTCGAATTAAGGTAAAATCCAGTTCTATTTTCAGAAAATATTGGCATCTAAAGTTGTAAAGATTCGTTTAAGTTGTGAAAAGGCAAAGACCATTAAATGGCCAAGACTATCCGTCCACTTGGAAAAAGTTGCGGTGTGTGAAAGTTTAGAATGTCAGTAGCGTATTAAAAGTCATTTGGGAAACTTCCATGGGCTTTGCAGAGACAGTTTTTTTTATAAAGATAACTGTATAAAAAAACTGTCTCTTTTCATTATTACAACAATAATTAATAATAATAATGATGATGATGATGATGATGATGATGATGATGATGATGATGATGAAGAACTTTTCCGGCTAGAATTTTATTCCAGACAGAAGACCGTTAATAGCCTCTTATTCTCTCTCTCTCTCTCCCTCTCGCTCTCTCTCTCTCTCTCTCTGTTCTGTTTTGTCACCCATTAAGCTCGGGTTATGTTGTTTGAATCAGTGAGTTTCCAAACAACTTATAAAAGAAAAAGAAAAAAACAAATTAACTTTTTTTCTGCTCGCACTTTCTCTCTCTCTTTTTTCTTCTTCTTCTTCTTCTTCTTCTTCTTCTTCTTCTTCTTCTTCTTCTTCTTCTTCTTCTTCTTCTTTTCCAACTACGGGATAAATAGTATCACTGACTGTATTAAAAATAAATTTGTATGAATTAGGATGGTACAACTTTGTTGACCGGTTTGATTCTGGTGTTGGCATTTTTTCAGGAGGGATCACGTAATCGTTGCCAACACCCCTAAGTGAAAGTGGTATTATGGAATCGACTTTCACTTAGGGATGTTGGCAACCACTATGTGGTCCCTCCTGCAAGAATGCCGACACCAGTATCAAACCGGTCAACAAAATTGTACCATTCTGATTCATACGGCTGTGGTGATAGTCTTTTTTTGTTCTACTCTTTTTATTATTTTCTTTCTTTTTTCCTTTCGAGAGAAAGAGAGAGAGAAAGAGAGAGAGAGAGAGAGAGAGCGTGTGTGCGTGCGTGCGTGTGTGCGTGCGTGTGACGGGAGCGAGATTGATAGACGTTGTCTGCAGTTAGAGAGGGTGAAAGTCAGTAGGGTCACTTGATAAGTTATTCACAAATGACGGCTAATTAGAACAATTAAAATAGAAGTGTTTTCAACATAACTCAATCCCAAAACGGACGAATAATTTTGCATGTAGTTTGTGCCATTAAAGTATATAGGAAAAAAGCCATAGGCAAATAAATGTTGATTAACTCAGTTTTAGTATAATAACTAGCAGAAAGACCCGACGTTTCCCAGGATTGAATGGAGATCACTGCTATGTATCACTCTGCTCATAACACCATTTTACTTTCTCTGTTTTTACTGCCCTCCTCCTTCCGTTTCGCCCCTAATATAGTCAGAAGAAGCTGAAATGTTAGAAAACTCTATGAATTAGTGTCTTATACATAGAGTTTAAATTTCATTTATCGGATATATTTATCTGAGGTTTTTAGAGGTTCTGTCCCCATGTGTCACTTAGAGGTGGGAGCACGTAGGTTCAAGACCACTTCCATTGTTTTCCTCAGAAAATTTTATACATATAATTTAAATGTAAAAAAGTAGAATATGTGCCCTCGTAGCACTTAAAAATTCGGAAAAAATTCTATTGTCTTCGCGGGTAAATTTTACATAAGAATACATTTTAAGATTTTATGTAGATTCTCTAACCTTTCTTTCTGTAGGAAACACACACATCACACACAGATACATACACGCAGACACTAAGTTATATGTATATATAAATATATATATATATATATATATATATATATATATATATATATATGTGTGTGTGTGTGTGTGTGTGTGTTATATCGTAAGAATAACAATAAGTAAATATGAAACCCAAGACAGGTTACAAGAATACTTAATTACAATAAGTTGGTCGCCATTACCGGCTCTAGGCAAACGTCCTAAGCAGTTCTCCTTGGTAAGGGAAAAAGTGTCGAGTTTATAGTGACCTGAGGAATCCATCCTGTCACTATAGGCGAATCCGGATCAGTCCACAACACCTCCCCTTTAGATTTATTTCTTCCTGGAAATATATATTTTCCTCTTTGGGTCAATCTCTAGACATTTTGTTGAATTTGTCTGTCTTTTCGTCTTACTACAGTAGCAGGAGTAGTGGTAAGGTTTGTAGGAATCAGTACATCAAAAACATCGTAAAGTACCTCCATGAGTTCCTAATGTGAGTTTTGTTTTTGAACATATCTGCGTCTCAACTGATTTACATGACGGAGTTTTCCCACTCCGGGCCCCGAACCATGTATATCAGGCTTCCTATTCTCCAGGTGACAATACCGTCTTCCCAGAACATTTTACTCTTTCTGTAATTCTTTAAAAACACTTTTTCACCAACATTAAAATGTTTCGTCTTACCATCCGTGTTTGTAAAATGTTTTTTCTTCAATGGCAACAATTTGTCAAAAATAGTTTTAATTTTTCTTACAAACATCATATTCGCCGCAATGTTTCTGTTCGGTGTGACCCTGTAAACCCTTAAGAATTGTTGGATCTTCCACTCATCGTTTACTTCACCTCCAGCTTTTCTTAAAGCTCCTTTGAAGGTATCTACAAACTTTTCTGCCTGCCTGTTACTTCTCGAGTGGTAAGCAGGTGTAGTAATATGTTTTACCCCCAAAGTTTTTGCAAAACATGTTAAATTCTCCTGAAGTGAATTGGGTCCCATTATCTGTGACAATTTCATCAGGTAATCCAAACTTGGCAAACAGTTCATGCAAAAATTTATTGTTATGGCAGATGTTGTTTTTTTTGCATTTCAGAATCTCTGGCCATTTTGTTAAATTGCCCACCACAATCAAATAATATGCACCATTTAGCGGTCCAACAAAATCTAGATGTAGTCTAAACAATGGCGTGTCCACATTCGGCCATGATGCTGTCATTATTGGTGGTGCTTTAGCTGCTAGAGCACAACCTCTACAGCTCTTAACTTTCTCTCAATGTCATGGTTCATACCTGGCCAAAAAACATAAGAACGCATAAGCGATTTCATTTTGCACATTCCTGGAAGACAACAATGAAATTCCTTTAACAGTCTCTTTTGTAATGCCACCGGGATGATGACGCGCTCGACGTACATTAAAATTTCGTCACAAATTGAATAGTTATTGCTTGCCGGCGAATTTATATTTCCCCTTTGTTTGCACTTCACTTTATGCATCATGCTTTTAATAAAATTATAACTTTTAGATTTTATTTTTATTTCTTACGCAGTCACTGGGAGTTCGCGTACAGTGCTAACCAGTACTTCTTTTATTTCACTTTCAGCTTTGAGTGATGCGATTACCGTATCTTCCATTGGTTCACAATATTTTGGAATTAATCGAGACAAGCCGTCCGCATGGCCTAACTTCTTTGAAGGAATATATTCCATTTTGAAATCATAATTTAGCAGAATAGTGCCCCATCGCTTTAATTCATGTATGAACTGGGATTTCTTTTTTTTTATCCAAAAATCGAAAGTAATGGATAATGATCCGTCTGTAAAATAAATTTATGGCCATAAATGAATTTGTGAAATTTTTTAATCCCAAAAATGATGGATAAACTTTCCTTCTCGATCTGACTATAGTTTTTCTCAGTCGAGATTATACCTCTACTCGAATGAGCAATGGTTTTTGTGCCCCCTAAATTGTCTTCATGGAGTAGTACGGCTCAGATACCGCAATTGCTCGCATCAGTAGTCAAAATTATTTCTAATTTCGGGTCATAATGTGTTTAAAAACGTCTGGACATTTGGGTGAAGCGATTCATGAAATGCTCACGAAACCCTTCACAAATCTCCCGAGCCGACACAAGCACGTGTCCTTCCTGACTTTTTAGTTCACGAATATATCGGTCTGAGTTGCGACGTAGTGGAGCTCTACGTTCTTTAGCGTCAACATTCACGGCTTCGTTGGACATTCTTTCTAACCTAGCCCTGACTACCGTCATACCGTTCGTTAGCCGAGCGTTTCAGGTCCCCCTTAGCTAAATCTATGCCTAGGGAATCTCCCCAATCAACCGCGCGGGCCAGATTATTTTTTAAACACTTTTAGCCTTATTTAAGGCGAGGCGTTGACTATATTTCACAGAAAAGCGCCTAAATACCACATTTGGCGTTAACCCATCACTTACTCTCGGTTACCACCCCACTTAGCCCTTTTGAAAATTAAATGTTAGCCTGTCCCGGAAGTCACGTATCTCTAGTAAGGATGTAATTAACTTCCAGTAACCAGCTAACTTAGGGGTTCTATTTTCTACTTCCAAACTGGCCATAAGTAATTTGTGGTCAGAATGGTCTAACCAGATGAACGTGGGACAAGAGATATAGTCTACGTTGCCTCTTCTCACTAACAACCGATCCAAGTAAGTACTTAGAGCGGTAGGCCCGTTAGAAAGCCACACCCACCACTCCCGCCTCGGGTGATCGACACAAAACCTGTCGACTAGATCACATTCAGTCATCAGATCAGACAGCCTTGTATAACACCCATCCAACCCTCTATGCCCACCCACCCTATCTATTTTGGGATCAAGGATGGTATTCCAATCTCCCAGTAAAATTAACCGCTCCAACCCCCGGAAAAAGAAAGCCCTCTCCCGAGCGATATTAGGCGCATAAACCTTGACGATTCGAAACCTGGCACTTTTCACGGCAACATCGGCCACGACCAGTCTGCCATCAGCATCCGCGTGAACAACGTTTACCATTGCGGAGAGGGTGCGTCTTACTAACAAGGAAACTCCCCTAGCACAACGGTCACTGAATGCTGAAAAAACATCAAAATACTTCGACATCAGTCGGTGATCATTGATCGAATCATAGTGAGTTTCCTGTAACGCAGCCACATCTATGTTAAAGGACATGAAGTCCCCCAGTATGTGTGAAGTTTTGCTTAAGCACCTCATGCCCCTCGTGTTCAAACTCTGTAGAAGCAAGTTCGTGGCCATCTGCACTATTCAGAGTCAATCACCGGACTGAAATCTTCGGGACGTACGATGCCGCAGACTTGGCCGAGACTGCCCGTAAGCCGGTTGGACGTAAACTGTCTATCTCTAGCGATGCCTCCGACATCCAGTGGGAAGGTTGGTTTGAGGGACTTAAAAATGAGGGGTGGGCGTAAATGGGGACCCTCCCTGTGAAAAGAGACTTCAGCTGTTTGAGGGAGTCATGCCCCTCCTCCACCAATCTCAGGCCCGGTATTGCATTATTTGCTGCCTCTACCGTTTTCCATAGCCCTTAGTGCGCCCCCACCCTTGTACTCCTAATCAATGTTGTTATCAAGGGGCATTAGGAAAGTTTTTAGGGTTTCTAACTTCGAGTTCCCGGACCTGAGTCAGGTGCTGCAGCAGATTAAGGACTCCGCGTTGCCTAGGATTTGAGTCCCTTGTGGCGTGATGGGGATCCACATCACAAATTTGATCCCCAGGTAGGAAGGGATTTTTCTTGTTTTGCCCTTGCTCGAGGGGGGTGCAGACCTACTGCTAATTTTTTGCTCCTGCTCTTTCTCAACGGACACCGAGCTGGAGCGAGCTAGGGGGAAATTAAAAAGTGAGATGAATTTCTGCCCAGAAGGAGGAGAGGATTGGGTGGTGGGGGTCTGAGCAGAAGAGATAGTTATCTCTTTTGACATAGGGGGAGGGGGGGGAATGGGGCCCAGCTTCCTTTGCTTTCTTCGTCTTATGTTTTGATTTTGTGTCTGTCGTAACTGCTGAACCAGAGTTTTCCTTTTCCATTGCGTAGTCAATGACGGACCCCCCCTCTGATTCAGACGCCGAAGGAATAGACAACTTCCTGTTTGGTGCTGATGAATTTGCACGCTGTGGGATTTTTGGTGTGGGGCGACCCTTCAGGTAACCGAACTCTTAATTCTTCGGGGTGCTTCACCTTTGTTGGAGAGAGACTTTGGTGGTTTTGGAACTGCCATTTTGGTAGTTGTAATGTTTTTTTTACAACCGTTGTCCATCCATCTTTTGTGGTATTTCCACCTCCTGTCTGTTGAATAGGAGCTGCTGGTGCCACAGTTTTTGCGCCCGAGAACTTCTTCAGGCAGAGTTTTTGGACATGTGCCCGGCTGCTCACAATGCCAACAATGTCAACAATGTGGCCTGCTTTCGACTATGACACTCATAGTCAATGTGTTGCAGGAATCTTCTTGAAATTTGCATGATCAATGCTCATTTCAATATGGTAGTCCCCTACCATGATATTACTGGGACCCCGTACTGGAATTACTGCCTCAACATATTGGTTACCTACAGCTCCAAGTTGTTTAGAGCTAATGTCACAGGGGACGGATAGAGACTGTTGTTCGCCTTTTGTTGCGGTATTAAGGCTTCAGGCAGAGATGTCTCCACCTCAAGGTAGTTTTAGAAAGCTTCTCTGCTTCCTGGCTATTTGTGAGCAAAATATCCCACCTTGCGTAGCTTCTTCTACATATATAAGATACCAGGATTTTTAGCTCTCATAGCAAGTGCGCCATATTGTCCTTAGAGGCCCCAGTCAGCCCCTTTGTCTTAACGTCTGTTGAACGATACTATTCTTTTGGCCAGCCTTTCAACAGCTTCCGGTGCGACTTTGAGAGCGTTGCCGTCTGTTAGGCGTTTGTAGGTTGTGTCAAAGAGCTGACGGTAATCATCCGGGACTAGCTGTGATTGGGGTCCGCATGTTGCTGCTTTAGATGTTGATTGTTGTGGGGACAAGAAAAGAGTTGTTGGAACAGATTTTGGTGTTGATTGATCTGGCGGAATAGTGCTGTTACAGCAGTCGTTTGTCTGTTGAGTGCGAGGGAGGGACTGTCGGTCTGCAGGAGACATCGCTGGTGTCTTAGGTGCCGGTTGTGGTAAAGTCCCACCTCCCCGATTGCTGGCGGCACAAACTGCTCCACTTTTCGGGCTGTCCGGTGTTGCGACCCCCATCTTTTTTTCTGGATCTGGACTGTCTGGTTGACATTCTTGTCTGCGCAGGTTTGGACTTACAAGTGCTGATGTTGCTGCTGCTACTGCTACTATCTCTGGCATTGTGTTCTAGGCCAGATCCGACATTATCATCATAGCAGCCTCCCGGTCGCAGGGCCGTCCTTTCTTCTGGCGTCTGATCTGGATCGGTCGCTCCTTCCTCTTGGAACTCCACCGTCCTAGCTGGCATTACTCCTGCATTCAGGATACTTTTCCTCCTGCGAGCAGGCGGACTGACAGTTAAAGCCCGTCGACCAACTGGTGGGGTGGGGACTCTATCCAACAGACCCAGATCACCTCTCCCAGCTGAACTAGGACCTACGCTACGGGGGTCAATAGCGATGAAGTTATAGGCAGAGCTGCCGCATATGGAGGCAAGCTCCAATCTACTTCCAGTGCTATAGACGGCACTTGCGAAAGTACTGGGCATGACGCTTCAGGTGTCATGTCCGTGTCCAAAGTATTGGCCTGCTCCAGCGGCCAGATGTTTTTTAGGCATCTGAAAACCAGAGCTCGAGCTAGGCACTAATCCTATACCGGAGCTCGGACCAGTCCTCCCCTCATTAGTTTTGCCTTTGCACAATGACTAAAAAACAAAGCGCTAATAAGTATATAAAAAAAGGTAAAGTAAATAACCAGTTCTGAACCAGGTTCAAACCCGCCGATTTGAACTTGGAAGAACATCCGCTACATGTGACTCTAGTTGTTTAACTAAGTCCGGCCAGCTGCTTAAGTCGAGCCTGGGTTCAGAACGAACCTGAAAAAATATAAAACAAAAAAATAGTGCCAAAGAGAGGTGATCACCCAAAAGGGGTGGGAAGAGAAATGATGTTCAACAGGGGCTCGCCCAGGGGACAGAGAGAGTCTCCGGTCGAAAGAGACACAAGAAGCCGAGTAGCTAGTCGCCTAACAAAAAACAAAAAAACAATTCAATCATCAGAAATTTTTGTAAAGAACTCTCCGCTAAGCGGCTCTCCTTAGTAAGGGAAAAGGTGTTGCCTGCGAATCCATCCTGTCACTCTGGGTGAATCAGTCCACCACAATATATATATATATATATATATATATATATATATATATATATATATATATATATATATATATATATATATATATATATATATATGCACACACACATATACACACATATATATGTATATCTGTAAGTAAAAATAATGAATATTTATATAAAAATTATTGTTATTGATCCTCTTCTACAAGGATTGGACCTCTTGTAGAATTCATAGTAGACTATGCGTAATGCGACGTTCCAGCCTCCGCTGTAGAACAGTATATAACTAAGCTTACTGTATATGTCCGACGATTCGACATTATATAGAATTTAAATTCTCTTCTTTCTCATGTTAATTGATGGTGGCTTAGGGGGTGAATACAAGGCTGCAAAGTCAAAGGTGAATTTACAACTAGGTTTGAAACCTTCAACCAGTAGTAATAATCATCTCCTACACTGAATATTGTGTAAGCATGAAACGCATGCGTCTGTAGGTAAAAATAATAAATATTTATATAAGAAATATTATATATATATATATATATATATATATATATATATATATATATATATATATATAAAAAACACATTGTGGTTATTTCTTTTCATTATCAGCTGAGATATATTTGGTCATCTCTAATAAATAAATTTCACTTTTTAAAAGAGCCAATCAATTTCCTATTGACTCCATTCCGCCGTGAAGTCTCGAGTCTTCTTTTTTGGCTTTCTCATTTTACTGAGCATAAATTTTGACAAGAATAAAACTATGCCAATACAAATCTCTTCATGTAGAATAATATTTTCTTGTTTAATTTCATTTCATTTGTTATTTTTCTGAGACGGAAGAAAATCTAACCTAAATCCGGCGAGAAGCCTACAATTTCGAAGCCAACGTTGCTAAGCGACACGGATTTATCCGTATAAGCTGTCCTCCTTCTCAATGTCCGAAACAAAAAGACGTAAGAATAAATGGCATTACGGATTATTTTAAGACGAAAATTAATGGTTTCGAGTCGGATCCATTATTCGGATGCATTATAAAATCTTGTACGGTTGCAATTAACGTTAAAATGCAAATTATGTAAGCACCAGGTTTGAGTTCGGCAAAGTGTTGATACCTTTAGCATAATAGCAAAATTTTAAGCCGTGCGCCATTCATTGAGCTCGGGTTTAATGGTTGTAATCAGGAAAAAAGTGAGTTTGCAAAGCTAGTTGAATTTTTAGAAAGACAAAATCCAAAATTAGTTTTTCTGTTTGTCATATCTCCATTTTCTCTCTCTCTTTCTTCTTCTTCTTCTTCTTCTTCTTCTTCTTCTTCTTCTTCTTCTTCTATACGTTATTAATACTTGTGGTGATATTCCCTATTATTAATAATGAACTGACCTTCTGTTTTGTAATTAGTTTTATTACTTTTCAGTGTTAAAAACAGAATAGGGAGAGAGAGAGAGAGAGAGAGAGAGAGAGAGAGAGAGAGAGAGAGAGAGAGAGGGTGGGGGGGATGGAGAGCCACTGTGTAAAATAAGAGCGCGGGGATCATACACCATAGAATGAGAGAGGGCGAGAGTAATAGAGTGTAATATAGTAAGAGATGTATGATTTGGTGAATGAATTTCAAATTACGGCTAATTAGAACAATTAATTAAAACTCAAACCCCAAACCCCAAACCCCAAAACCCAAACCCCAAACCCCAAACCAAGGAATATTTTAAATGCATTTTGTGCAATTAAAATCAATAGAGAAAAACCTTAGGGAAACACACGTTGATTAATTCAGCTTTAGTAAAATAATAAAAATAACAAAGATTGAAATAATTGTAGACCACCCGAACAGTCGTTTACTCATATTACGATCAACACGTTATCAACTGAATCTTTCTAAGGCTTTTCTCAAATGAATGCCTGTAAGGTACTTCAAATAGTTATGCGTGATGTTGCTGCTATTGCTTATATGTCACGTAGCCATTATCTTAGTCTAGGGGATTCACTTATAGCTCATCAAGTTGTCAGCTATCAAAAAAAGTACTGCAAATCTAGACTTAGTATATTTCAGTAATTCATCGTCTAGTCATTTTAAAACACAAAGAAAACGCGAACAAACGGATGTACGTTGCTTAACTGTTACGGCTTACTCTTACACGCACCCACTTGAGCCCCATCGATGGAGCAAAGTACACGGCGACCTCGCTTCTCGAAATCAAGTGTACTCTCTGTAGTTTTACGATCTGTTCACTGTATTGATGTGTTTTTATTTTTACACATACTTTTTCTGAGCAACAAAACACAAATATTTATTTTAATAATTTACCTACCGACTTTCCGAAAAACAACCTGTCAAAACACTCCAGCCTTGAATTCCAAATACGACCAAATCTCACCCGACACATTCCATTCGCTAACTTATACTTTAAGTAACCTACATTTCTCACGTTAAATATTGTTAGAATTATACAAAAATGTGTTATTAGTTTGTTTTGATTTTTTACGAAACTAGGCGACTTATTACTTTCTAAATAATTTTAAGATTCTGTTTTTAACTTCAAAGTAGAAAATTTTAATTAAAGATTATTTTTGCGTAACTTACTTATCTGCATATAATATTAAAATTTTAATTAAAGATTATTTTTGCGTAACTTACTTATCTGCATATCATATTAAAATTTTAATTAAAGATTATTTTTGCGTAACTTACTTATCTGCATATCATATTAAAATTTTAACTAAAGATTATTTTTGCGTAACTTACTTATCTGCATATCATATTAAAATTTTAATTAAAGATTATTTTTGCGTAACTTACTTATCTGCATATCATATTAAAATTTTAATTAAAGATTATTTTTGCGTAACTTACTTATCTGCATATCATATTAAAATTTAAATTAAAGATTATTTTTGCGTAACTTACTTATCTGCATATCATATTAACATTTTAATTATCTGCATATCATATTAAAATTTTACTTATCTTCATATCATATTAAAATTTTAATTATCTGCATATCATATTAAAATTTTAATTATCTGCATATCATATTAAAATTTTAATTATCTGCATATCATATTAAAATTTTACTTATCTGCATATCATATTAAAATTTTACTTATCTGCATATCATATTAAAATTTTACTTATCTGCATATATTAAAATTTTACTTATCTGCATATCATATTAAAATTTTAATTATCTGCATATCATATTAAAATTTTAATTATCTGCATATCATATTAAAATTTTACTTATCTGCATATCATATTAAACTTTTACTTATCTGCATATCATATTAAAATTTTAATTATCTGCATATCATATTAAAATTTTACTTATCTGCATATCATATTAAACTTTTACTTATCTGCATATCATATTAAAATTTTAATTATCTGCATATCATATTAAAATTTTACTTATCTGCATATCATATTAAAATTTTAATTATCTGCATATCATATTAAAATTTTAATTATCTGCATATCATATTAAAATTTTAATTATCTGCATATCATATTAAAATTTTAATTATCTGCATATCATATTAAAATTTTAATTATCTGCATATCATATTAAAATTTTAATTATCTGCATATCATATTAAAATTTTACTTATCTGCATATCATATTAAAATTTTAATTATCTGCATATCATATTAAAATTTTACTTATCTGCATATCATATTAAAATTTTAATTATCTGCATATCATATTAAAATTTTAATTATCTGCATATCATATTAAAATTTTAATTATCTGCATATCATATTAAAATTTTACTTATCTGCATATCATATTAAAATTTTACTTATCTGCATATCATATTAAAATTTTACTTATCTGCATATATTAAAATTTTACTTATCTGCATATCATATTAAAATTTTAATTATCTGCATATCATATTAAAATTTTAATTATCTGCATATCATATTAAAATTTTACTTATCTGCATATCATATTAAAATTTTACTTATCTGCATATCATATTAAAATTTTAATTATCTGCATATCATATTAAAATTTTACTTATCTGCATATCATATTAAACTTTTACTTATCTGCATATCATATTAAAATTTTAATTATCTGCATATCATATTAAAATTTTAATTATCTGCATATCATATTAAAATTTTAATTATCTGCATATCATATTAAAATTTTACTTATCTGCATATCATATTAAAATTTTACTTATCTGCATATCATATTAAAATTTTAATTATCTGCATATCATATTAAAATTTTACTTATCTGCATATATTAAAATTTTACTTATCTGCATATCATATTAAAATTTTAATTATCTGCATATCATATTAAAATTTTAATTATCTGCATATCATATTAAAATTTTACTTATCTGCATATCATATTAAACTTTTACTTATCTGCATATCATATTAAAATTTTAATTATCTGCATATCATATTAAAATTTTACTTATCTGCATATCATATTAAACTTTTACTTATCTGCATATCATATTAAAATTTTAATTATCTGCATATCATATTAAAATTTTACTTATCTGCATATCATATTAAAATTTTAATTATCTGCATATCATATTAAAATTTTACTTATCTGCATATCATATTAAAATTTTAATTATCTGCATATCATATTAAAATTTTACTTATCTGCATATCATATTAAAATTTTAATTATCTGCATATCATATTAAAATTTTAATTATCTGCATATCATATTAAAATTTTAATTATCTGCATATCATATTAAAATTTTACTTATCTGCATATCATATTAAAATTTTACTTATCTGCATATCATATTAAAATTTTACTTATCTGCATATATTAAAATTTTACTTATCTGCATATCATATTAAAATTTTAATTATCTGCATATCATATTAAAATTTTAATTATCTGCATATCATATTAAAATTTTACTTATCTGCATATCATATTAAACTTTTACTTATCTGCATATCATATTAAAATTTTAATTATCTGCATATCATATTAAAATTTTACTTATCTGCATATCATATTAAACTTTTACTTATCTGCATATCATATTAAAATTTTAATTATCTGCATATCATATTAAAATTTTACTTATCTGCATATCATATTAAAATTTTAATTATCTGCATATCATATTAAAATTTTACTTATCTGCATATCATATTAAAATTTTAATTATCTGCATATCATATTAAAATTTTACTTATCTGCATATCATATTAAAATTTTAATTATCTGCATATCATATTAAAATTTTAATTATCTGCATATCATATTAAAATTTTAATTATCTGCATATCATATTAAAATGCATCGGTTTTCTTTACTTAATAAAAAAAATAATTCTATTAGCTGCAAGCGATGCGGAAGCGGTTCAATTTCCGTGTAGAGTTTGACAGCAAGATGTTTGTTCACATTACAAGTAAATTTCGGTCCAGGGAAACAAGGAGCAGGAAGAAAATTCTAAGGGCAAGTTATCCTAAGAAAGAAGCTATCAGAGTAGCAAATCTTCCGCCATCAAAGGATAACTACTTTGAAGGGATGAGATTTTGTGGCTACGCGGGTTGGTCGAGTGTATTTTCGTTGAGGGAGTACACGTCAACATTGGGAGTAGGGGGTGTGGACTCATCCCTTAGGTACCACTACTCCTAGGTCCACTCTGACCCGGAGGAGTTGTAGTACCTGTGGTTAAATAGAAACTATCTCTTAACAAGTTGCAAAATATTTGACGCTTGCAAAAGAAATTAATCGATAAACCAATCATATACACAACATACATTTACATGGTGAAGCTAATCGATCAATTATCTACTTCTCATATTCTAACACCCCATCAATCATATCGTATACCCCTTACATCTGGGAATCATATCTATCCTTTACCTCGAAAGCACACTACCGCTAGTGAGTATGCAACACAAAAGAGAGCGACAGTAAACACGTAAATAATGTCAATACTAACGTATCTTTCCTAGAAAAGCCCCGCTAAACCCAAATACTCTCGCCACCCAAAAAAGTACCCCAAAATACTGTTATCACACCAAAATACCTCCGCCACCCAAAAGTACGCTCGCCACCCAAAAATACTGTAACACCTAAAAAATACCCCCACCGCACAAGAAACACCACACTTTATGTTGTAGTAAAAAAAGTGAAATTACTTACTTAAAATCCATTCATATTATTGAAAATCGTTTCCCTTATATTTCTGCTTCCAAATAAAGTAACGCAAGAAGCTGTACACCATTCCGCGATGCATTCCACAGTAGAATTTATTCTGTATTTTGTACACACTAATCCTAACCTAACATTAACCGGACGCATATCTATGCAAGGGTCTCACAAACGTAGGTTATGGACGTGTGCGCATACTGCGCGTGATTGTCGGGGCTATTTTATTTGCAAACCTTATTTTTCCATTAGTCGCGGGGCCCTTCCACAAAAGACACATACTAACAAAACTTCATCACAGAAATCTAAGACCCAAATACAGAATGCAAAAGAAATTAATTTGTAAGGCATTGTATTGATTGTTGTACATCGGTCAATCTGCAATGTTTGTTTTGTTTTAATTGATTTTGCACTTCTTGAAATATGCTGAAAAGAAATGGCTACTCAATATTCCCCAACCAAACAAACCGTTCAGAGATTATTTTTCAACAGACTTATAACATTTGTGCTTTTAAGAAGCATTTCTGTTCCTTTTTCTGTTAAACCTTTTGTATCGTTGCGTGTTTTATCAGCGTAACTTCGTCAATCGGTGCGAGATTAACACCAACATTACGTACGGTTATTATATTCCTTTTGTTGCTATCATTGAACGGATTGGTTGACACCAACAGACATCACATCCATCGTATCCAGCCGAAGGATGAAATGAACAGAGATTGCATCTTCATCGCATCAGCGGGATGCTGAGAATCTATACAAATGAAAACAAATGGAATCAGCCTCATATTATCCTTATTTCACCCAACTCTCACTCTTCCTTTCTCTTTTTTTTTCTCGCTTCTTCTTTTTAGTTTGAAGTAAGTTTTATCTCAGATTATTCATTCTTAGAACTGGTCTTAATAACAACGAAATTCCTTTAATGTCAGTTAAAAAAAACAACACAAAACAGACATTTTGCCAAATGGTTAGATGAACGAATTTAATTTTGAAATAAAGATAGCATTTTTTGTGATTGTTGTTTCTTAGGTGTGGTGTTAAGCTGCCTTCGGATACTTCCAGAGAAAATGAAGAGGTGTTAGGGTTAGGGGTGCGGCTAATGGATACCGGTACGAGCTATTAAATCCTTATCAAGCTAACCCTAACCATAACTATAACCCCTAACCCTAACCCTAACCCTACCTCTAACTCTAACCCGATGCTTGTCTAGACAGAACTCACAAAAGTAGATCATGGGCGTGTATGCGCACTGCGCATGTCTGGCGGTGCTATTTTATTTTCAAAACTTTTCCATTAGTGACGGTGCTATTTTATTTCCAAAACTTTTCCATTAGTGACGGTGCTATTTGCATCAGAGGATAATAATGTGCGCTCAAATCTTAGCAGATAAAATGTGTGTAAAATAGTCTGCCACCGACTTTAGGTGATGGAGAAATTGGATGAAGTGTATTTTTGTTGGTTCAAGTGGTTTTGTTGTAAGTACTTGTTTTTCTTCACTTGAATTTGTTACTAAGTGCATTTGGTGACACTCGTATGGGAAATATATGCAATTCAATGTGTCTCCTTTCACAGGGTGTTTCTATAAAATGAATTCTGTAATATTCCCCAACAAAAAAGCAAAAACGATCGGATATAATTGTTGAAGAGACTTTTGTAATGTAATGGTAAAATTAACCATAATATAATCGAACTTAGTGAACCGTGTAAAATCAATTAATTACATGCAATTAATTTAATTTTTCTTCGTGTCTCCCACCCTACCCCAGGTTTCTTACTATAACGCGGGTTACTTTCTGAAAGTCAAATTTATCTGAAAAGGGATAACATTCTGGCACTGAGAATTAGCAACATCAGTTCGAATGTGAATAATTGAAACTGAATTAACTATACGAGGCATGTCAAGCATAAACTAAACATGTTCTATACGAGGCATGTCATGCATTAACTAAACATTTTCTATACGAGGCATATCAAGCATTAACTAAACATGTTCTATACGAGGCATGTCAAACATTAACTAAACATGTTCTATACGAGGCATATCAAGCATTAACTAAACATTTTCTATACGAGGCATGTCAAACATTAACTAAACATGTTCTATACGAGGCATATGAAGCATTAACTAAACATGTTCTATACGAGGCATGTCAAGCATTAACTAAACATTTTCTATACGAGGCATATCAAGCATTAAGTAAACGTGTTCTATACTAGGCATGTCAAGCATTAACTAAACATGTTCTATACTCGGCATGTCAAGCATTAACTAAACATTTTCTATACGGGGCCTACCAAGCATTAAGTAAACGTGTTCTATACTAGGCATGTCAAGCATTAACTAAACATGTTCTATACTCGGCATGTCAAGCATTAACTAAACATTTTCTATACGAGGCCTACCAAGCATTAAGTAAACGTGTTCTATACTAGGCATGTCAAGCATTAACTAAACATGTTCTATACTCGGCATGTCAAGCATTAACTAAACATGTTCTATACTCGGCATTTCAATCATTAACTAAACATGGTCTATACTCGGCATGTCAGGCATTAACTAAACATTTTACCATTATAGGCATATCAGGCATTAACTAAACATTTTCTATACGAGGCATGTCAAACATTAACTAAACATGTTCTATACGAGGCATATGAAGCATTAACTAAACATGTTCTATACGAGGCATGTCAAGCATTAACTAAACATTTTCTATACGAGGCATATCAAGCATTAAGTAAACGTGTTCTATACTAGGCATGTCAAGCATTAACTAAACATGTTCTATACTCGGCATGTCAAGCATTAACTAAACATGTTCTATACTCGGCATTTCAATCATTAACTAAACATGTTCTATACTCGGCATGTCAGGCATTAACTAAACATTTTACCATTATAGGCATATCAGGCATTAACTAAACATGTTCTATACGAGGCATTTCAATCAATAACTAAACATGTTCTATACTAGGCATGTCAAGCATTAACTAAACATGTTCTATAAAATTAACTTTCACAAAACCAAGATATAAATTAGTAAACTTAGTGGATCTGATATCACATCTATATAAATGGTATATAAGAAAATGGTGCACGTATTAAATAAGTTGAATGAAATAGAAATATACCATTTTGACTTTATTGTCCGTGCAACTTTCGTATTTATTTATTCATATAAATGTATATATAGAAATATATATATATATATATAATTGTATACATATATATATATATATATATAATTGTATACATATATATATATATATATATAAATGTATACATATATACCTATACATACATATAACTGTATACACATAAAATATTTAAATGTATATATATATATATATATATATATATACATTTAAATATATATATATATATATAAATGTATGCATATATATATACGTATACATATATATATATATAAATGTATACATATATATATATATATACATATATATATATATGTATATATTTATATATATGTGTGTGTGTATGAAATAAGGTAAACTACAAATATTATTTATGTATTCATAAACGTCTCGTCTTTATTTCAAGAGTTCCTCAGGATGATTGGTCTTTTCTTCTTCAGACCAATCATCCTGAAGAAATCTTAAAAAAAAGACGAAACGTTTATGAATACATAAATAATATTTTTGGTTTTCCTTTTCCATTACGTTGGAATATTATTTCCATTTTTTATCATATATATATATATATATATATATATATATATATATATATATATATATATATATATATATATATATTCCTGAAACAGTTTTTCATGGTAAACAACTGATGATCATTTAAAATAGTGTTAGAAACAAACTAATATAATAACTGTAAAAAATAAATTGACTTACACGAGTGATTTTCCACTGAAAGACTTGGGACTATAAGTTTTTTTGCGCTTTTTTTAAAATATAGTTTTAATGGTTGAGAAACTTCCGAGACTATATATATGTGTATGTATATATCAATGTATACATTTATATATATATATATATACATATATATATATATGTATACATTGATATATACATATATATATATATATATATATATATATATATATATATATATATATATATATATATGTATATATCAATGTATACATATATATACATATATATATATATATATATATGTCATCTTTTCACACATTTTATCCATCACGACACTTCATTTTCATGAATTATCGTGTACCTTACCCCATATATATATATATATATATATATATATATATATATATATATATATATATATATATAGATGTATACATATATATATGTATATATATATAACTGTATATATATAGGTATATATATACGCATATATATGTATACATATGTATATACAAATGTATACATATATATATATATAAATGTATACATATATATATAAATGTATACATATATATACATATATATATAAATATATACATATGTGTGCGTGTAAATATAACTGTTTCTTTATCATTATCTATTATCCATAGTTTTATGTCTACCAATCGTGTGTACTCAACAAGACACAACATACGACATGACGACCGCCTTTTTTGGAAAACAATCCAAATATGTTGTCGCTGAAAATAGACGTAGAAATATAATATCAAATATCATAATTTTTCAAGATTAGTTTAAACTACTGTAAATAATTTCCCTTTCTTCCTCTGTGTGCCCAAAACTAAACGAAACATTCCCGAGCAAAGTTTGTTTCTAAGAACTACCTATCTTTGGAACAGCACACCACGTGGCTGATTCTCAGCTGGCTGCAACACAGTCGTTTTCACTTATAACATTCCTGTTGAGCCGTCCTCTTAAATTATTAAATTCTGCCAAGTTTCAACAATCGTTACCAATCATTGTCTCACCGTTTACCTGACAAACTCATGAACCCTTATCCTCTAGTGACGTTTGCTTTTTGATAAGCGGTGACCCGTTATTTCATTAAAAAAAAGTTGAAATGTAAACAAGTGAATGTGAATTGGCCGAGCTTTTTTTATAGCATAGTTTCAAATATTCAACTCTTTTTACTATTTTGGCGTCTACGCTCTTTCACTTGACAGTTCCTTATCATAAAAGCGTCATTGCAGAACTTTGTAAAATATTGCACGTGATGATGTTGAGACTGGCAAAGTCGAGACAAAATGTTCCTTGTAAGTAAAGCAATGAGAACATCTGAAAGTAGAAACTCTCATCATTGAATATATCGCCTTTCCGTGTAGGTTTAAAGAGTCACTCAAACTCGGTATTACGAAAATAAACTAATACCATTTTTCTTGTACTCTGAAAGTTTATCTTCGTTGGTCAATGTTCTGATAAAAAATGGAACTGAGAGAAGCTGAATTTCGATATCCGATCTGCTTGATGTTAGAGAGAAAAGAGATCGATTCCAATGTTTCCCTCTCATGATTGTTTTAGCATGTGTCTGACTTTTATGTTCGTATTCTGTTTTAAAAAGTGATCGTTTTTCAGTCTGCATCTGTACCAGACTGGTACTGTAATGTTGTGGTCCTCTCTGTGCTTTATGGGTACAGCATACGGAAGTCTGTAATGCACGTGACGTTCCTACTCATAATTATGTGTCACGAAGCCATTATCTACATGGAGGATGCAACATGACAGAAAACGAAAAATAAGAACTCATTTGTTTTCTTCAGATAGATAAATTCATTTAACATTTTGAGAAGTATTTTCTTCTGCAAAGTTTTAAGTATTTTCTTCTGCTAAGTATTTCCTTCTGTAATTGTTTTTACTGTTTTCTTCTGCAAAGTTTTCAGTATTTTCTTCTGCAAAGTTTTAAGTATTTCCTTCTGCAAAGTTTGAAGTATTTCCTTCGGCAATATTAAGAATATTTTTTCTGCAAGGTTTTAAGTATTTTCTTTTGAAATGGTTTTAAGTATTTTCTTCTGCAATGTTTGAAGTATTTAATTCTGCAATGTTTTAAGTATTTTCGTCTGCAAAGTTTAAAGTCTTTTCTTCTGCAAAGTTTAAAGTCTTTTCTTCTGCAAAGTTTGAAGTATTTCTTACTGCCAGGTTAAATGTATTTTTTCAGCAATATTTTTAGTATTTTTCTGCAATGTTTTAAGTATTTTCTTCTGCAAGGTTTGAAGTATTTTTTCTGTAATATTTTCAGTATTTTCGTCTGCAAAGTTTTAAGTATCTCCTACTGCAAGATTGTAAATATTTCCTACTGCAAGGTTTAAAGTATTTTTTCTCCAATATTTTTAGTATTTTCCTCTGCAAAGTTTTAAGTATTTTCTGCTGCAAGGTTTAATGTATTTTTTCAGCAATATTTTTAGTATTTTCTTCTGCAACGTTTAAAGTATTGTTTCTGCATGGTTTAAAATATTTTCTTCTGCAAGGTTTGAAGTATTGTTTCTGTATGGTTTAAATTATTTTTCTGCAATATTTTTAGTATTTTCGTATGCAAAGTTTTAAGTCTTTTCTTCCGCACGGTTTAAAGTATTTTTTTCTGCAACATTTTTAGTATTTTCGTCTGCAAGGTTTTTAGTCTTCTGTTCTGCAAGGTTTAAAGTATTTTTACTGCAAGGTTTGATATCAAATGAAGAATCGAAAGAAAAACGGTCATTTGCATTTTTTACTTTTATCTTCCTTCCCACACCGATTTCTTTAGATACAGTGACCTTCAAGGGGAGGGGGATACAAACAAGACAACTTCCTCTCGGTGTTAATTTCCGATCGTCTGACCGTATTTAACAAAGCCATCTCTGGTCGTCCTCGTTATAGGCTATTTCGAATTACCACATTTTAATCAGTATTCTTAGTAATATTAGTAATAGTAGTGTTATTACTATCATTATTATGATCATCAGTAGTATTAGTGTTTTCATTATCATTATTTTTAGTAATAGTAGTGTTATTACTATCATTATTATGATCATCAGTAGTAGTATTATTTTCATTATATTGGTGTTTTCATTATCATTATTGTTAGTAATAGTAGTAGTTTATCTAACTCCCAACGGGTCATCTGGTTAAAACAAGACCGACCGGCCATATTATATGTTCATCTCCCGACATGCCGAACAATGATTTGAGTACGTAAGGACAGCATGAAACATTGTAGAAGGAATCCCATTTTAGGGGCAGAATTGGAAGAAGAGAAGATGATAAAGGAGATCTGCTCACATGATAGGATTTAATAACAGTCTTAAGTCTCTAGTGGGTTTATCATGTATGTAAGTATTGTATATAACTCTTACATTAGAGGACAAGACTCTGAAAATGACGTCATACATTTTAGTTTGAGCGAAACATGCCGAAAAGTCAGATAATGAATGTAAAAAGTATAAGAAAACTTTAAAAAATTGCAATAAAAAAAGAAAGGAAGACGATCTGATTTATAGTGAAGCCGAATATTGTCAATATTAATTAAAAAAACAAGAATTAATTAAAAAAGAAAAGTTAAGTTGTGTGCTGTATTAAATAAACATTATTTTGTTGCATGGATTTTAGAGACTAAATTCGTTTTATTATTTTGATTGTGAACAATTTGCAATCAATTTTCTTTACAGAAGTTATTAAAATAAGAACATGCAAAGTCAAGCAAAGCCGATATACTTTTTTAAAGTTACAATATTAACCTATTTGTTTTGTAGAAAATATTGTTGGATACGATGTATGTAATTAAATGAAAATATTGTTGGATACGATGTATGTAATTATGTGTGTTCTAATGTACTTATCTCTTTACAAAGGCAGAGTTAAACACAAGGTCGATTTTTAATGTGGGGAAAATAAGGCCACTGAATTGAGATAAAAATCAAAATTGTCTCAATCTATAAGGATGTTTCCTCCACTGATCGAGGACAGAGAAGATAAAGTGCAGTATCAGAAAAGATACTACACTTTAAATAATTTATCTGTGAAAAAATATAAACGTACTATTTAAATTTATAAGGCACAGGAACTGTAATCTAATATATAAAGTAGAGACGTTTTTTCCCCTGTACCTTCTCGGACTATAGGAAAATAACCATACACAAAACAGGCTACTAAATTCACCGCTATACTACACTTATTCACTCGAGCGTGTTTTAGTAAAGTTGTTATTATTTTTCCCAACCTAACACTCATTACTACATTTGGCCCACCATCAACGTCTCTCCGAAAAACCAACTCCATATAGGTGGTAGCAAACACTTTTCCCCCTAACATTTGTGTACTGTGACTACACTCATCGACACCGGGAAGTAATAACACAGTTTACTTTTCACAAAACAGTCCGTCCTTATTTATTATTTGCCTGGTATTAATTTACTACATAATATAAAACAATATGCAAACAAATAATGACCGCTCCCGTTGAATCCTATGATATTTCGCGAATATCAGATTACGTTATATTTCCACATTTACATTCATTCCGGAATCAAGCGAATGACATTAACGAACACAGTTCCTGCAACATTTATTCTTCAAATATGGCGCCTACAATTCCTTCATTGAATCGACTTCCTACTTAATTCAATAGCCGACATATTTACATTTTCAAAATCATATACCTTTAACCCTTCCCAAATAAATGACATAAACCGTGTCATTGTTGAACTTTACTTTTATCTGCCAGAAGCTGCCAGTAAACAAACTAAAAGTTCAATTTTATAAACGTTTAAAACTAAATTAGAATTTTGTATCGGGACAAACAAAATGTTTTATGTTATACAGACTTGTTATTGTGTGAAAACTATTTCAAACTTTAGGGAAAGCAAGTATTTGTTTTTTCTTTGATATTTTCCTATAAGACATATTTGTTATCCATCTTTAATTTTAGTCTAAACGAGTTTTTGTATAGTTTTATCTTCAAATCACTATCAGACTTCCACCATGAAAACGACTTTACGAAAAGCATCAGTATCCTTTTTTAAATACCAAACAATTACTAAATAATAAATGAAATAATTGAAGAGAGAAATTACCACCGTCATATGTTTGCATATAGTGTGTAAGCGTTCCCTCCAAATTGTCTTGTTTCTCTTCTTAGCACTAACCACTGTGACGTCAGCAGAATAAAGGGGACTCAATTGAATGGCCTTCTCTAAATGAAGGTCGTTATATGGTCAACTTTCAATAGAAATATTCGTAATAATTTCAAGTCTGGAAGGATGGAAATGGTGCCACCTATTCACCTTAATGACTAACGCTAAAACGTAATATCAATAAAAAGTCAAAATCCATTTGAAAGAGTTTCGATTTTCTTCAAAACATTTTATAAGCGATTCTGTTTTTTAAAAAGACGAGCCTCATTTTTTCAAGAAAGATCAACGACCTGAATAACAAATGGTCTTGCTGGGTTACACACTTGCTGGTTTTAACACTTGCTGGTTTAAATACTTGCGTATTCAGCTATGACAAAACGGATATCGTTTCATAGTTTATGTTGAAAATGTCTGAGCTTGATTAGCTCAGACATTTTCAACATAAACCGTTATTCAAATCTCAGACATGAGGAAGTGCAACCTATTAACATTTTTTAATTCAGAGGAAATGATTACGTACGTGTGTCGGTGCCAGTCTAAACAAAAGGGAATTCTGTCCACAAACTATTTTCATGAATGAAAATGAAACAGCTAAGGCAGACATAGTTCATATAGTTGTTTATTTTTTATATAGTAAAGAAGCGCTATCTAATGTATAGTATTATCAAATCTATTAAGCAAATATGTTAAGTGTTTGATTTTCAAAGGCCAATGTTATCTCATTAATTCTATAATATGTTACATTTAGGTTTAAGACTAAATCAGAATATATAATGTTATGATTTGAGAAAAGTATTTTTGTTTTAATTCTTTCAATAAATCCCAACCTTGATGGGGTTAGCTAAAACTTATTTAATTTTATAGAATTAAAGTAATTATATATAAGGGGCTGGATTGATTCAGGCAGGTCTTATAATCCATGTTATTTAAATGTCCAATTAAAATTATTATGCTTACTTCAAGTGAACAAAAACTCTGACAGTTATTCAAAGCTTCTCAGCATCTTAAACATGTATACCAAGCTTTTAGTAGATGAAGCTCAAATTCAATTTTAAAACTTTACGTTAATTACTGTGGGACTATAAAGGATATCATCATTTATTATATTTCTTCACGCGGGATCTTGTTATATATACTACATTACTTAAAATTATATCTTAGTTCCATGTCATTAGTACAGGATCTCAACCATTTTACTACTATTGTCAGAATAGAGACATTCTATTTCAATTCTTTCAGTTTCAGCTAATCTGCCGTATAATCTGCCCGTAATATTTTATTTAGTTTATAAAATATTTATGTCATGTAATATCCTAGAGATATGACCACATTTTAGTTCTGAAAGTAAATTATTCTTTTTCTATATAAAGTTAAGACGATTTTCCCCGTATACCTTTGTCAAGAATAGGAAAGTAACCACATGCATCATGGGATACTAAACTCACCACTATATTACGCTTATTCACTCGAGCGTGTTATAGTAAATTTGTTATTATTTTCTCCAGCTATCACTGAATATTACCTTTGGCCCACCATCCTCGACTCTCCCAAAAATACTACATGGAGGTTGTATCAATAACTTTTCTCCCTATAACTTTAGTACCAACACCCTCCCCATCGACACCGGGAACTAATAAACAACGTCTACATTAACAAACGGGACCTTCATTATTTACTATTCGTCTACGATTAATTTACTACATAATACAATACATTACGCACACATTTAATGGACGCACCCTCTAATTCCGCTGATTTTCGAGAATATCGGATTACGTTATTTGTACCTATTACGTATTCAGTTATACTCATTCCAGTTTTTAGAGAATATATTTAACGAACATAATTCCTTATAGTTTTCTGTGATTCAAAATGGCGGCTACCATTCGGCTTTAGACATTTCCTTTATCAGTCTTCGTTTGCTTCAGCCATAATTTAATTTTTTTACTTAAACACTTAGACAATTTGAAAAATAAAAATCTTTTTCCATTTACCGAGTGAAACGAACTGCAGTGTTCATTTCGACAACATTCATCGTTGAAACCAATTCCATGGAAGCACATAATATCAGTTTCTCTACGAACCTTACACTACTTTAACTAACAGAAAAGACAAGTTCATTATTTCACTTTTGCTCATCCATACCAAACCTAACACTAATCTAACATTTCTGTTTTCCTTTTCACGTTAAGTATTCTTCTCTTTTTTTTGGGGGGGGGGGGATTTTACGTAAGACATTTTCTTTTCTTCTTTACATTTCACTATTATAACTTTCTATTCTCTCTCTCTCACTCTATCTACCATCTCTCTCTCTCTCTCTCTCTCTCTCTCTCTCTCTCTCTCTCTCTATATATATATATATATATATATATATATATATATATATATATATATATATATATATATATATATATATATATATATATAAATGATGGACTCTCCCGTC
Source organism: Sepiola atlantica (assembly GCA_963556195.1). Lineage (NCBI taxonomy): Eukaryota > Metazoa > Mollusca > Cephalopoda > Sepiida > Sepiolidae > Sepiola > Sepiola atlantica. The sequence goes on along the minus strand of OY744536.1, from coordinate 71,529,885 downwards.
GATTTCGACGTATGAGTGCCCCGCGTGAATTTGTAATTGCAAGGGTTGCGCAATCTCCAACAACCGCTCTCCTGAGTCGGCATTGCTTGATTCCAATGGCAAGTAGTAATACAAGACGACTGGAAACAATGCCTAGATAAGCAGAGAGCACATACAGCACCTGGTATTCCCAAATGGTCACCCATTTAGTACTGGCCAGGCTCAACGCCGCTTAACTTCGGTGATCTAAAGGGAACCGGTGTGTCAACGTGATTGTGCCGTACACACACACACACACACACACACACACACACACACACACACACACATATATATATATATATATATATATATATATATATATATATATATATACATTTCATTCGTAACAATTACTAAACAAAACGAGTTTATATTTTCGCAGCCAATAAACATCACAAAGATGCATACATTTCTTTCTGCTCACATACGATTTAAATTAACATTCATCGATTTTTAGGTATATTTTGATAATGATGAATAACGTTCCTTTACTTAACTCTCGACCGTTAATAGGAACACAGACCGGTGTTGCTAAAAATGCTACTGATAATGTGACCTATTTGCGTTCTCTCGGCATTTTAATAATAATACATCTTTCACACGTGGTTGAAATAGTAATTTATCAACACCTTAATTTGCGCAATTCAGATCAAAATTGATTTAATTTTGTTGTTGTTTTTTTTAATTATTACACGATATATATTTATCTTACGTACCTAAACTAACATGCACATTCGTTATACATGGTTCACTTTCAGTCACATTTGACTACCCACGAGGGAAGAGTTAGACAATACGTAAGTTCTTATGTGTCGAAAATCCACCAACATAAATAAACATTTACGCATTCTACAAGGATTTGCTTTCAATGGCGGACGAGAGAATAGCTAATAATCGGTCAGTGAAGGAGATATCCTACACTGTGGCAATTTCTATTTTTGTTCAACGTAGAAGTAATCTTTTTCGTAGGTAAATATTGTCTAATGTGACGTATTTGCGTTCTCTCGGATGTTGACAAATGTTAATTAATTATTCTATTTTTCTACCAGGCGCCCGGTCCAATAATAATAATAATAATAATAATAATAATAATAATAATAATAATAATAATAATAATAATAATAATAGTAATAATAATAATAATAATAATAATAATAATAATAATAATAATAATAATATATCAAGTTAATTGTATTTATTGATGCTCTTCGTGTATCGATAAGTGATTTCTGATCCCAAATAGTAAATGTCTGTGTGTAGTCATTTTCAACAGTTGATCTCCTAGCAAAACCAATGAACTATTTGTAATTAGCAGGTTACTCGGGATGTTTTAGTCATGGTTTGCATATATTTTGATGGTTTTGAAAGGTAATAAAAGTGACGTAACACGCCCCCTGAAGATAAAAATATATCCGTTTTGCATGTAATTTGAACAATCAGTTTAAGGGATGTGAAGTCGAATAAATTGATACATAATTTTGCATTAAAGATCATTGCCAGAAGACAAAAAAATAATCGTTTCTTCAGTACGAAAAGAAATTACGAAATAAAAATAAAAACACCAAAATTACATTTTTTACAGCAGCCAAGTGCCACCAAGCCGCACCACAGCGACAAAAAAGTATGAAACGACAATTATGAATTTCCTTGATGGTCATCAATTTCCATTATGACCATCGCCTGCTTTTTCTCTCCCTCATCTTTTTTTAATTTTATTTATTATTTCTCTCTTGTTTTTCGCCACCACTGTCTGTGATTCCCCCTTTCTTCGCTAAAACGTAAATTAAACAAACCATTTGACAGAACAAAACAAAAAAGTACAACAAAAAAACAAACGAATTTCCACAATGTCTGTATGTCCATTCACGACTGTCTTTTTTCACCTCTTTTTCTTTCTCTTTCAGTTTCTTTTTAAAGTAAATTCGTTTATTTCTCTTCTTTCTATTACGTCAATAAAATGTTCACATTCTTTTTTTTTCTTTTTAACTTTTTAACTTTTCCTTTCAGTCTATTTTCTTTTATTTTTTCATATTCTTTTTCTCTTGGTCTATTCTTACACTTTTTTATTTTACTTTTCTTTTGAACAATAAGTCGTTAATAGTTTTTTTTACATTTCTTTTCTTTTTTCTTACTTTTCCATTTCAATTTAACAGTCTATTCTTATTCTTTCGACTTTAAAAGTCACGACAATAAAATAAAACGAGGTTTTACTCACACTTTCTTCTGTCTTTCTCTCTTCTCTCTCTATTTCACTTCCTCTCTCTATTTCTTTGCTTTGTCTTCTCCGTTGGATCCACTTGTTGTGTCATTGTGGCAACTTTGGTTCAATCTCACCCTATTTTTGTAGAAATAGAAGATCACTTAGCACCAAATCGCCATATGTAACGTTGTCGTTTCTTAAAACACAAGTTCTTTATTTTAAATCGATTGTCACTTTCCTCAAATGTTCTCAGTAGTCTTACGAACTTTCTGTATACTGACGCGCCGGCCTGTCCCCGACATCGTTGCCGTCGCCATCACAATGTGTTGCATTTCTGCCGTCGTCATCGTCGTAGTGGTTCTCAAATAAAGTACTTTTTCATGGACAGAAAGAAGAACGGCGCAAAGTGACAGAGAGTTAATGGTTGTTTATTTTGGTGAAATTTTCTCGTCATAATAATAAAGCTCACACTCTATTAAATTGGAGAAGAGAGGGCAAATGCCTCTACTTCGTCACGAGGGTATGAACGAAGGAGTTATCAACTCGCTATCGCTCTTTTACGAATTAAATTCTCATTTTCCCTTTTCTGAATTACATCCCGATTTTGCATCTGTGTACCACGCTTCCAGAACACAGACTGGCTAAAAACTTTTCTTTTCTCGTTCTAACGATTGTGACGTAATTGCCTCAAATGGGGATCCTGAGCCTGTCACCTGGCACCTGTTAGATCAGAGATCAGGGAGGGGGTCAGAGTTCAGGTATGTTTATGTTTTGTCCTGGAGCAAACTTGTTCCTCAGATTTTCGTGTCAAGATTTTTCACTGGTTCACCTCGATACCAAATCCATACTAGCTGATGTAATCGTCTACATACATACATCTACTATGTAACATATATATATATATATATATATATATATATATATATATATATATATATATATATATATATATATATATATTATATATATATATTATATATATATATATAATATAAAATTATTATTTGTTTTAAATATTTTACCTACGTACGACATCGTTTCGAGCTTATGGATCTAATAATAATAATAATAATAATAATAATAATAATAATAATAATAATAATAATAATAATATATCAAGTTAATTGTATTTATTGATGCTCTTCGTGTATCGATAAGTGATTTCTGATCCCAAATAGTAAATGTTCTATTAGAAAATGTTTTTGATTACTACTTTGTAAAAACTCTGCTCAAGTGAGAATTGAATTAGACTAATGGAATTTTGTAATTGCATTGATTCATTGTCTGCTTTCACCTGGCCGCTAAGTGGAGTATTCTATTGTTCCTGGCTGGACACGAACAAAAGGGAGACAAGTTTGCATAAAACACGTCATTTCTTTTGAAGAGACATTTTATTAAGTGTTATTCGTTTCATTTATGTAATTTTTGTGGAAAAAAAGGATTGCGATTACGTTGAAATTATGGAGAATTATAATAAAAAAGACTCTTCTTTCCACAAAAAGTGAATAAATCATATATATATATATATATATATATATATATATATATATATATATATATATATACATATATATATATAGTTATATATATATATACATATATATATAGTTATATATATATACATATATATATATATATATATATAGTTATATATATACATATATATACATATATCGTTTTATTGCTTTTAGTAATATATTACTATATCAATTGTTTCACTTCCTAAGTGATAAAGATGCAGAAAATTGCATTATTAGTCGCCCTTATCTGTATAGGACGTATTTTTTGTTAATATATCTTTATTAATTTTATACATACATGAAAGTAATCCATGGACACGTATTTCTGGCTGAAAGCCGTCGTCAGCATGGCTAACTTTGACAATTATCGAACTTTCGATATTAATGTCTCTAGTCTGGCGTTTTACTACAGAAAAAGAAAGAAATTAATAATATATATATAGGACTACACATCTAGACAAGAAAAGGTTTAAATCTCCCAAAATCAATACTAGAATTGCCCAATAAAAACATAAAATAATAATAATAATAATAATAATAATAATAATAATAATAATAATAATAATAATAATAATAATAATAATAATAATAATAATAATAATAATAATAATAATGATCGAATTCATGGAGAGATTTTCCCTAGCAGATCGATTTTCTCTTTCCTCTTCGACATATTGTTAATTTCTCTGTCATAAGAATTTCAACATCGATTGGAACTTTTTGTAATCGATTCGTTATCTTATATAACAAAGTAAAGTCACTTTTGTGATCAATAACGTGTTACTACAAGCTCCAAAAATCTGTTTCGTCAGTCATATAAGACAAATATAGGTAAGGTTTGTTCAAAACAATAACTTCATTTTCAATCGATCTCATCAAATTTTATATTTAATCCGATCAACAGTGTTTGTTTTGATTACTAATATTATGAGAGAGTCAGCGGAGTTAATTTTCGCACAGTCCCAAATTCTGATATTGCTACCGAAATAATTTCTTCGATATTCACCGGTGAAATTCTCTCCTTTCTTGTGTTGCCTTTGAGAGAGAGAGAGAGAGAGAGAGAGAGAGAGAGAGAGAGAGAGAGAGAGAGAGAGAAAAAGAGAGAGAGAGAGGGTGAGTGGGAAGAGAGGGTGAAGGAGGAAGAAGAAAAGGGCAGTCTGGTTTATGTATTGAATAGCATCATACTTTCCCTCCTGCCACTGTCGGTCAATCGGTTACCTCGCCAGATAGAGTTAATGAGTTCAAACCATGCCAGGGGCATGATTATTATTACTCTAATTTCGTCCCCAAATGAACTTCAACATTCCAACTTACAATATTAAGCAGATTGTATAATTTTATCTTTATTTTTCTGTAATCTACGTAATTAGGATCCGGGCAAAAATTATGATCACAGGCGAAACCGGGTAGCCTTACTAGTTTATAGTAAACGATTGAGCCATTGTCACCGACATTTATTTCATTCGCCAGTTTCAATCTTCTCATGACATTCTTCATTATTCAACTGACAATCCATGCATGTCATTAACTCTTATCCTCAGGTGGCTTTTGGTCTTGATAAGTGCTGAATCATTAGTCAATAAAAAGATTCCGCATAGGGCCCTCAATTCGACATAAAGATTATCAAATTCGAAAAGACGCACCTGAAGAAGGTTGGATGTTACATCGGCCGAAACGTTGTGAATATAACAACCAAGATGAGAATAGTAGTCCGAAATGATCCAAACAAAATCAATTTAATCACTAACAACGTGAACTAATGCCAAAGATCCATTTCTAAACGCAATAGATTTAGTGTCTATTTCAATGAGCTGATTTTCTTTCTGTTGTTCCACTTGTGCCAGTTTTACGGCTGCCATTATTACCAGAATTCGTTTACCATTAATTATCACGTGTTGCAAATTAGATGAAAAGTTCAATGCAAAAAAAGCTGCTCGAAAAGCGAGTGAGCAATGGCAGATTTGTGTATCCGTTTGCTGCTTCGAGGAGTTTCCATTTGTTTTACGGCTGTTGCTGCTTGACATCTGTTTGCGATTTGCTCCAGAGTGGGGAAAGACTTCGCGGTATGACGTCATAGCAAGGATTCCTTCTCTCTCTCTCTCTCTCTCTCTCTCTCTCTCTCTCTCTCTCTATCTCTCTCTCTCTTACCCTCTCTCTTCGTTCAGCGTCTTCGTACGTCATTCCGCCATCGTTCTTGGTAGCTCATCTGATTTCCTTGTAAATCCGACGTACACTCGTTTGCTTCCATTTCACACGCCCGTTTTAGGTTTTCTTTTTGCTAACGAGCCTTCTTTTCTTACTACCAGGATGCCTCTCCCCTATCCCTCCTCTCTCTCTCTCTCTCTCTCTCTCTATATATATATATATATATATATATATATATATATATATATATATATATGTGTGTGTGTGTGTGTGTGTATGTGTATATATATAACAATATTTTATTTTAAATATTTTTTTATTCACATGTATTTCATGCCTACGAAATCTTCAGTATAGGAGATGATAATGACTGCCGGTTGAAGGGCGACCCGAAGGTTTCTTTTCTTTAGCTACAACACAGAGGTGTGGGGGAAGGGCGCTACTCCGTTCCCAGGGTGGCTCCACTTACCCTTGATCCTCATCTTATAATGTTAAGTGTTTTCAAGGAGGCATCAAGTACCATTTTTGAGTCTTTGGTATGGCTTGACCGAAAATTGAAAGACTAAAAAATGGTACCTAATGTTCCTTTGCTTAAACACTCAGCATTATAAGGTGAGGATCAAGTTTAAGTGGAGTAACCATGGGAACAAAGTGGTGACCTCCCCCACACCTCGGTGCTGTAGCTAATGAAAAGGAACCTTCAGGTCGCCCTCGACTATGGTTGATCACTTTCCTTTTATATATATATATATATATATATATATATATATATATATATATATATATATATATATATATATATATAAAATATAATAACACGAAATCACATAATTGTCGATGCAATAATTTATTTCAACCGTTCGGTTTTTTCAAGCATCACTCAGACAATTACATTTTTGAGACTGATAGAAAATTGAATTTCCCTACTACAGTTCCAATACAATCATAGATGGTGGTAGTAGCAACCAATTTGATACATCTTTCATAGAGAGGGGGAAAATTTAAAACTTATATTTAACTATGGCGGGCGAAGGGGAGGGATCTTTAAGTTAATCAACTAAAAACTGCCATGTCAAAATTATGACACATACGACTTGGCGATATCAACCATATAGGCAATTTTACTCACGCGCATACACAAAACTAAATACGCACACATCATATGCGCACTCACATACATAATCTCACTCGCACATTATCATAACTAAACATAATCACATACGCAACTTTTATTCATCTCTAGCCAGAATGCGTCCGGCGAAACTCGTGTTCTCAAATTCGGTTAGAGAAAAGAAAGAAAGAAACAATTAACAGGCACAGAGAAGATATAGACAGACCGCGTGTCATAAATTCTCAGTCCGTCTGGGTTCCAAGAAAGGGAATCTAATTGAAATAAGATTACACGCACATACATATATGTATACATACAAATCCATACGCACATACACACACATATATACACATACACACCCACACATATACATATCTATACACATATACATATACACACACATATACATATATATATATATATATATATATATATATATATATATATATATATATATATATACATACATGAATACACCTATATATATCTCTGAATCTATTTGAAATATTGACTAAATGCATACGCATGTAGTTGTTCACACATGTAAACATACATACACATACATACACACACACACATATATACATATACGCACATATACACACATATACATACGCACACATACATATATATCCACACACCTACACACAATATTTACATAACACTCTATATTCTTACTGATGTAATATGAGTTCTAAAAATTAGTCTTACCTTATTTATATTTTAGATTAATTTGATAATCTATTATTATAAATATCATGCGGGGGGGGGGTTATCGTACCTAATGTTATTCAATTTGGTATCTTCACCGTTGTAATTCTAGAGGCCCATCGGATTACTAATTCAAGTCTAATAATGTCTATTGGTAATATTTGACATTTATACTTATATTAATTCAAAAACTAGTGTATTACCTGCAGAAAAAATTTTCATACCACTATCTTATTTTAAGTAAATAATAAATATCCGCGTACACACAAATACTATATATCACCAAGTCAGTAAATCTGTGTCTATCACAGATATTATTATAAATATTATGGGGGGGGGGTTACCGTAAGTAATGTTATTCAATTTGGTATCTTCACCGTTATAAGTCTAGAGGTCCATCGGATTACTAATTCAAGTCTAATAATGTCTAGTGGTAATATTTGGCATTTATACTTATATTAATTCAATAACCGCAGAATTTTTTTTAAAAACACTATCTTATTTTAAGTAAATAATCTGAATAAATAAATATTTCAAAATACCATTATATACGCATACACACAAATACTATATATCACCAAGTCGGCAATTCTGTGTCTATAGCAGATATTATTATAATGTTGGTGGTGGTGGGGGGGTTACCTTAAATAATGTTATTTAATTTGGTATCTTCACCGTTATAAGTCTAGAGGTCCATCGGATTACTAGTCGTTGATTATTTTAAATTTATATTTATGTCTGCACTTAGCCATAAGTTCATCTCGTTTATTTAAGAGGTTATTTCGATCATATTTTAGGATTCTTATTTTTTCTTCTAGACATAAGTTGCATCTTTGTCTAAATCCATCTGGAATATTCGAAAAACATAAGATTGACCACGATACCACCGGGGACCTGTTCTCATTTTTCAGATGCCACCATTGTTTAGCTAACTCCGTTTTGCTCTTGAGTTCTGGGTTTGTGGTCATAAAAACGTTGTTTCCAGTTTCCCGCAGAGATGCCGATGTAAACCTTTTTATCCCTGTTGTTATCTTCCGGATGAATAGTGGCCTTATAAACCACACACTCAACTTTACAGTTACCGTCCAGTGGGCAGTTATTTTTCACTTGACAATTACATTTATTTACTGTGACCTTATTCTTACTAGGATTGTTAAGTAATTTACGATTATGGGTGCTGATAATTCTGTCCATGTTCTTGGTGCAAGAGTAGCTGATTTTAATGGTTTTTCTATTAAATATCTTCCTAAGTGGATTATTTATGCTAAAATGTTTATCTACCAGGTTCAAGAATACTCTCCCGATGTTGATGTTAGATAGTTGGCAGTAGGGAGGATTGAACCATATTATTTTTCGGCCTCTATTCCTGGATTTATTTTTTATTTTCTTTCTTGGTATATTTGAGTTTTTCATTATATCCGCTTTTCTCTAGCGCTCCATTGTATAAATGCTTATTTGTTTCAAAAATGTCTCTGTTAGCCGAAAGCTTATTTATTCTAGTATTAATTGTTTTAGGTATTTGTTTAATTATGCAGTTCGGGTGGTTAGATCTAGTGTTGATATAAGATGGTGTGTGATTATCTTTATTGAAGGGTTTGTATGTCCCCTTTCCTAAGTCTAAGGTAATATCTAGATAGTTTACTTCTTTACAATTTGGGGTTATATCTATTTTAAATCCAAGGTATTTGAATGCTCTTATTAATTTTTTATGTATTTTGGATACCAGGGGGCCGTCACTATTGGGGATAACAATTAGTCCATCATCCCTATATAACCCCACTAAATTAGGCTCTACAATTCTGCTAATAGTGTACATTATAAAAATGCCCACCAGATCGGCAATCTGGGCTGAGTCAAAAGCACCCATCGGGACATCAAATTTGTTGTTGTTCAATTTAATCCATGTTTCTCGATTGTTTATAAGGATGGATTAACTCTAGAAGCTACCAAATTTAATCTTTGGAAGGACTCGGCGGATACTATCGAATGGTTTAAATCAATTGAAAATAAGAGGAATGCCTGCTTTATACAATTCGATATTATGGATTTTTACCCCTCGATTTCCAAGGAATTACTTACGAACAGCATTAACTATGCTGGGAATTTCGTGGATATATCCGATGAGCAGGTAAGATTAATTATGGCCTGTCGCAAATCCATCCTTATAAACAATCGAGAAACATGGATTAAATTGAACAACAACAAATTTGATGTCCCGATGGGTGCTTTTGACTCAGCCCAGATTGCCGATCTGGTGGGCATTTTTATAATGTACACTATTAGCAGAATTGTAGAGCCTAATTTAGTGGGGTTATATAGGGATGATGGACTAATTGTTATCCCCAATAGTGACGGCCCCCTGGTATCCAAAATACATAAAAAATTAATAAGAGCATTCAAATACCTTGGATTTAAAATAGATATAACCCCAAATTGTAAAGAAGTAAACTATCTAGATATTACCTTAGACTTAGGAAAGGGGACATACAAACCCTTCAATAAAGATAATCACACACCATCTTATATCAACACTAGATCTAACCACCCGAACTGCATAATTAAACAAATACCTAAAACAATTAATACTAGAATAAATAAGCTTTCGGCTAACAGAGACATTTTTGAAGCAAATAAGCATTTATACAATGGAGCGCTAGAGAAAAGCGGATATAATGAAAAACTCAAATATACCAAGAAAGAAAATAAAAATAAATCCAGGAATAGAGGCCGAAAAATAATATGGTTCAATCCTCCCTACTGCCAACTATCTAACATCAACATCGGGAGAGTATTCTTGAACCTGGTAGATAAACATTTTAGCATAAATAATCCACTTAGGAAGATATTTAATAGAAAAACCATTAAAATCAGCTACTCTTGCACCAAGAACATGGACAGAATTATCAGCACCCATAATCGTAAATTACTTAACAATCCTAGTAAGAATAAGGTCACAGTAAATAAATGTAATTGTCAAGTGAAAAATAACTGCCCACTGGACGGTAACTGTAAAGTTGAGTGTGTGGTTTATAAGGCCACTATTCATCCGGAAGATAACAACAGGGATAAAAAGGTTTACATCGGCATCTCCGCGGGAAACTGGAAACAACGTTTTCATGACCACAAACACTCTTTCAATAACCCAGAACTCAAGAGCAAAACGGAGTTAGCTAAACAATGGTGGCATCTGAAAAATGAGAACAGGTCCCCGGTGGTATCGTGGTCAATCTTATGTTTTTCGAATATTCCAGATGGATTTAGACAAAGATGCAACTTATGTCTAGAAGAAAAAATAAGAATCCTAAAATATGATCGAAATAACCTCTTAAATAAACGAGATGAACTTATGGCTAAGTGCAGACATAAATATAAATTTAAAATAATCAACGACTAGTAATCCGATGGACCTCTAGACTTATAACGGTGAAGATACCAAATTAAATAACATTATTTAAGGTAACCCCCCCCCACCACCAACATTATAATAATATCTGCTATAGACACAGAATTGCCGACTTGGTGATATATAGTATTTGTGTGTATGCGTATATAATGGTATTTTGAAATATTTATTTATTCAGATTATTTACTTAAAATAAGATAGTGTTTTTAAAAAAAATTCTGCGGTTATTGAATTAATATAAGTATAAATGCCAAATATTACCACTAGACATTATTAGACTTGAATTAGTAATCCGATGGACCTCTAGACTTATAACGGTGAAGATACCAAATTGAATAACATTACTTACGGTAAACCCCCCCCCCATAATATTTATAATAATATCTGTGATAGACACAGATTTACTGACTTGGTGATATATAGTATTTGTGTGTACGCGGATATTTATTATTTACTTAAAATAAGATAGTGGTATGAAAATTTTTTCTGCAGGTAATACACTAGTTTTTGAATTAATATAAGTATAAATGTCAAATATTACCAATAGACATTATTAGACTTGAATTAGTAATCCGATGGGCCTCTAGAATTACAACGGTGAAGATACCAAATTGAATAACATTAGGTACGATAACCCCCCCCCCGCATGATATTTATAATAATAGATTATCAAATTAATCTAAAATATAAATAAGGTAAGACTAATTTTTAGAACTCATATTACATCAGTAAGAATATAGAGTGTTATGTAAATATTGTGTGTAGGTGTGTGGATATATATGTATGTGTGCGTATGTATATGTGTGTATATGTGCGTATATGTATATATGTGTGTGTGTATGTATGTGTATGTATGTTTACATGTGTGAACAACTACATGCGTATGCATTTAGTCAATATTTCAAATAGATTCAGAGATATATATAGGTGTATTCATGTATGTATATATATATATATATATATATATATATATATATATATATATGTATATGTGTGTGTATATGTATATGTGTATAGATATGTATATGTGTGGGTGTGTATGTGTATATATGTGTGTGTATGTGCGTATGGATTTGTATGTATACATATATGTATGTGCGTGTAATCTTATTTCAATTAGATTCCCTTTCTTGGAACCCAGACGGACTGAGAATTTATGACACGCGGTCTGTCTATATCTTCTCTGTGCCTGTTAATTGTTTCTTTCTTTCTTTTCTCTAACCGAATTTGAGAACACGAGTTTCGCCGGACGCATTCTGGCTAGAGATGAATAAAAGTTGCGTATGTGATTATGTTTAGTTATGATAATGTGCGAGTGAGATTATGTATGTGAGTGCGCATATGATGTGTGCGTATTTAGTTTTGTGTATGCGCGTGAGTAAAATTGCCTATATGGTTGATATCGCCAAGTCGTATGTGTCATAATTTTGACATGGCAGTTTTTAGTTGATTAACTTAAAGATCCCTCCCCTTCGCCCGCCATAGTTAAATATAAGTTTTAAATTTTCCCCCTCTCTATGAAAGATGTATCAAATTTGTTGCTACTACCACCATCTATGATTGTATTGGAACTGTAGTAGGGAAATTCAATTTTCTATCAGTCTCAAAAATGTAATTGTCTGAGTGATGCTTGAAAAAACCGAACGGTTGAAATAAATTATTGCATCGACAATTATGTGATTTCGTGTTATTATATTTTATTATTGCTCTGTTTACTACATTGAGCTCTCATACCCGGATTTCCTCCTGGAATTATTCCACTATAACACAAATATATATATATATATATATATTTATATATTCAGAAAAAGCTTTTAATCCTTTATATATATATATAAAATAAACACATATCATATATATATATATATATATATATATATATATATATATATATATATATATATATATATATTTATTTATTTATTTTATACATACATAAAAGTACTTTTATGTACGTATAAAATAAATAAAAAAATATATATTAACAAAAAATACGTCCTATGAATAATAATGCAATTTTCTGCATCTTAATCACTTAGGAAAGTGAGACAATCGAAATAATAGTAAGCAAAATAACAACAAACGCTGCTATCACCAATAAAAATAACTACACATATATATATATATATATATATATATATATATATATATATATATATATATATAATATGTATAATATGTACATATATAATGCGTATATGTGTATGTGTATTCAACATTAATAACATAATGCAAACCCAAATCTCTCAATTTATATAGGCCATTAACAAGAAACGCCTCTCACAGAAACAACCCCACTGCTAACAATACAGAAGAATTCTATCTTCCGTATTTCTAGTGATAGCGGTACTCTTTTCGCACTGATATACGACCTCCAAGGAGTTGGTTTGAATGGTCAGCGGCAGTGAATATTGTATTACGTATCGACTCTTGATTGGACAAAATCTCTAGTCAGTAGTAATCTAACGGCTCGGTTCGAAAAAAGAACAAAAACATTATTTTCACGTCATAATCACTACCATCAATATTGTCAATTCGATTTTATTCCAAAATTCATAAACTGTGATAGGACGTTCGTATTTCATTCGTTCATTTATTCATATTTGATTTGAAAAGTCTGGAAAAGTCTGAAAAGAATGGAAGAAATATTTGTTATACATACCAGGTGTAAGAATTTCTTTTGGTATTTTCTTAGTTATTTTGTTTGGGTTTGCCTTACGTTTTGGGGGAGCGTCTTTAGTGGCTCCTTTTTATGTGTATCCGAGTTTTTTCTGACCATTCGACTTTTAGATTTTCTGAGAATCCAATTTCGCCTGTATCATCTCTGTTTTGTCAATCCCGTTCTTGTTGCTTTGCTTAACATTTTCTGAAAGCTTCTCTGTATGAATTTTCACCTCAATATTCGAGGGGTTTCACTTGATATTCAAGCGCTTTCATTTGATATTCTAGCGTTTTTCATTTGATATTCTAGCGTTTTCATTTAATTTTCTAGCGTTTTTCATTTGATATTCTAGCGTTTTCATTTGATATTCTAGCGTTTTTTATTTGATATTCTAGCGTTTTCATTTGATTTTCTAGCGTTTTTCATTTGATATTCTAGCGTTTTCATTTGGTATTATAAGGTTTTTCATTTGATATTCTAGCGTTTTCATTTGATTTTCTATCGTTTTTCATTTGATATTCTAGCGTTTTCATTTGGTATTATAAGGTTTTTCATTTGATATTCTAGCGTTGCTATTTGATATTCTAGCGTTTTTCATTTGATATTCTAGCGTTTTCATTTGATATTCTAGCGTTTTTCATTTGATATTCTAGCGTTTTTCATTTGGTAACAAATTCTAAAGATGGGATAATTGTGTAGCAAATTCAATTTGTTCAAAGATGCTATGAATTTTCTCAGAAACATGTGTGAATTTTCTTTACTCCGAAATTAACATTAAATCACTGCCATTGTATTTATTTATAGCAAATCTAATGCATATTTTGAAATAACTATTTAAAAGTTTCAATATAGCGCTTAATTTTGCTGCGGAAATCGATTCCCATGAGAACCGATCTGAACAATATAAAATAAATGTTTTTCATATTATCACACACACACATACACCCACACCCACACCCCCCACACACACACGCACGCACACACACACACACGCACACACACCCACACACTGACACCCACACACACACACACACACACATACACACACACACCCACACACACACACATGTATATATGAAAGTTGTGTGGTGTAGTGATTATAGGTGCTGAATGTGGACCTTAATATGATTATCTCACCTGACACATTGTATTTGATTCTGCTACGCTACTTTGTCTTTTTCTTCCGTCCAGCATATTCTTTAGAATACCAAAATATATTTCGGTTCAATTTGCTTGAAACAAAATTATTCTGGTTACGAAGATTTGTTTCGATGACGACACATTTAAATAATGTCTCAAATAAGGAGATACATCTTATCAGCTTAAAATATGGCCGATTTCCCTTACATTAAAACTTAAGTTTTATTTATTTTCCTGTATAACTTTATAAAGCTGATACCAAAACTATTTTATACTAAACTGGCATTAATGAATCCTTGGCAACGCCGGGTAAGAAGAGCTAGTCCAATTATGAAAAAAAAGCGAAACGTGACGAATATCAACTTGCAAATTTCATCTGTTTAACATTTTTCGTTTGCTTTGAGTTTGTATGTATTTATATTAGCTAAAGAATCGGTTTTTATAGAACTGGAATCGCCTCAAAATGAAAAATGAAAAGAAAACTTTCTCTCTCGTTTTTTATTCGTATTTTTCTTCAATCTGAAATATTTCCAAATCACCTGTTCACTGACCTTACTTAGTTCAGTAGAAGGCACATTTCTCAAGAGCACACGCTTGAAAATACGAAAGACACATCCTCCACACACACACACACACACACACACACACACACACACACACACACACACATTATATATATATATATATATATATATGAGAGAGAAAGAGAAAGAAAGAGAGAGAAAGAGAGAGAAAGAGAGATATCAAAAAGAGCCAGACGGGTAGCGGATAGAGATAGACAGACATACGCATGAGCGGAAATATGCGATTCAGATGTGAAAATACAACTAAAAAATACAAGGTACCTTCTTGGGTATCACCCACGTGCATAGCCTTACATAATACACGCGCGTGCGCACATGCACACATACACACCCACGTGGATGTGCATATGCGTGCATGTATGCGTGAGAAAGTGAGAGCGAGCGAATGACATTAGAAATATTTAAGACGAGTTTTCACTCGCACAGAAAAAATAGCTTAACTGCTTTCAGTGGTTTTAATTGTTTTATTTGGTTTACTTTTTGTCTACTCCCCCCTCCCCGAAATATTTCAATTGTCTACTTCTTCTTCTTCTTCTTCTTCTTCTTCTTCTTATTATTATTATTATTATTATTATTATTATTATTATTATTATTATTTGTACTCACTAGTTCTCACACAGGTCATCAGTGATTGCTCACCGGTGGTATTCCCTGGAGTCTAAGTGAAAACAAGTCTTCCAAGATTTGCAGTATTCTCCACCTCTTTTTGATAACCACCGCAAATAACCTTGCGGTATTGCAACAGCCGTTTACCATTGATTTATCGCTGGTAAGGACCATTGGTCTTCTCTGGCATTTGGGTGGCAATAAGCCTCCCCAAGGTCCCAGCACTCTCTGCACTTCCAGTGGAGGTCTGGTTCGTGCTGCCTCTCCTCGGTCTTCTCATCCCCCTTGACCCTATGCAAATATTTTCTGTGGTGTCAGCCTAGGCTGGTACCTTTTTTATTTTTCATTTATTTATTTTTTTTTAAAAATTGGGGGGAGGAGAGCGGGGGAGGAGAGCGGGGGGGAGAGCGGGGGAGCTTATGGTGTTTCTTGATATTTCTGTTCATTGACTCATTTTTGTGTTGTGTCAGCTGAGGCTGATGTAATCTATGGAGGGGGAGCTAATAAAGTGATGTTTCTTGCATTTTCTGATCTTTCGTTTGTGATATGGTGTTTTTTCTGTGGTTTTGTTTTCTTCCTGTTGTAGATTCCATGTGACCCTTCATAGCTTATGCGGGTTGGTTTCCGCATTCGAGGATTTTTTAAAGATTGCAGCTGTTTTGATCATTGCCGTCCTTTGTATAGTTTCAATAATCCCTTTGATTCCAATTTCTCCCAGTCTTTTCTCCAGTTTTTTTGGGATTGTTCCTAGTGCTCCTACGATTATTGGTATTAAACTGACTTTCTTACGGCTCCATATTCCTTTCAGTTCTCTGTATGCTCCTATATTTGCTTCGTTTTTCCGTTTCTTTCATCTTCACTCTATTGTCTGCTGGAACGGCGAACTCTACGATTTTGCAAGATTTTTCCTTCTTGTTGATTATTATAACATAACATTATGGTCTCCTTGCTTATATGAGTTTGTCTGTTTGTATATCTATGTCCCAGATGATTTTGTGTTTTTCGTTTTCCAGTACAGTTTCTGGTTTATGTTTGTACCATTTGTCTGCGTATTCGAAATTCAATTGTTTGCACAGTTCCCGGTGTACTGCTTTCCCCACACAGTCATGTCTGTTCTTGTATTCTTTTTGGGCAAGTTTTCTACATTCACTTATTATATGATTTACTGTTTCGTCTCTTTGTCCACACATTCTGCATTTACTGTTTTCCTGGGTTTTATCTATTTTAGCTTTAATTTAGTTTGTCCTAATCGCATTGTTCTGTACAGCCATCAGTAGAGATTCCGTTTCTCTGTTCAAGTTTCCTTTTCTTAGTCATGCCCAGATATTTTCGTTGGTTTCTTCTCTTCTGAAGCGTCCATGTAGTTGTTTTTCTTTCTATATTTCTTTTCTTGTCGTTTTGTTTCTGGTTTCAGTGCTTCCTGAGTTGCTCGTTGGAACGGTATCTCTGGCTGCGGTGATTTGCCTTTCCGTGTTTTAAGTTATGTATTTCTCCAGCTCTGTTTTTTTAGTCTTCCACACAATCTTCCATACTTACCAGTCCTCTTCCCCCTTCGTTTCTTTTCATGTAGAGTATGTCTATATCGTCTTTTGGATGTAGTACGTTATGCATAGTCATTAATTTTCTAGTCCCCTGGTCAAGGTGCCTGAGTTCTTCTTTAATCCAGTCTATGAATGGTCCAGAAGATCCTATTGGTGCTACTGTCCAAGTGTGTATTCCTGTTACTAGATTCCTGCTATATAATTTCGTTTCTAGGAGTTTTTTGTTCTTCGTAAATATTATTTTCCAATCTTCTCTTTCATTTTTGTAGATATGATGGTGTCTGCTTCCAGACGATATTTGTAGCTATCCTGTTCGTCTAGCGCCCTAATTTTATCTCGGTTGGGGACTTCTATGCCCTCTGTTGTCTCCAGTGTTCCTCTTTTTATTTCTAGTAGTGCACTCTTTATCCATTCCGAATTCCATTTGAATGTCCAGTCTGGAGATTCTGGTCGTATTTATCAGCTTTTCCAATTCCTTTTTGCTTTTTGCAAATAGTTTCAGGTCGTCTATGCACATCAGGTGGTTTACTCTTAGTTCTGTGTCTGTAAACTTGTATTCGGCATCACATTTTCTTTGTATGTAGTTGAGTGGCATCATAGCTATTATAAACAGTAGTGGTGATAGGGAGTCTCCTTGGAAAATGCCTCTCTGTATTTTCATCTCAGTCAGGTGTTGTCCTCCGGTCGTCATTGTCAGTCTCCATTGCTTTCTTAATAAGATTAATTATCCTGTCGGGTATTTTGTATATTTTTAAACATTCAATTATCCATGCATGATGGATTCTATCGTAAGCTTTTTTTGTAGGCAATCCATGCCATGGATATATTCTTTTTTCTGTGTTTTACCTTCTTCAGGATCTTTTGCTCGATGTATAGCAGGTCATGCACCCCTCTTTACCCTTTACGGCATCCTTTTTGTTCTTCAGGGAGTAATCCACGATTGTTCAGGGATTGGTAGATTTGCTCTCTCAGTTGTGCCGTCAAGATTTTCCACATTGTTGGTAAACAGGTTATTGGTCTGTAGTAGCTTGGGGTCGTTCCCTTTTTGGCATCTTTTTGTATAAGCCTTGTCCTTCCTTTGGTCATCGACTCTGGTATGTCTGTTTTGTGAATACACCCTCATTCCATCATGGCCTGGTGCTTTCTAGTTTGCCATTTTCCTTAGAGTGTCCTTAATAATTTCTTCATTAATTTCCGTTTCTGTTCTTCTTCTATTTCCTGTAGTTCATTTTTATGTTTTTAAACCACTTGGCATTTTTGTTGTGTGTTTTAGGCCTTTCTCATATCTTGCTCCAGAAGTGTTTTGTCTCTGTCGGGTCAGGATGTTCTGATGTTATTCGTTCTCCGTTTACGTTTTTGTAAAACTGGCTTTCATTGTTTTCAAATGTCCTGTTCTGTTTTGGCTCTTCTGATTTGTATCTATATCGTCTCAGTCTTTCCTCTACTGTTGCTATCTTTTGTTTTGATTATTTATGTTTCTTATTCAGTCTTTTCTTGTGAACCGGATTTCTGCTCTTCCATCGTTTCCTGATCTCTTTCCAGAGTTTGGTTATCTGGGTTTCCAGTCTGATTTCCCATCCAGGCTTTGTCGGTCCATTCTTTTTTTCTGTTTTTAATTTCATACTTACTGATTTTGCCCCCGCATATATCATGTTGTTTAGGTCTGTGATAATGTATGTTGGGATGTACGCGAGTACTTTGTTTACTGTCTCTGTTTCAACTTTTAACTTCTTCCAATTTTCGTTCCTTAGAGATGGGAGATTTGTTTTGTTCTCGGACATGTATCGTTTGATGTTTTCCACTTCTCTTGCCTTTTCCTCTTTGAGTTCTACTTCGGTGAGTTCTGTGATTTCGTAGTCTTCAACCTCTTCCGTTACATAGTTTATATTTTGTATATCTTCTTCCGGGGGGGGGGTCAGGTGGTGTTTCTTGCTCTGTTCCGCTCTTTTGTTTGATTTCCGTTAGTTCCATCTCCTAGAACCATCCACTCTTGAGGATATGTTTTGCTTGGTCTGCTATCCTTTGTTCCGTTGTATAGTAGCCAGTAGCAGTGTTTCATAGATGTTTAATTCTTTCCGGTAGCCTCTTTCTGTGAGGTGGCGGCTTTTGTAGTAGCATTGCATTACTAGTCTGTTCGTCTTTGTGGTCCATTTCTTTCTATGTTTTCTAGGTTTTTTCTTTTCATTCCTGCTTTCTTGTGTTTGGTCCGTGCCCTTGTCATACCTGGAATTAGAGGGGTTACTTACCTTCTTTTTGTCCGTACTTTTGTTCCTGAAATCAAAGGAGCCAGCATTCGCAGGATGCGGACCGGGTCCCCAATGTTGGCCAACGAGGGAGCACCTGCCCATCATTACACTCAGATCTTTCTTCTGAGTCCCATTGGTTTCATTGTTATTATTGTGCATTACTCATAGCTTGGTGTTTGTGGCAACACCAGGCCCAGGCTTAGTTTATCTGTGATCCTGTCATAGGGATAGTGTTTATCCCCATTTTAATAAGGGGAAATGTGCACTATCACAAAAAATATCTATAAATATATGTTACTTAACTACAAAGTTTTCTAGGCTAATCTTAGACAGACGGGGATAGAGACAATAGATTCCCCTTTCATTTTTACCTGATAAATTTACGACGGATTATAAAACGTATACAAGTCTTCTTATCATATTTTGGACAATGATTTTCATAAGAAAAACTGATTTTTCTGTCAGACTTTGGGCAAGTAAATCATATCTGACTTGTTTTAAATATTAAAAGCGAAGAGATACATGGTAAAACATTTTTTTGTTTGTATAAAAATAGAAAGCTACTTAACAAATAATTCCATGTGCTAGCTTCTTTTTCTGCTTGGAAGACGAAGAGACCGGAGAGGGGGGGGGGTCACGTGTCCACATATACCAGTCTTCTTATCGTATTTTGGACAATAATTTTCAAAAATTCCATAAGTAAAACTGATTTTTCTGTCAGACTTCATCATTATTATTATTATTATTATTATTATTATTATTATTATTATTATTATTATTATTATTATTATTATTTATTTATTTATTTATTTATTTATTTACTCACTAGGAGTTTTCACACTAATCATTATCAGTGATTGCACATTGGTGTTTCCTTGAGTCTGAGTGACAACAAGTCTACCCAGATTTTCTAGCATGTTTTGTCGCTTTCGATAACTGTTGTCCATTACCTCTTCGGGAATTTGAGTGACAATAAGCCTCCCCACTTCCCGCAACTTTTCCAGTGGAGGTATGCATGGTGTTATTTTTCCAAAGTCTTTCTATTCTCCTTGAACCTTCATAACCATTTTGTATAGTACCAACCGAGGCTGGTGCTACCACTTTTGAGGGTGTAGGAGCAGCAAATTATTGGATTCTGCCAGTTTCAGTTCCATCGGATTTGTGTAAAGCCATTTCTATATTTTTGATTCGATTTTTGTTGCAACAAGTCGGTGTTACCGCGTTATGTGGGGTAACTACCCCACATAACGCGGTAACACCGACTTGTTGCAACACTGCGCTAGAGGATTTTCATCAATAGTTCAGCTCTTTTCATCAGAAAAGAGCAACGCAGTTTGGGGACAATGCTCTGTTCTTTTTCATATTTGTTAAAATATGCTCTCGACTTTACGAACTGTCTTTTGAGTATCGGAGGTTATTTGTGTTCTAAGGATCCAAGGTGGTTGTATGATTACTCTCGAGCGCCCCAACTCTTTGTGTCTTTAGTCTATTATTTTGGACGAGGACGTACTAAACATCAACTACACCCTGATATTGCAAGATTGCTCGCACAGCCGAGAAAACAATTTTTTAATTACGAAACCGGAAGAACCTGTATTTATAAATATATATATATAGTATTTGTATGATTGTTGTTTTCTAGATGTTAATCCAATGAAATTCCAGTGTTCATAAGATACTGCCCAATAACAGGCAGGGCTGTATTATAGTATTTAAAAAATATATTTATATAAACATTATTGGCTACATATGTGCATACATGTTTCAAGGCCATTATAATGTATAATAACCCGATGATACGGGACTTTGAATAAAGTCGCAGTTAAAACATGTATGCACATGTGTAGCCAATAATGTTTATATAAATAAAAAGTTATACTATATATATATATATATATATATATATACTTTTATTTGTATGTATTTGTATATGAATAGGGGTCTATATATATGCCTACACCTATTCACGACATAACATATTGTAGTCCTTAGATCCATTTTATACGTGCATGTATATGCGTATGTACATATGTGTGTATGTATATATGTGTTTGGGTGCACATTCATATATGTGTATGTATGTTTCTGTGTGTTTGCACGAATACATATACATATTTTTAGTCTTCGCTCATTCATATATATATATATATACATATATATATATATATATATATATATATATATATATATATATATATATATATACATATATATATATATATATATATATATATATACATATATATATATATATGAATAAGCGAAGACTTTAAAATTAGTTTGTAATTAGTACATAGAAGTGATTGGTCTGAATACGGTGAAACGTTACGTTCCTTGGTGGGAAATAATTTGATCTATTTACTGTTGTCTCGTATCAAGCGATGTTTTCAACCAAATTGCATTCGCATCGTCTTAAAAAGTCAACTTTTTTCACACTATGCACAATGCTTCAAGCTTATATATATATATATATATATATATATATATATATATATATATATATATATATATATATATATATATGTGTGTGTGTGTGTGTGTGTGTGTGTGTGTGTGTGCCTGTGTGTGTTGCACGAAATGATGGAAATTACTTAAAATTTCTAAGAAAAACTATTTTAATATGGATTAAGTGCGCATTTGGCAGTAATTACAGATTGCATTCTACGAGCAATAGACTCGTACAAAGTTTGAATTGTTTTGAAATGAATTTTTGTCCATTCTTCAGCTAACCAATTCTTGTAACGCTGATTGAAAATAAAGACAGCTGACTTGTTATTATCAGGTGCATCATAAATATTTTGTGGAATGTGGCGGCTAGATAAGATTTCAACTTCCGTAATAACAGATTTAACTAAATGTTTTATATGATTGACATTTGGGGAATGTGGCGACTAGATAAGGTTTCAACTTCCGTAATAACAGATTTAACTAAATGTTTTATATGATTGAAACTTGGGGAATGTGGCGACTAGATAAGGTTTCAACTTCCGTAATAACAGATTTAACTAAATGTTTTATGATTGACATTTGGGGAATGTGGCGACTAGATAAGGTTTCAACTTCCGTAATAACAGATTTAACTAAATGTTTTATATGATTGAAACTTGGGGAATGTGGCGACTAGATAAGGTTTCAACTTCCGTAATAACAGATTTAACTAAATGTTTTATATGATTGAAATTTGGGGAATGTGGCGACTAGATAAGGTTTCAACTTCCGTAATAACAGATTTAACTAAATGTTTTATATGATTGACATTTGGGGAATGTGGCGACTAGATAAGATTTCAACTTCCGTAATAACAGATTTAACTAAATGTTTTATATGATTGACATTTGGGGAATGTGGCGACTAGATAAGATTTCAACTTCCGTAATAACAGATTTAACTAAATGTTTTATATGATTGAAACTTGGGGAATGTGGCGACTAGATAAGATTTCAACTTCCGTAATAACAGATTAAACTAAGTGTTTTATATGATTGAAATTTGGGGAATGTGGCGACTAGATAAGATTTCAACTTCCGTAATAACAGATTAAACTAAATGTTTTATATGATTGAAATTTGGGGAATGTGGCGACTAGATAAGATTTCAACTTCCGTAATAACAGATTAAACTAAGTGTTTTATATGATTGAAATTTGGGGAATGTGGCGACTAGATAAGATTTCAACTTCCGTAATAACAGATTAAACTAAATGTTTTATATGATTGAAATTTGGGGAATGTGGCGACTAGATAAGATTTCAACTTCCGTAATAACAGATTTAACTAAATGTTTTATATGATTGACATTTGGGGAATGTGGCGACTAGATAAGATTTCAACTTCCGTAATAACAGATTAAACTAAATGTTTTATATGATTGACATTTGGGGAATGTGGCGACTAGATAAGATTTCAACTTCCGTAATAACAGATTAAACTAAATGTTTTATATGATTGAAATTTGGGGAATGTGGCGACTAGATAAGATTTCAACTTCCGTAATAACAGATTTAACTAAATGTTTTATATGATTGACATTTGGGGAATGTGGCGACTAGATAAGGTTTCAACTTCCGTAATAACAGATTTAACTAAATGTTTTATATGATTGAAATTTGGGGAATGTGGCGACTAGATAAGATTTCAACTTCCGTAATAACAGATTAAACTAAATGTTTTATATGATTGACATTTGGGGAATGTGGCGACTAGATAAGGTTTCAACTTCTGTAATAACAGATTTAACTAAATGTTTTATATGATTGAAATTTGGGGAATGTAACGACTAGATAAGATTTCAACTTCCGTAATAACAGATTTTACTAAATGTTTTATATGATTGACATTTGGGGAATGTGGCGACTAGATAAGGTTTCAACTTCCGTAATAACAGATTTAACTAAATGTTTTATATGATTGACATTTGGGGAATGTGGCGACTAGATAAGATTTCAACTTCCGTAATAACAGATTTAACTAAATGTTTTATATGAATGTAAATTTGGAGAATGTGGCGACTAGATAAGATTTCAACTTCCGTAATAACAGATTTAACTAAATGTTTTATATGATTGACATTTGGGGAATGTGGCGACTAGATAAGATTTCAACTTCCGTAATAACAGATTTAACTAAATGTTTTATATGATTGACATTTGGGGAATGTGGCGACTAGATAAGATTTCAACTTCCGTAATAACAGATTTAACTAAATGTTTTATATGATTGACATTTGGGGAATGTGGCGACTAGATAAGATTTCAACTTCCGTAATAACAGATTTAACTAAATGTTTTATATGATTGAAACTTGGGGAATGTGGCGACTAGATAAGATTTCAACTTCCGTAATAACAGATTAAACTAAATGTTTTATATGATTGAAATTTGGGGAATGTGGCGACTAGATAAGATTTCAACCTCCGTAATAACAGATTTAACTAAATGTTTTATATGATTGAAATTTGGGGAATGTGGCGACTAGATAAGATTTCAACTTCCGTAATAACAGATTAAACTAAATGTTTTATATGATTGAAATTTGTGGGAATGTGGCGACTAGATAAGATTTCAACCTCCGTAATAACAGATTTAACTAAATGTTTTATATGATTGAAATTTGGGGAATGTGGCGACTAGATAAGATTTCAACTTCCGTAATAACAAATTAAACTAAATGTTTTATATGATTGAAATTTGGGCAATGTGGCGACTAGATAAGATTTCAACTTCCGTAATAACAGATTTAACTAAATGTTTTATATGATTGACATTTGGGGAATGTGGCGACTAGATAAGATTTCAACTTCCGTAATAACAGATTAAACTAAATGTTTTATATGATTGACATTTGGGGAATGTGGCGACTAGATAAGATTTCAACTTCCGTAATAACAGATTAAACTAAATGTTTTATATGATTGAAATTTGGGGAATGTGGCGACTAGATAAGATTTCAACTTCCGTAATAACAGATTAAACTAAATGTTTTATATGATTGAAATTTGGGGAATGTGGCGACTAGATAAGATTTCAACTTCCGTAATAACAGATTTAACTAAATGTTTTATATGATTGACATTTGGGGAATGTGGCGACTAGATAAGGTTTCAACTTCCGTAATAACAGATTTAACTAAATGTTTTATATGATTGAAATTTGGGGAATGTGGCGACTAGATAAGATTTCAACTTCCGTAATAACAGATTTAACTAAATGTTTTATATGATTGACATTTGGGGAATGTGGCGACTAGATAAGATTTCAACTTCCGTAATAACAGATTTAACTAAATGTTTTATATGATTGACATTTGGGGAATGTGGCGACTAGATAAGATTTCAACTTCCGTAATAACAGATTTAACTAAATGTTTTATATGATTGACATTTGGGGAATGTGGCGACTAGATAAGGTTTCAACTTCCGTAATAACAGATTTAACTAAATGTTTTATATGATTGACATTTGGGGAATGTGGCGACTAGATTAGATTTCAACTTCCGTAATAACAGATTTAACTAAATGTTTTATATGATTGACATTTGGGGAATGTGGCGACTAGATAAGATTTCAACTTCCGTAATAACAGATTAAACTAAATGTTTTATATGATTGACATTTGGGGAATGTGGCGACTAGATAAGATTTCAACTTCCGTAATAACAGATTAAACTAAATGTTTTATATGATTGACATTTGGGGAATCTGGCGACTAGATAAGGTTTCAACTTCCGTAATAACAGATTTAACTAAATGTTTTATATGATTGAAATTTGGGGAATGTGGCGACTAGATAAGATTTCAA
The DNA here is from genome assembly GCA_963556195.1 of Sepiola atlantica. Classification (NCBI taxonomy): domain Eukaryota; kingdom Metazoa; phylum Mollusca; class Cephalopoda; order Sepiida; family Sepiolidae; genus Sepiola; species Sepiola atlantica. The sequence continues at coordinate 71,503,700 of OY744536.1, read as the reverse complement.
CTTCCGTAATAACAGATTTAACTAAATGTTTTATATGATTGACATTTGGGGAATGTGGCGACTAGATAAGGTTTCAACTTCCGTAATAACAGATTATACTAAATGTTTTATATGATTGACATTTGGGGAATGTGGCGACTAGATAAGATTTCAACTTCCGTAATAACAGATTTAACTAAATGTTTTATATGATTGAAATTTGGGGAATGTGGCGACTAGATAAGATTTCAACTTCCGTAATAACAGATTAAACTAAATGTTTTATATGATTGAAATTTGGGGAATGTGGCGACTAGATAAGATTTCAACTTCCGTAATAACAGATTTAACTAAATGTTTTATATGATTGACATTTGGGGAATCTGGCGACTAGATAAGGTTTCAACTTCCGTAATAACAGATTTAACTAAATGTTTTATATGATTGAAATTTGGGGAATGTGGCGACTAGATAAGATTTCAACTTCCGTGATAACAGATTTAACTAAATGTTTTATATGATTGACATTTAGGGAATCTGGCGACTAGATAAGGTTTCAACTTCCGTAATAACAGATTTAACTAAATGTTTTATATGATTGACATTTGGGGAATGTGGCGACTAGATAAGGTTTCAACTTCCGTAATAACAGATTTAACTAAATGTTTTATATGATTGAAATTTGGGGAATGTGGCGACTAGATAAGATTTCAACTTCCGTAATAACAGATTTAACTAAATGTTTTATATGATTGACATTTAGGGAATGTGGCGACTAGATAAGGTTTCAACTTCCGTAATAACAGATTTAACTAAATGTTTTATATGATTGACATTTGGGGAATGTGGCGACTAGATAAGGTTTCAACTTCCGTAATAACAGATTTAACTAAATGTTTTATATGATTGACATTTGGGGAATGTGGCGACTAGATAAGATTTCAACTTCCGTAATAACAGATTTAACTAAATGTTTTATATGATTGACATTTGGGGAATGTGGCGACTAGATAAGATTTCAACTTCCGTAATAACAGATTTAACTAAATGTTTTATATGATTGACATTTGGGGAATGTGGCGACTAGATAAGGTTTCAACTTCCGTAATAACAGATTAAACTAAATGTTTTATATGATTGAAATTTGGGGAATGTGGCGACTAGATAAGATTTCAACTTCCGTAATAACAGATTAAACTAAATGTTTTATATGATTTACATTTGGGGAATCTGGCGACTAGATAAGGTTTCAACTTCCGTAATAACAGATTAAACTAAATGTTTTATATGATTGAAATTTGAGGAATGTGGCGACTAGATAAGATTTCAACTTCCGTAATAACAGATTAAACTAAATGTTTTATATGATTGACATTTGGAGAATGTGGCGACTAGATAAGATTTCAACTTCCGTAATAACAGATTAAACTAAATGTTTTATATGATTGACATTTGGGGAATCTGGCGACTAGATAAGGTTTCAACTTCCGTAATAACAGATTTAACTAAATGTTTTATATGATTGAAATTTGGGGAATGTGGCGACTAGATAAGATTTCAACTTCCGTGATAACAGATTTAACTAAATGTTTTATATGATTGAAATTTGGGGAATGTGGCGACTAGATAAGGTTTCAACTTCCGTAATAACAGATTTAACTAAATGTTTTATATGATTGAAATTTGGGGAATGTGGCGACTAGATAAGATTTCAACTTCCGTGATAACAGATTTAACTAAATGTTTTATATGATTGAAATTTGGGGAATGTGGCGACTAGATAAGATTTCAACTTCCGTGATAACAGATTTAACTAAATGTTTTATATGATTGACATTTGGGGAATGTGGCGACTAGATAAGGTTTCAACTTCCGTAATAACAGATTTAACTAAATGTTTTATATGATTGAAATTTGGGGAATGTGGCGACTAGATAAGATTTCAACTTCCGTAATAACAGATTTAACTAAATGTTTTATATGATTGACATTTGGGGAATGTGGCGACTAGATAAGATTTCAACTTCCGTAATAACAGATTTAACTAAATGTTTTATATGATTGACATTTGGGGAATGTGGCGACTAGATAAGGTTTCAACTTCCGTAATAACAGATTAAACTAAATGTTTTATATGATTGAAATTTGGGGAATGTGGCGACTAGATAAGATTTCAACTTCCGTAATAACAGATTAAACTAAATGTTTTATATGATTTTTATTTGGGGAATCTGGCGACTAGATAAGATTTCAACTTCCGTAATAACAGATTTAACTAAATGTTTTATATGATTGACATTTGGGGAATGTGGCGACTAGATAAGGTTTCAACTTCCGTAATAACAGATTAAACTAAATGTTTTATATGATTTACATTTGGGGAATCTGGCGACTAGATAAGATTTCAACTTCCGTAATAACAGATTAAACTAAATGTTTTATATGATTTACATTTGGGGAATGTGGCGACTAGATAAGATTTCAACTTCCGTAATAACAGATTAAACTAAATGTTTTATATGATTTACATTTGGGGAATCTGGCGACTAGATAAGATTTCAACTTCCGTAATAACAGATTAAACTAAATGTTTTATATGATTTACATTTGGGGAATCTGGCGACTAGATAAGATTTCAACTTCCGTAATAACAGATTAAACTAAATGTTTTATATGATTTACATTTGGGGAATCTGGCGACTAGATAAGATTTCAACTTCCGTAATAACAGATTAAACTAAATGTTTTATATGATTTACATTTGGGGAATGTGGCGACTAGATAAGATTTCAACTTCCGTAATAACAGATTAAACTAAATGTTTTATATGATTTACATTTGGGGAATCTGGCGACTAGATAAGATTTCAACTTCCGTAATAACAGATTTAACTAAATGTTTTATATGATTGACATTTGGGGAATGTGGCGACTAGATAAGGTTTCAACTTCCGTAATAACAGATTAAACTAAATGTTTTATATGATTTACATTTGGGGAATCTGGCGACTAGATAAGATTTCAACTTCCGTAATAACAGATTTAACTAAATGTTTTATATGATTTACATTTGGGGAATCTGGCGACTAGATAAGATTTCAACTTCCGTAATAACAGATTAAACTAAATGTTTTATATGATTTACATTTGGGGAATCTGGCGACTAGATAAGATTTCAACTTCCGTAATAACAGATTAAACTAAATGTTTTATATGATTTACATTTGGGGAATGTGGCGACTAGATAAGATTTCAACTTCCGTAATAACAGATTAAACTAAATGTTTTATATGATTTACATTTGGGGAATCTGGCGACTAGATAAGATTTCAACTTCCGTAATAACAGATTAAACTAAATGTTTTATATGATTGACATTTGGGGAATGTGGCGACTAGATAAGATTTCAACTTCCGTAATAACAGATTAAACTAAATGTTTTATATGATTTACATTTGGGGAATCTGGCGACTAGATAAGATTTCAACTTCCGTAATAACAGATTTAACTAAATGTTTTATATGATTGACATTTGGGGAATGTGGCGACTAGATAAGGTTTCAACTTCCGTAATAACAGATTAAACTAAATGTTTTATATGATTGAAATTTGGGGAATGTGGCGACTAGATTAGATTTCAACTTCCGTAATAACAGATTAAACTAAATGTTTTATATGATTTACATTTGGGGAATCTGGCGACTAGATAAGATTTCAACTTCCGTAATAACAGATTTAACTAAATGTTTTATATGATTGAAATTTGGGGAATGTGGCGGCTAGATAAGATTTCAACTTCCGTAATAACAGATTAAACTAAATGTTTTATATGATTGAAATTTGGGGAATGTGGCGACTAGATAAGATTTCAACTTCCGTAATAACAGATTTAACTAAATGTTTTATATGATTGAAATTTGGGGAATGTGGCGACTAGATAAGATTTCAACTTCCGTGATAACAGATTTAACTAACTGTTTTATATGATTGACATTTAGGGAATGTGGCGACTAGATAAGATTTCAACTTCCGTAATAACAGATTAAACTAAATGTTTTATATGATTGAAATTTGGGGAATGTGGCGACTAGATAAGATTTCAACTTCCGTAATAACAGATTTAACTAAATGTTTTATATGATTGAAATTTGGGGAATGTGGCGACTAGATAAGATTTCAACTTCCGTAATAACAGATTTAACTAAATGTTTTATATGATTGACATTTGGGGAATGTGGCGACTAGATAAGATTTCAACTTCCGTAATAACAGATTTAACTAAATGTTTTATATGATTGACATTTGGGGAATGTGGCGACTAGATAAGGTTTCAACTTCCGTAATAACAGATTAAACTAAATGTTTTATATGATTGAAATTTGGGGAATGTGGCGACTAGATAAGATTTCAACTTCCGTAATAACAGATTAAACTAAATGTTTTATATGATTTACATTTGGGGAATCTGGCGACTAGATAAGATTTCAACTTCCGTAATAACAGATTTAACTAAATGTTTTATATGATTGACATTTGGGGAATGTGGCGACTAGATAAGGTTTCAACTTCCGTAATAACAGATTAAACTAAATGTTTTATATGATTTACATTTGGGGAATCTGGCGACTAGATAAGATTTCAACTTCCGTAATAACAGATTTAACTAAATGTTTTATATGATTTACATTTGGGGAATGTGGCGACTAGATAAGATTTCAACTTCCGTAATAACAGATTAAACTAAATGTTTTATATGATTTACATTTGGGGAATCTGGCGACTAGATAAGATTTCAACTTCCGTAATAACAGATTTAACTAAATGTTTTATATGATTGACATTTGGGGAATGTGGCGACTAGATAAGGTTTCAACTTCCGTAATAACAGATTAAACTAAATGTTTTATATGATTGAAATTTGGGGAATGTGGCGACTAGATAAGATTTCAACTTCCGTAATAACAGATTAAACTAAATGTTTTATATGATTTACATTTGGGGAATGTGGCGACTAGATAAGATTTCAACTTCCGTAATAACAGATTAAACTAAATGTTTTATATGATTTACATTTGGGGAATCTGGCGACTAGATAAGATTTCAACTTCCGTAATAACAGATTTAACTAAATGTTTTATATGATTGAAATTTGGGGAATGTGGCGGCTAGATAAGATTTCAACTTCCGTAATAACAGATTAAACTAAATGTTTTATATGATTGAAATTTGGGGAATGTGGCGACTAGATAAGATTTCAACTTCCGTAATAACAGATTTAACTAAATGTTTTATATGATTGAAATTTGGGGAATGTGGCGACTAGATAAGATTTCAACTTCCGTGATAACAGATTTAACTAAATGTTTTATATGATTGACATTTAGGGAATGTGGCGACTAGATAAGGTTTCCATATCCGTAATAACAGATTTAACTAAATGTTTTATATGATTGACATTTGGGGAATGTGGCGACTAGATAAGATTTCAACTTCCGTAATAACAGATTTAACTAAATATTTTATATGATTGACATTTGGGGAATGTGGCGACTAGATAAGATTTCAACTTCCGTAATAACAGATTAAACTAAATGTTTTATATGATTGAAATTTGGGGAATGTGGCGACTAGATAAGATTTCAACTTCCGTAATAACAGATTAAACTAAATGTTTTATATGATTGAAATTTGAGGAATGTGGCGACTAGATAAGATTTCAACTTCCGTAATAACAGATTAAACTAAATGTTTTATATGATTGAAATTTGGGGAATGTGGCGACTAGATAAGATTTCAACTTCCGTAATAACAGATTAAACTAAATGTTTTATATGATTGACATTTGGGGAATCTGGCGACTAGATAAGGTTTCAACTTCCGTAATAACAGATTTAACTAAATGTTTTATATGATTGAAATTTGGGGAATGTGGCGACTAGATAAGATTTCAACTTCCGTGATAACAGATTTAACTAAATGTTTTATATGATTGACATTTAGGGAATGTGGCGACTAGATAAGGTTTCAACTTCCGTAATAACAGATTTAACTAAATGTTTTATATGATTGACATTTGGGGAATGTGGCGACTAGATAAGGTTTCAACTTCCGTAATAACAGATTTAACTAAATGTTTTATATGATTGAAATTTGGGGAATGTGGCGACTAGATAAGATTTCAACTTCCGTAATAACAGATTTAACTAAATGTTTTATATGATTGACATTTGGGGAATGTGGCGACTAGATAAGATTTCAACTTCCGTAATAACAGATTTAACTAAATGTTTTATATGATTGACATTTGGGGAATGTGGCGACTGGATAAGGTTTCAACTTCCGTAATAACAGATTAAACTAAATGTTTTATATGATTGAAATTTAGGGAATGTGGCGACTAGATTAGATTTCAACTTCCGTAATAACAGATTAAACTAAATGTTTTATATGATTTACATTTGGGGAATCTGGCGACTAGATAAGATTTCAACTTCCGTAATAACAGATTTAACTAAATGTTTTATATGATTGACATTTGGGGAATCTGGCGACTAGATAAGATTTCAACTTCCGTAATAACAGATTTAACTAAATGTTTTATATGATTGAAATTTGGGGAATGTGGCGGCTAGATAAGATTTCAACTTCCGTAATAACAGATTAAACTAAATGTTTTATATGATTGAAATTTGGGGAATGTGGCGACTAGATAAGATTTCAACTTCCGTAATAACAGATTTAACTAAATGTTTTATATGATTGAAATTTGGGGAATGTGGCGACTAGATAAGATTTCAACTTCCGTGATAACAGATTTAACTAAATGTTTTATATGATTGACATTTAGGGAATGTGGCGACTAGATAAGGTTTCCATATCCGTAATAACAGATTTAACTAAATGTTTTATATGATTGACATTTGGGGAATGTGGCGACTAGATAAGATTTCAACTTCCGTAATAACAGATTTAACTAAATGTTTTATATGATTGAAATTTGGGGAATGTGGCGACTAGATAAGATTTCAACTTCCGTGATAACAGATTTAACTAAATGTTTTATATGATTGACATTTAGGGAATGTGGCGACTAGATAAGGTTTCCATATCCGTAATAACAGATTTAACTAAATGTTTTATATGATTGACATTTGGGGAATGTGGCGACTAGATAAGATTTCAACTTCCGTAATAACAGATTTAACTAAATATTTTATATGATTGACATTTGGGGAATGTGGCGACTAGATAAGATTTCAACTTCCGTAATAACAGATTAAACTAAATGTTTTATATGATTGAAATTTGGGGAATGTGGCGACTAGATAAGATTTCAACTTCCGTAATAACAGATTAAACTAAATGTTTTATATGATTGAAATTTGAGGAATGTGGCGACTAGATAAGATTTCAACTTCCGTAATAACAGATTAAACTAAATGTTTTATATGATTGAAATTTGGGGAATGTGGCGACTAGATAAGATTTCAACTTCCGTAATAACAGATTTAACTAAATGTTTTATATGATTGAAACTTGGGGAATGTGGCGACTAGATAAGATTTCAACTTCCGTAATAACAGATTTAACTAAATGTTTTATATGATTGACATATAGGGAATGTGGCGACTAGATAAGGTTTCAACTTCCGTAATAACAGATTTAACTAAATGTTTTATATGATTGAAATTTGGGGAATGTGGCGACTAGATAAGGTTTCAACTTCCGTAATAACAGATTTAACTAAATGTTTTATATGATTGACATTTGGGGAATGTGGCGACTAGATAAGGTTTCAACTTCCGTAATAACAGATTTAACTAAATGTTTTATATGATTGACATTTGGGGAATGTGGCGACTAGATAAGATTTCAACTTCCGTAATAACAGATTTAACTAAATGTTTTATATGATTGACATTTGGGGAATGTGGCGACTAGATAAGGTTTCAACTTCCGTAATAACAGATTTAACTAAATGTTTTATATGATTGACATTTGGGGAATGTGGCGACTAGATAAGATTTCAACTTCCGTAATAACAGATTTAACTAAATGTTTTATATGATTGAAATTTGGGGAATGTGGCGACTAGATTAGATTTCAACTTCCGTAATAACAGATTTAACTAAATGTTTTATATGATTGACATTTGGGGAATGTGGCGACTAGATAAGATTTCAACTTCCGTAATAACAGATTTAACTAAATGTTTTATATGATTGACATTTGGGGAATGTGGCGACTAGATAAGATTTCAACTTCCGTAATAACAGATTTAACTAAATGTTTTATATGATTGAAATTTGGGGAATGTGGCGACTAGATAAGGTTTCAACTTCCGTAATAACAGATTTAACTAAATGTTTTATATGATTGACATTTGGGGAATGTGGCGACTAGATAAGGTTTCAACTTCCGTAATAACAGATTTAACTAAATGTTTTATATGATTGACATTTGGGGAATGTGGCGACTAGATAAGATTTCAACTTCCGTAATAACAGATTTAACTAAATGTTTTATATGATTGACATTTGGGGAATGTGGCGACTAGATAAGGTTTCAACTTCCGTAATAACAGATTTAACTAAATGTTTTATATGATTGACATTTGGGGAATGTGGCGACTAGATAAGATTTCAACTTCCGTAATAACAGATTTAACTAAATGTTTTATATGATTGAAATTTGGGCAATGTGGCGACTAGATAAGATTTCAACTTCCGTAATAACAGATTTAACTAAATGTTTTATATGATTGAAATTTGGGGAATGTGGCGACTAGATAAGATTTCAACTTCCGTAATAACAAATTAAACTAAATGTTTTATATGATTGAAATTTGGGCAATGTGGCGACTAGATAAGATTTCAACTTCCGTAATAACAAATTAAACTAAATGTTTTATATGATTGAAATTTGGGCAATGTGGCGACTAGATAAGATTTCAACTTCCGTAATAACAGATTTAACTAAATGTTTTATATGATTGACATTTGGGGAATGTGGCGACTAGATAAGATTTCAACTTCCGTAATAACAGATTTAACTAAATGTTTTATATGATTGACATTTGGGGAATGTGGCGACTAGATAAGATTTCAACTTCCGTAATAACAGATTTAACTAAATGTTTTATATGATTGACATTTAGGGAATGTGGCGACTAGATAAGATTTCAACTTCCGTAATAACAGATTTAACTAAATGTTTTATCTGATTGACATTTGGGGAATGTGGCGACTAGATCAGATTTCAACTCCCGTAATAACAAATTTAATTTAATTTTAATTGATTCATTATCTTCCTGAAAGATTGCGTTTCTCTTTGGAAACAGTTCGGAAACCGTAAGATTCATTTGATTCGAATAAATGCTTAAATAGACTTGACTATCAATTCTGTAATAAAAGGAAAACTATTGAACTAGCGATTTTTCTAAGAATTTGCACCCCTAACCCTAACCCTAACCCTAACCCCTCCCCATATATCATCACAGATTCTATTCCATGTTTAGCAGTTGGAAGGGGATAGTCTCTACACGTATACTCGACCGTTGGTCGGAAATAAGATAAAAGTTGACTCGTCTGAGAAAATAACATTCATCCACTGGTATTACGACCAATTCTGCAGTTTTTTTATACTCCACTTTAAACGCTTTGCAACGTTTGTGAAGTAGTGGTTCTCTGATTGCAGCTCCCGGCGAGCAGTTTTTGTGGAAACTGGATTCTCACGGTGGTCATTAAAGTCTAAAGTAATTTTAGTTTTTAATTTTTGTTTACAACGTTTCAAACTAACACAGAAAAATAAAACAAGAACTAAAATTTTAGTTGAAACTTTTATCATATTCTTAATATTTAAAATATGAGTTATTCCCCTTACACAATTTGAGATAGACTTAGGAATGAAGACATCTGTTAGGAATGATGTGTCATGTGACTTTTTAAACATCGAAATTTAAAAGTGATCCGATACAACCTATTTCTTGCCACGATGCATTTTAGGATTCGCAGTTCCCTGTTAAAGAAAAAGAAGAAAATGCTATCTTTATTAAAAATGTATAAAGAAAAAAATAATTAAATCGGAAATTTATTAAAAAATGTTCTAATTTTTTTTATTTTTAGACAATCATTTAAAGATGTTTCATATTACCAGTTGTCCACGCCGGACTAAGTATCTGTTAACTAAATTGTAGCGAAGTACGTTATTATATTGCCAATAACATGGTACAACAATAACAAATGAAACTTGGTCAGAAAGTTTGATTTGTTAGCTTTAATGCTGTTTTGGTCCAACTTTCAAAATCTAGCCGATTTTTCTTATATATGTGTATGTGTGCGTGTCCCATTTACAGGCAGATGTTTTACCATATTACGGCTCTTCAGAGTGGCTAGAAATGGCAAAGGTTTAAGGCTGATGTACGAAACTCAACTATTTGGACAACAGTCAGATATTATGACAATGCAAGTAATGTAAACTCGTAATGAACTTACTGCAGTTGTACCCCCTAAACGAAAATACCCCGACACCCCGATTAGCAGCAGAATCTCACCCCTTCACTGTAGAAGTTCCTAGATACCGGAAGATTTTCTACTTCGATAGCTACTTTTTTCGAGTCACTTACATTTGGAATTCCCTTCCTGTTCACTTGTTCCCGGCCATACTAACGTTCAGAAATTTAAATGCAATATGAACAAACATATTGTTTCCAAACTCTCCACCCAGGTTGGCCTATATAAATCTTACGCATCAATGGCAATACCCCTTGTTTGAGTAAATAAAATTATAAAAAGAAAAGAAATGAAAAAGGATGGCGCTGAAATAAATAGGGATGTGATTGTTTGAACAATATTACGTGAGATGAGAGAGAAGATACTGTTGAAATAGTCAAATAAACTAAGGCAGTTGGTGAGATTCAAAGCTGAGCAGTGAATTGAATTAATACATTGATATAATAAATATTATGCGGGGACAAGTATCACACACAGAGCGCTTCTAAGCGTCGATTAACTCAATGTTAGATATACATGTCTAAAAATGTAATTTAATAACATCTCATTTAATTGCTTTCGAGGTGGAGGTTAGTTTCAAATCTATGCGAGTGACGGTTGCTGATAGCTTGTGTGTTGACGAAAGACCCGAAACAAGCTAGGGCATAGCTGATGTCTCACATCGAAGCATCGTAAAGACGTAGTTTTTACGTGTCGTTTGTTGCCTTTCATTTATCCGTACACTTTGAAAAATGAATGCTAAATGTTGATGATCCAGACCCGGTTCCAAGTGAAACTAGTTCGTATAACGATGATGATGGGAATATGGGAATATGGGCAGCTGACTTGTTTTCCTAAAGTGCACCATAAATGTTCAATAAGATTGAGATCTGGAGATTGTGGTGGCCAGATAAGATTTCAACTCCAGTAATAACTTTAACTGCGTGAATTGATGTATTATCTGGAGGTTGGAGGTTCAATCCTGAGTGCGGGCGATACTTAGAATACAATTACGAATTAATTAAGATTTCTACCCGGTCATGGTTGACGGAACAAGAGCGAGCTACGCCCGTGGATTAAATAAAAGGTCCCGTTCGACATAAATATGTATCAGTTTCGCCTTCATTTCCTCTGGTTAAACAGTGTTCTCCTTTTCCTCTTCACACACTTCTTCTTCTTCTTTTTCATCTTCTTCTTCTTTTTCATCTTCTTATTGTTCTTCTTATTTACTCACTAAGAGTTTTCACACAATATCTTTTCAGTGATTGAATACCGACAGTAACCAGTGGTGTTCCCTAGAGTATGTGTGACAACAAGTCTCCCTAGATTTACACCACTCTTCGTTCTAAATAATTTTCGTTATCGCAACAATTGTTTACCATTGATCTCTAGCTGGCTACGACTGTTGGTCTTCTGTGGAATTTGAGTGACACAAAGCCTACCCAAGGTTATAATATTCTACACATCCATCCGGTGGAGGTCTGGCTAGTGCTTTCCATCTCCGATGTTTTTATTGTCCTTGAGTTCTCGCGACAGTTTTTTTAGTACAACTGAGGCTAGTGCCACTACGTGTCACTGTATGTTTTTTAGGAGGTAAGGGTCAGTTTATTGGATGCCTGACAGTTACAGTTTTGTGTGATGTAATTTCTAGATTTGCGTTCCATTTTTATTTCAACGTAACTGTGGGTTGGTTATGTGGGTTGGGTTCAACATTCGTAGATTTTCCTGAAGATTTCAAATGTTTACTATCGTTACCGTGCGTTGTATGGTCCAAATCTTCCTTTTGACTCCAATTTCTCTTGTCTTTTTTCCAGTTTTTTCGGGACTGTTCCTAGTGCTCTTAAAATTGTTAGCATTACAGTGATTTTCATGTTCTATATTTCTATTATTACTATTATTATTATTATTATTATTATTATTATTATTATTATTATTATTATTATTATTATTATTATTATTATTATTATTATTATTTACTCACTAGGGGTTATCACACTGGTCATCGTCAGTGATCGCCCACTGCCGACAACCTGTGGTATTCCCTGGAGTCTGAGTGACAACAAGTCTCCTCAGACTTCCAGTATGCTCCACCTCTTTTCGTTCATCATCGCTGATGACCTTGCGGTAATCGCAACAGCCACCTACCAACGATTTCCCGCTGATAAGGGCCATTGGTCCCCTCTGGGGCCCGAGTGGCAACAAGCCTCCCCAAGGTGCCAGAGCTGTCCGCGCTCTTCCAGTGGCGGTCTGGTTTGCGCTTTCCCTCCTCGACCCTCTGTCCATAATTTTCGTGGTGTCAGCCTATGCTTACGCCTCTCTCGTGCGGTTGTATTCTCTCCGGTTCTGTTTTCTTGTGCTTCCATGTGTTTGTTCTCCATTCGTTGCTTATGTGGGTTGGTTTCCGCATTCGAGGACATTTCTCAGGATTGTAGCTGTTTTGATCATTACTGTCCTTTGTATGGACTCAGTTATCCCTTTGATTCCTATTTCTCCTAGTCTTTTCTCCATGTTTTTGGGGACTGTTCCTAGTGCTCCTATGATTATTGATGTTATACTGACTTTCTTCATGTTCCATATTCCTTTCAATTCTCTAGCAAGTTCAGTATATTTGCTTCTTTTTTCAGTCTCTTTGATCTTCACTCTGTGGACTGCTGGAACGGCAAAGTCCACGATTTTGCAGGATTTTTCTTTCTTGTTGATTATTATCATATCCAGTCTCCTTGCTGTTATGGGTTTGTCTGTTTGTACATTCATATCCCATATGATTTTGTGTTTTTCGTTTTCTAGTACAGTTTCTGGTTTGTGTTTGTATCGTTTTTTTGCATATTCGAAATTCAGTTGTTTGCACATTTCCCGGTGTACTTCTTTCCCCACGCTGTCATGTCTGTTCTTGTATTTCCTTTGTGCTAGCTTGCTGCATTCACTTATTATATGATTTATCGTTTCGTCTCTTTGTCCACACAATCGGCATTTACTGTTTTCCTGGGTTTTATCTATTTTTGCTTTAATAAAGTTTGTCCTAATCGCATTGTTCTGTGCGGCCGTCAGCAGAGATTCCGTTTCTCTGTTCAGGTGTCCTTTTCTTAGCCATGCCCAGCTGTTTTCATTGGCTTCATTGCTTGTGAGTCTTATAAAGCGTCCATGTAGTTGTTTTTCTTCCCACTTTTCCTTTCTTGTCTTTTTATTTCTGGGTTCAGTGCTTCCGGAGTTGTTTGTTGGACTGGTGTCTCTTGCTGTGATGATCAGTATTTCCGTGTTCTGGGTTATATATTTCTCCAGCTCTTTTTTGGTGTCTTCCATACAGTCTTCTATACTTACCAATCCTCTACCTCCTTCATTTCTTTTCATGTAGAGTCTATCCGTATCGTCTTTTGGGTGCAATGCATTGTGCATAGTCATTAGTTTTCTAGTCCTTTTGTCAAGGTGCCTGAGTTCTTCTTTGGTCCAGCCTATGAATGGTCAAGAGTATCTTATTAGTGATACAGCCCATGTGTTTATCCCTTTTACTAGGTTTCTGCTATATAGTTTAGTTTCTAAGAGTTTCCTTGTTCTTCGTAGATATTCTTTTCCAACCTTCTCTTTCATTTCTGTATATTTGATTGTGTCTGCTCCCAGAACTCCCAAGTATTTATAACTAACTTGTTCTCCTAGCGCCCTCATCTCCTCTTGGTTGGGGAGTTCTATACCTTCTGTCGTCTCCAGTTTTCCTCTTTTGATCTCTAGCAGTGCACATTTTTCTATTCCAAGCTCCATTTGGATATCCTGGCTGAATATCCTGGTTGTGTTTATTAGCTTTTCCAGTTCTTTTTTGTTTTTTGCAAACAGTTTAAAGTCATCCATGTACATCAGGTGGTTTATTCTTTGTTCGGTATCCGTAAACCTGTATTCGGCATCACACTTTCTGAGTATGTAGTTGAGTGGCATCATGGCTATTATAAACAGTAGTGGTGATAGAGAGTCTCCTTGAAAAATGCCTCTCTGTATTTTTATCTCAGACAGGTATTGTCCTCCGGCTGTCAGTTTTAGTCTCCATGTTACCATTGCTTTCTGGATGAGATTAATAATCCTGTCTGGTATCTTGTATCTTGTATCTTGTATCTTGTATATCATCATCATCATCATCATCATCATCATCATCATCATCATCATCATCATCATCATCATCATCATCATCATTATTATTATTATTATAAAAGAAATAAAAGAGATTTATTATTTTAACATCTAATTTACATACGTGTTTGTAGTGTGTATAGCCGCTAAAAGACGAGTCACTCTTTCGCTAAATGCTCACAAAAACATGAACTAATATTAAAAAGTGGTAAAATCAACACAGTGAGACTGGGTGAAATAAAAAGATACTAGATGGATAGATTACGGCTAAATAGAAGAATTAAAATTGATTTTTTTTAAACGTAACTTTTTTTAAAAACTGAGGTATATTTAAACACGTATATAGAAAAAGCCTTAGGAAAACCAACGTTGATTAACTCACATTTAGTATAGTAATAGATTTCGATGATGTTTGGTCTAACTTTGAAAATTCGTTTCTTTTTAATCTTTTATGTAAGTGATTTCTTTACAACCCTAATTCGCATTAAGCGTACCCGTTAGACGGCAAGAAAATGGAAAAGAAAACACTTACAAAAAGAAAAATGAAAAAACTTGTTATCTATTCTTAAAAGCTAAAACAATTACAGACGAAATAAATGGATCCTCTTCTAAGCGAAACCAACAAATCTGACACGATTGGTCGGCAGAGACAAACAACCCTAACCCAAACAACCCTAACCCAAACAACCCTAACCCTAACCCTAACCCTAACCCAATTCCAATTATCTCCCTTTGATATTATCGCATTATCGTGGCCCATCCCGACGTTGGAGAATGTCGACTTTGGAAAAGAATACAAAAAACAAGTGATATCACCACCAATGCTTCGAACGATATTAATTGTACAAATGCTTATAAAAACAACAAACACAGCTATAAAAATAACGATACCCAGCGTCGCTCGGGATGTAGTGAAATCATTTTATTTTTTATTTTTATTTGCTCGCTCATTTTAAAACTTATACAGAAAAAGAAATACAATCTTATTTGTAAAGTAGACAACTCTTATAATATTCTCCAGTTTGAATTATTTGTTTAAAATATTGCAGGGAAGTCCGTAATTATCTTGCCAATAACATGGTGCACCAATAACAAATGAAAATTGACTGATTAGAAGCAAAGTCAGATTTGTCAGCTTCAAGGCTATTTGGGTTTGACTTTGAACATCCGATAATATAACTTTATATATTAGATGATGATGATGATGATGATGATGATGATGATGATGATGATGATGATGATGATGATGATGATGATGATGATGATGATGATGATGATGATGATGATGATGATGATGATGATGATGATGATGATGATGATGATGATGATGATGATGATGATGATGATGATGATGATGATGATGATGATGATGATGATGATGATGATGATGATGATGATGATGATGATGATGATGATGATGATGATGATGATGATGATGATGATGATGATGATGATGATGATGATGATGATGATGATGATGATGATGATGATGATGATGATGATGATGATGATGATGATGATGATGATGATGATGATGATGATGATGATGATGATGATGATGATGATGATGATGATGATGATGATGATGATGATGATGATGATGATGATGATGATGATGATGATGATGATGATGATGATGATGATGATGATGATGATGATGATGATGATGATGATGATGATGATGATGATGATGATGATGATGATGATGATGATGATGATGATGATGATGATGATGATGATGATGATGATGATGATGATGATGATGATGATGATGATGATGATGATGATGATGATGATGATGATGATGATGATGATGATGATGATGATGATGATGATGATGATGATGATGATGATGATGATGATGATGATGATGATGATGATGATGATGATGATGATGATGATGATGATGATGATGATGATGATGATGATGATGATGATGATGATGATGATGATGATGATGATGATGATGATGATGATGATGATGATGATGATGATGATGATGATGATGATGATGATGATGATGATGATGATGATGATGATGATGATGATGATGATGATGATGATGATGATGATGATGATGATGATGATGATGATGATGATGATGATGATGATGATGATGATGATGATGATGATGATGATGATGATGATGATGATGATGATGATGATGATGATGATGATGATGATGATGATGATGATGATGATGATGATGATGATGATGATGATGATGATGATGATGATGATGATGATGATGATGATGATGATGATGATGATGATGATGATGATGATGATGATGATGATGATGATGATGATGATGATGATGATGATGATGATGATGATGATGATGATGATGATGATGATGATGATGATGATGATGATGATGATGATGATGATGATGATGATGATGATGATGATGATGATGATGATGATGATGATGATGATGATGATGATGATGATGATGATGATGATGATGATGATGATGATGATGATGATGATGATGATGATGATGATGATGATGATGATGATGATGATGATGATGATGATGATGATGATGATGATGATGATGATGATGATGATGATGATGATGATGATGATGATGATGATGATGATGATGATGATGATGATGATGATGATGATGATGATGATGATGATGATGATGATGATGATGATGATGATGATGATGATGATGATGATGATGATGATGATGATGATGATGATGATGATGATGATGATGATGATGATGATGATGATGATGATGATGATGATGATGATGATGATGATGATGATGATGATGATGATGATGATGATGATGATGATGATGATGATGATGATGATGATGATGATGATGATGATGATGATGATGATGATGATGATGATGATGATGATGATGATGATGATGATGATGATGATGATGATGATGATGATGATGATGATGATGATGATGATGATGATGATGATGATGATGATGATGATGATGATGATGATGATGATGATGATGATGATGATGATGATGATGATGATGATGATGATGATGATGATGATGATGATGATGATGATGATGATGATGATGATGATGATGATGATGATGATGATGATGATGATGATGATGATGATGATGATGATGATGATGATGATGATGATGATGATGATGATGATGATGATGATGATGATGATGATGATGATGATGATGATGATGATGATGATGATGATGATGATGATGATGATGATGATGATGATGATGATGATGATGATGATGATGATGATGATGATGATGATGATGATGATGATGATGATGATGATGATGATGATGATGATGATGATGATGATGATGATGATGATGATGATGATGATGATGATGATGATGATGATGATGATGATGATGATGATGATGATGATGATGATGATGATGATGATGATGATGATGATGATGATGATGATGATGATGATGATGATGATGATGATGATGATGATTGACATCAGCCTCGGCTGATACCACACAAAATGATCGTGAGGGTCAAGTAGGAAAGATCGAGGAGAGAGAGCACCACCCAGACCTCCACTGGAAAGGTATGAAAGTACTGGAATCTTGATGAGATTAATTGTCCCTCCAATTCCAGAAAATATAATGCATTAGAATTGGAGGGATCAGGGAATAAATGTGAGTTCATGTAGTAGCATTTTCATCGTCCAAAAAACTAAATTAATTTTAGATTATTCTTACAAACCCCCAACTGAACTGTCTCTGTATTAACCCAAATTGAGTGAGAGGGGATGAGAATGAATGTGAATTTAATTACTCATATAATAAGGTTATTTTTACAATTGGAACCTAAATATGCATTGAAAATGATTGAACGCAACAGAATAATCACAAGTGAAAAAGGGGGTTCACACATCCCTTGGAAAACGTTTTTGAATTGTATTATAGAATTTTGAAATAACCAGGAAACGTTTTTTTTTTAATAATTATATTAAATGAATAAAATCATGTTTTTCATAAATATATGTTTAAGACTTTCGCTGTTATATCGCATTATTTCTTTTTTTAAAAAAATAACGTTTCTTGTTTTTTTTCAAAACATATAATCCAATTCAAAAACGTTTTCAAAAGGATGTGTGAACCCCCTTTTTAAATTCAAATTGCGTAGTCGCGCCTAACACATCCACAATTCCACTTCCTTCAAATCCGTGAACAAGAACAGACGAGAATAATCTTTTGGGGACCAACGAGGAGATTTACTTGCGATTTTAACACCATCAAGATGAACACAAAACAAAATAAAAAGAAAAGAAAGAATTAACTTTTTGAAAATGCTATATTTCAGCTAAAGTCTCAGACATATATTTATGACAAACAATGATTGTATTCATTTAATAAATATATAGAAAAAATAACGTTTCTGGGTTTTTTAAAAATTCTATAGAATTATAACAGTGTCTGAAAGAAAGTAAAAGTATATATCTAAGATATAAAGTTATACTGTCGGATTCTTAAAGTCAGAGCCAAATAGCAATCTGACATATCGATACTTTAATCCGACTAGCTTATTTTTTGTTTTTAATGATAAATAATAAAATATATTCACACCGATAACATAGTGGAAAGTCACTATCTTATCGACGTGAATATATTTTATTTCGCTTTAGTTTTTTTTTTCTGAAAATACTCATTCCGTGCGATGGAAATTGCGACCAATGCTGTGCCATGTCTCGTTTCGGATTAATATCCTGACACGTAGCTCTAACTTCTAATGGATTTTCCTATTTTTCTGGTTAATTTAATGTAGAAACTACCATTTTCAACACTATTTTTAGACACTCGCATCTAAATTTTTCCACAATATTGCTATGTTTTGGATTACTTTGAATTATTTATTATTCATTTATCAACACAATTTCGTTTTAGAGAAAATTCAAAGACGAAAGAGACAACAACTTATTAAAACATCTGAACCTTTCGTCTGGAAAGCAGTCCCAATGATTAGTTATCGAATATCTCCGTATGTATTAATTATTAGAGAGAACTTATAGACTGTTGTTAAGCTATTTACATTGTTTTTCTTGTTAAATTTATACGATGTTTCGGTCGATGTACCCTCCATCCTTCTTAAGTTCTATTATTTATTTATGTACGATAATGTTTTTTTTACTAATGAGTCACCATCTATCTAAAAAAACAACATCCGAGGGTATATTGTCAATTGAATGATGAAGAATATCATAAGAGGATGGAAAATGATGAATGCAATGAGCACAATTTGATTGAACGATTTATGCAAGCATTTCTTGTTTCTTGTTGTAGTCTGCAGGGAAGCAATCCCGTGGTAATGTGTTCTACAGATGGGAAGTTCTTGGAAAGAATTTCTGTTCATGGAAATTCCGATTAATAGTTGGCACATTGATGGAGAAAAGTAGAGTTAAAAGGTTAATTGTTTTTCATATTATACAGGATGTGTTACGTGTCTGACGATAGATTTATACATATAGGGGTTCGATACAAATTTAATACCTTTTTTGAAAGGAATGAGAAAATGTCACATCTTGGCCAATTATTGGCGCATTCTGAAAATTCAAAGTGCATCTCTGGGACGACCTTTTACCGAATACAGCCCACTCGAAATGGTCTCCAGGTGGAATTTGAGCCCAGAGCACACTCTGTACTTTAAGATAAGACTGAACACCAGTTTGATCTTGGCAATCAACTCAGTCTTGGTGTTGCAAGCGGTACGTTCGATGTCTTTCTCAACTACGCCATACACATAATCGTCCATGGAGTTGTAATCAGGCTAGATGGTGGGATAGATATTGGGGTTGGTGAAGTCCTGGTAGTTCTCAAAGTCACTTCTGTACCTAGAAATATTTTGTTTTTTTAGAATAATAATAGATATATTGTTTTGTAATTATATTCGTTAAAGTCTTCTTACAGTTTCGATAATGGCTTTTATGTGAGGCATGAATCGCCTAAGTGCCGGATCAGGTGGGTTTTGTTCATAGTTGTCATTACTCGAACTATAGAGACCTTTACGGATAGTTTAATGTTACGTAGGTGCTCATTAACCTTTTTTCAACTACTTTCCATATATTTTAGTTCCAAAAGATTGAGATCTGAAGGCCAAATTCTAGAGGTCATGTGATCAGGAAAATGATGCAGGAATTTCAAATTTGTTTAGGAATCTATTAGCTCTAATTAAGTGATTTTCATTGATCTTTTCTGACCTACATTACCTTTACTCATCACATAAGACAAACTATGATCTTTACTCATCACATAAGACGAACTATGACCTTTACTCATCACATAAGACAAACTATGACCTTTACTCATCACATAAGACGAACTATGACCTTTACTCATCACATAAGACGAACTATGACCATTACTCATCACATAAGACTAGTATCTGATATATTTGTGGGAATTATTTCAGATTTTTTTCTCCTGGCACACGGTGTTACTTTGTAATCGACCTCATGGATGTTCTAGGATTACCACCAACGGTGTGCTGCAGTTTCCGAATAAATTTAGGTGTTCTCATGCGAGTTTGTTTAGAATGTCTCTAACGTTTTGATAATAGTAACACCTTTCCATCTGAAGTCTTTTCTTCTAACTTTGTAAACGAAAGATCAACTGACTTTTAAAACTGGTTATATTGCGTAAATTATTATATTCACTTTTTATAGACACGATCACTTTTAAATATTAGGGGTCATGTAATCCTGAAAATGTTTTGCCATCCATTTCTGCATTCCGTGAGCCTTGCGCGCTGGTTCTTATACTTTTGCTGACTTTTACTCACCACATAACGATTGTATCTGATGTCTTTGTGGACAATATTTCAGATTGTTCCTACTGACAGACGGTGTTCTTTTGCAATCGACTTTATGGATCTTCTAGGATTACCACCAAAGGTGTGCTGTATTTGCCGAATAAATCCATGTGTTCTAATGTTGTCAGTGTGGCTATGATGGCTTTTACATTTTGATAATGGTGATACTTTTGCCTTTAACTCTTTGTAAACGAAAGATCAAGCGACTTTTAAAAATGATTTTATTTCTAACGTGCTATATTCACTCATTATAATCACGATAAGTGTGTGCCTCTTTATTTGTTGTGTAATTATAATGGCTGCCATTGATAATTCTGAAATATACAAAATATAAAGTCAAATAATATTCCTGCTATAGTAAAAATAACGTATGTCCTCAAATACCTTACACACTCTGCATTTATGCTACATTTCGGCCGGTTTACCCTCCGGTCTACTTATGTTCTATTCATGTACGGTGATTTTTGTCCGCGTATAATTATAATTGTAAATGATTATTTATACGTGTTGACAGACTTAAATCTTATGATTTTGCGGTTTCTTTTCAAATAAATAAAAAACCTCCATTTTAATTATCGTCTTCCGTACAGAACTCATATCTATCCAACGTTGACTGATAATGGCGACATAACCTAGCGCATGGGCGACTCTTTCAAGCGTCGCATTCGCAAATGATGCTCTCTATCGGTTATTGATGTTTCACTCCTTAGAAACTCGTGAGCACTTCCCTTCTTACACAGGCGATTTCTCTAGATCGCCACCAAGTGTGTCCTTTTAATGTTCTTCCATCTTTTAATGTTCTTCCATATTTTAATGTTCTTCCATCTTTTAATGTTCTTCCATTTTTTAATGTTCTTCCATCTTTTAATGTTCTTCCATCTTTTAATGTTCTTCCATCTGGTTGCTCCTTTGTGTCGACCGTCACAGCTACACGGGATAACATTAAATTAGATCTCTTTATGTATTATTTATTTAAAAAAAAAAGAACATTCTTTTCTACGGTACAATAGCACCACATTTTTTAAAATTTTAACGACTATGTTTCGTTTGAAAAACAAAACAAAAAACACATTCTTTTAACGTTAAAAACACAAGATAATTTCAAATATTGTACTTATATGTAATTCCATTCAAATCAGTCATCTTGAGAAAGTCTTGTAATAAAGACAAAACATTGATAAATTTTTTTTCGCTTTTCCTTTTTCATTTCCCATGTTTTATTTTGCATGGGTACCCCAGAAAAAATCATTAAAGAATAGCTGTTTGTTATTGTTTTTTTATATCTTCATATTGCAATTGCATTAAAAAATAGTAGAGTTTTTAAATTACTGGAGTGTATACTGTTTTGTATTTATTTTTTTAATCTATTTTATTTTACTTTTTTTGTTGTTGTTTTTTTGTTGTCGGAAGAGACAGTATTTCTATGCATCGGTGACAGGTCATAAAGTGTTGATGCATCAGCCCGGCAACAATGCTCCATACACGGGCGAATGGTGGCTTTGGAGAGATATAAGACTAGTGTAATGTAATAAGTTTTCTAGCCCAGTAGAGGGAGCCTACATAATTTGTAGCAAACTTGACAACATCTACTTACTTTTTGCAATTAATGTTGCCTGTTGAGTTCGAACGTCAAACTTCCGGGAAAGGTGCTATCAGCAATGATAGTTTTCATCGATTTATTATTTATCATAAGGTTTCTTGGTTCTTGAATAAGAAAACGAAATATAGAAATTGTTAAAAGAAAATACAAAAAATAAAATTAACAAAAAGAAAAAAACATTCCGGGCGAAGTTCAGCTACTTATTTACAAATATAAACTTTAAAACACAAATTATATATTTCGTGCGAGTCGAGGTTTATTGCAATTAATAAACGAAAGATGTCCGAGCGACAAATGGAGAAATGACACAAACGTTCATATAGACAGCAGCAGCTGCAGTAGAAACGATGTCTGTCCTTAAGGCAGAGAGGAGAAGATGGGGGGGGGGTAGATGGGAGGAATATGTGCTGATGTCCGACAGCATTAACCCGTAGAGACGTTCAGCTACTTACATCTACTCACAAAATTTAAAAGACAAAATAAATTAGTTGGCATCAAACCCAACGTTAAGCAACCTTCCTTTCACAAACATAACAATCAATTAACGAATTGTCAGATACGTTTCTTATTTCTTGACAACTTTCTGTATTCACTGGATGCATAACACACAGATACACACATGCATAACGACGTCGTATATATATATATATATATATATATATATATATATATATATATATATATATATATATATATATATATATATATATATGTTAAATGTTTTTGCACCTACAGACGACGTCGATTCGGGTTCTTGCAGAAGTGGCGGTTGCAGGCAGTCGCATGGGCTTGAACAGGGTTCGAAGATTCGGGCTAGAATCACGAGACAAACGCTCAGGACCACACGGCCGCGAGAAATCGGCATAGATAGTAATTAAAATTAAGATGCTCTTACCCGAGAGGCGGGGGAAGTGTCTTGTTGTCTACAGTGGTCAACGCTCAAGCGGAACTTGCTTATCGCAGAAATGAAAACAATCCTTTAATTTGAAACTGGGCTCTACTTTTAAGACTGTTACATCTTTAAAGGAGCTTTAACTATAAATATTTTTTGAATATTAAAGTGTTTTTCACCTAAAGACGACGTTATTTCGGGCTCTCTTACCCTCATCAGTGTAGTAGTGGTGGTTATATATATATATATATATATATATATATATATATATATATATATATATATATATATATATATATTCAAATGTATGTATGGTGATTTACCCCCTCTTCAGGAGGGTACATACAAGGTCGGATATGGAAAGCCAGTGCACTAGGATTAGCGCGCTCGGGCCTACAAAAAACGTCTGAGCAGCTCCGCCCCGTCGGTATTCCCCGGGAGGGGCGTCTCAGGCGATTAGCAATAAAGTAATCACTTAAAGAGAAGGTAAAGCCTGGGAAGATGGACCTCCTGAGATTTAACAGAAGCAACAAAGTTATTGTTGGACGTATCCCTTACTGGTAAGAACACACCTATATATATATATATATATATATATATATATATATATATATATATATATATATATATATATATAGTGTGTGTATTTAGGCAGCAATTTCTCATTCATGCAAACATTGTTAGAAGTAACAGAATTCGTTTGTTTAATCATACCTTTTCAATTTTTCTCTCTTTTTTTAAAAATTAAAATGAAAAAGATTAATAAATGTCCCAGAGATATTACGAACGTTTTCGATTCATTCTCAGGTGTCAAAAGCAAATGAACAAAAAAGCTGCAGAAAGTAGAGAATTTTTTAAAAGACAGCGGAGAAACGCGCAGAGAACGTTTTCGCATTGTTCCAGAAAAGACGTTAACAATTGAAATTCAGCAACGCCGAAGTGGCATCACAGAATAAACTCGCATTACGTTAAGCAATTTAAAATGTTTCCACTGGTTTCATATGTGATGTTATTTAATTGTAGGTTCTTGTGTTTCTTCCAGTATTTATATTTTTTTAAAAATTAGTTACGGAATGTATTATTTTAGTGTTATTAACTAGAATTTAAATCAGAGGACGGGCAGTTATGTTTTTGTAGATGTGGGTAAATTAAGCTAGTGTGTACATGATGCATGGTGTGTATGTGTGTGTGGCGGGGCTTTGTTTGTGCTTGGACATCCATACACAGCAAATAAGATATCTTACTTTATCATAGAAATATGTGATGAACGGTCAGAACACTTACCCCTACGCAACGGAACATCGCATCGACAGCAGAAAGATTATAGTGTGTTTATTTTAACATGCACACTACCGGTTAAATAGAGAACTCTATTAAATATCAAATAGTATTACTAAGTAGAAATCGTTATTTCCTCAGAGAGCTACGAACTTATTGAATCAGTGCAACTTTGACTGAGGTCAGACAGAGAAAGAGAGAGAGAGAGAGAGAGAGAGAGAGAGAGAGAGAGGGGGGGGGGGGTTATTGAAAATGAAATGGATTCACTTTTTTCATCGCCGCAGTGAATATTTCTTTTGGCACGAGCCAGAGCAACTGTGTGTAGGTTAAAAATGTATGTTCTTTCTTAGAACGAAAGTGTGAATTATTAGAATTGAAATCAAGGGCGCACGTTTCTTCTCTTTTTTTTCGTCACGAGAAACAATGGACAGCCTTAGGAATTTTAAGAACGACTAAAAAGGTTGAGAATTGCTTAATCTTTTCTGTTCTTTTTTTAATAAATTTACCTACAGAATAGTATAAAAATATACTTATGGCAAGTAAGCTAGACATTTTTAATTAAGTTTTCTTGAAGAAGCCGTCCATGCGAGCAACGCCGGGTAAATACAGCCAGTTTATCTTCCACTCTATAATAAAGACCAATGTGTATTTATTTGTATATTAATAAATATATTTACTTTGATTCTGTCACGAATAAGTAAGCGTGCCTTTTTCTAGACCCCGGGCGAAACCATTTCAAGTGGTTGGGAGAAGCGAGAAAGCCAATTGCACAACCAAATCGAAAAAAATCGGAAAGAAGTCTTCCACGCTATAATAAAAAGCAAACAGGGTGTGTTTTTTCTTTAGATTATTAGAAATGATGATAATAATTTTTATACGTGAAGTTGAATTACTGTTGTAATAGCATGATTTTTGTATGAATATTTTTCTAATATATTTAAAAAAATGGCGAGTGTGAAAACTAGCGAACCATAATTTTCTCCCATCATTTTAACAGATGGCGTACACTATATATATATATATATATATATATATATATATATATATATATATATATATATATATATATATATATATATATATTCAAAGAAAGCTTTTCCTTATTTATACATAAGAAAAATACATATATATTGAACATGAATAATTAAACAGGCTAATAAACAAATTATATAGATCCCCTACAAGAAACGCCATCCACAGCCCCCACTGCTAACAATACAGAAATCAGTTAAACCTTCCTGTATTTAATTGTCCTTCTTTTATATATATATATATATATATATATATATATATATATATATATATATATATATATATATATATATATATAGTAAGTTATGAAAGCATATTTATGGTAATTAAGCTACACAGAGGCATCCGCGTTTCATCCCCGGATGGAAATCGTCCGGCTTTAATGCATGGAGTTAGTTTTGCCGGGTGTTTTTATATACACGTCTAGCCGATTAACTAATCAGATTCTGTGTCGTTCTCTTATCCAATCGTTTGGCTTCTCACAAAAAAGGTTCGGTTGATTTTACTTCCCATTTCCTATTCTATTGTTCTGTTTTCTATAGAATGACTCAGCCATGTTTGTTTGTTGTTCTCTTAGCCAATCGTTTGGCTTCTCATCAACAAAAGTTCGGTTGATTTTACTTCCTATTTCCTATTCTATTGTTTTGTTTTCTATAGGGTGGCCAACTCCTGTTTCTTTGTTGTGTCGAAATAATGGGTGACCTTATTTTAACACGTGCTTGCTTGTATTTCTATTTTTGGTTTTAGATTTTAAGTTTTTAGGTTTTAGTTTAGTTCAGTTTTTTTATTTATTTGTTTATTTATTTATGTATTATGTATTGTTAACTGTACATTTTATTCTGTGCAAGCAGTTTTTTGCTATTTAACTTCTACAGTTTAATAGGTTTTTGGGGTCTTTAAAGTTTAGGATTTCAAATTTCTCATTCAGACATAATCTACACGGGTCGTCTAAATTTCTACATGTACTGGCCTTTCGTATTATTTTCCCTTCAATTATTGGTGAGCGTCCGTTTTCTTTGAGCTCCTAATAATATTTTGCTAGTGCTGTTTTAATTCGGCGTTCTTAGTTTTTAAATGTGTTGTTGTAGTCGTTATATCGGGGTTTAAAATCTAGAGAGAACAACAAAAAACAGGGATGAGTAATCCTATAGAAAACAGAACTATAGAATAGGAAATATGAAGTAAAATCAACCGAACCTTTGTTTGTGAAAAGCCCAAAGATTGGCTAAGAGAACAACAAAGTATCTCATTGGTTAACTAGCTAGTTGTTTATATAAAAACACCCGGCAAAACTAACTCCATGCATTTTAGCCTGACGATTTCCTCCGGGGATGGCACGCGGAAGACTCTGTGTAGCTTAATTGCCATAAATATAATTTCATAACTTACTACCTTGCTCTACTCACGTATCGAGCACTGTTGAAGTAAATACTGAAAATTGATACATACAAAACTATATCTCCTTATAACATTTAATGTGGATACATGAAATTATATATATATATATATATATATATATATATATATATATATATATATATATATATATATATATATATATATATATTAGCATGACCTGTGCCCCGGCGTTGCCCGGGAAAGATATAAATTAACTTAAAAATAGAAGTATTAGAGTATAAAGTCTTAAAAAAGAAGTTGAAAAGTACCTTAAGTAATTTAGGTGATTAAAATATGATGTATCCATGTTTTTAATCAAACAAAGTCGATTTCTCTATGTTTCGGGTGCCCCTCTACGATTGTAAGCAGTGGGCTATTCGCAAAAGATAAAAACACTGCCCTCCCGCTCAAAAAGTAAATGTGATCCAAGAATATGTGTGAAGATTTCCAAGGTCAGTGAAGGAAAGTCCTTCTAGACTGAGGCAATTTTTATCCCAATCTGGAGTGCCCTTGTAAAAAGAATAAGAAGTGGAAATCTGTTTGTTTGTTTTTTGTTGGGGGGGGGGGGGTGCGAAGTTTGATATATATGGAAATTACGTATGTTAACCACGTGACCCAAATAACCCCCGACTTCCCTAATAATATTGAATAATAAAATGAGTATTTCTTATTTGTCAAAAAAAAAAAGTAGAATTCTTTTTGTGTGTGTGTGGGGGGGGGGGAATGACGTTTGCGATGTAGAAAAAACAGGTTTGATTGTGTGTTTATCAGATTTCTAAAACATTGACGGGGTCATTTAGGTCAGTTAAAGTAAGACTCATCGAAATATGCAATATATCTTTTTATACGCGAAACTTTATGAAAACCAGTTAACCATCAATAAAGATAAACACAACTTTACGTTACAATAAAAAGTCAGTGTAATTGGTGCATTTTTTATGACATCCATAACTGCAGCACCAAGTTGTGAATATTAGTTGGTGACCCAAATTAACGCCGTGCCTCAAACAACCGCTGAGTTCCCTAATACTATTTAGTAAGCAAATGATTATTCCGCATCGGCCATCATATAAAATGTGGAAATCTTTATTTGTGTGTTTCTTTTGGGGGGTAGGGGGGTCGAAGTTTGATATATATATAAAAATGAAAGCAGGTTTTCTTGTGTGAATATTCGATTTGTTTTACGAGTAAAAGCTATAAAAGCTATTTTGCATAAACACGACCCTCGCATTGTGATCAAACGGTTCTAGGTTCGAGTGCAGCCAATGTCTCCTTGCAGCGGGCGCATGCAAGTCGTGTCCGCTCATCCCTCAGTTTCTCCGCACCGTCACCACATTGGTATAAATCAATCTGAAAATGACATTTCTGAGGAGAGTTTACTGGAATTACAAATTAACTTTAGTTTATGCCTCATTTGTCCATCAGTAGTGAATGTATAAATGTTTTTATTTTATTATCGTCCAATGATATGGGGGCCACTTTGGTAATCGTTTCAAGAGTAGGAGATGTAATCCTGAGTGTGCTTCGCACTCACAGGACCTTAAACCCCGACATTTTTATATGTGGGGTTATCATAAAGATAATAAATATCGAAACATCCCCCAGACTATTACCAAACTAAAGAGGGATGTACGGTTGCATTGCAAGCACACTTTGGTACGACGTGCAAAATTGTGAGTAACTATGACGTCACACTCCTCTCTTTGCTCTGCACTTTGTTGCTCTCTGATGGCAATCTTCAGTTCAGGAATTATTTGGGGATGTTTTGATAAAAAAAATGTTGAGACTTAGGGGTCAGACATAGACCGACGTTTATTTGTACCAAACATGATTGGATTGCAGAAATTGTAATGTTTTTTTCAAACTAATTTGTATGGAAATATTCTCTTTGTTTGCGAAATTAAAAAATAGTTACAGAAATATATCAAATTAGCTGTACTTACCCGGCGTTGCCCGGGATTCAGTGAAGTCATTTTTGTTTTTAAGTTTTGTTAGTTTGCACATTTTTAAACTTTAAAAAATTCAGAAAAAGAGAGACAACTCTATATTCTTCAATAAAAATATGAGTTATTCTTCTTGCTGATTTTGATTTGTCTCGGTCATTATTGAAAAATATCTCTATATTACTAGTCGTCCGAACTGGACTGCAACTTTTTTTTTAATAAAACCGAAGTACGTTATTATAGTGTCGATTACATGGAACAACAGTAACAACTGAAAATTTGCTAATGAAAATTAAAGTTTCATATGTCAACTTAAATGCTATTTAGGTTCAACTTTTAAAATTTCACAATATAACTTCATGTTAAATTTGAATTGGTCCCAAATAGCCAACTTTTGTGATTGAAAACGAAATCTAATAAGTGATGCTTATAATTAAAATCGAGATGAATCCATGTTCCGTCCGGCGATCGAATCAGCATCTTTGTTTCCTGACCCAGAATAATGTGAGATGAAATATTGCTATGACGCGATTCATCATTTTCGGAACCCCCGGTGACCATGTTGTCGAACTGCGGGCGGTTAACGCCGAAAATAGTTGCTTATCCGAGCAACAAATGAGCTGAAATGTGAAAGATCCCCGACAAAATTAATTGGCCGCGGAAATAAACGAATTTGTTTCAGCAAAATCTCACTGATTCTATGACGTAAGCGAAAACAGTTTTCACGCGCCATTTTATTCTATTTTTCAACCTTTCTCTATTTATATGTACATTTATATATGAATCATAATAGCCACATCAATATAACAAACAAATGCCCTTTTTTCTAACATATGAATTATTCTGTCGGATTTTCAAAATCACAAACAAATAACAATCCTCCTGGCATTTCGATACTTGATTCGGACTAGCTTATTTTTTCGTTTGTTGTTTACTTCCAGTATGTCATTGGCATTGGCATACTTTACTTTTGCTTTTGAAAATACTTAAGAAATATGTTAGAGTGGACACATTTTCTCTAGATCACTGAAATAGATTAAAGGGAAGTCATCGTGGGCAATTATATTAAATTATCTTTTTCATTTCACAAAATAATTTGATTACGAAATTAAAGTAACCAGAATTAATTTCCGTTTCTTCGTAAACAAATCCGTCATTTATTCTTTTACGCTGAGACAACACCGGATAATAATTCATACTTTTAGGGATTTGAATAAAACGAGTTATGAAAACGTTTTCCTTTCTGCCTTTGAGTTTATTTTTAAAATGACAAAAATAAGAAATAGACACACTCGGAATGCATTACGGATTGGAGTGAGCACGTGACATCAGGGTCAACCACCCATGTACGACAGCAGGGTCAACCACCTATGTACATCAGGTCAACAACCCATATACGAAATCAGGGTTAACCCCCATGTAAGACACAGGTCAACCACCCATATACGAAATCAGGGTTAACCCCCATGTAAGACACAGGTCAACCACCCATATACGAAATCAGGGTTAACCCCCATGTAAGACACAGGTCAACCACCCATATACGAAATCAGGGTTAACCCCCATGTACGACATCATGGTCAACCACCCATGTACATCAGGTCAACAACCCATGTACGAAATCAGGGTTAACCACCGATGTACGACACAGGTCAACCACCCATGTATGACATCAGGGTCAACCACCCATGTACGACATCAGGGTCAACCACCCATGTACATAAGGGTCAACCACCCATGTACATCAGGCCAACAACCCATGTACGAAATCAGGGTTAACCACCCATGTACGACATCAGGTCAACCACCCATGTATGACATCAGGTCAACAACCCATGTACGAAATCAGGGTTAACCACCGATGTACGACACAGGTCAACCACCCATGTATGACATCAGGGTCAACCACCCATGTACGACATCAGGGTCAACCACCCATGTACATAAGGGTCAACCACCCATGTACATCAGGCCAACAACCCATGTACGAAATCAGGGTTAACCACCCATGTACGACATCAGGTCAACCACCCATGTATGACATCAGGTTCAACCACCCATGTACGACACCAGGTCAACCAACCATGTACAACCTTAACCCTAACCCTAACCACACATGTATGACATCAGGTCAACCACCAATGTACGACATTATGGGTAACCACCTACGTACGACATCAAGGCCAACCATCCATCAACGACATCAGGTTAACCACCCATGTACAACCCTAACCCTAACAACCCATGTACGACATCAGGGTCAACCAGCCGTGTACGACATCAGGGTTAACCAGCCATGTACGACATCAGGTGATGTTGATAAGAAACAAAAAATCATCCCCCCCTAAAAAAAATCGTTCGTACGTTGAATCATTCTATGTAAGTGAGAAGTAGAATTGATGAAAGATATAATGCTACCGCAGTAAAAAAAAAAAACAGATACCCATAGTTTCTTCGATATGAATAAAATCTAGTTAACATTCAAATCGCCGTCGTCTCCTTCTTAAAGACAGACATCTTTAAGTTAGCCATACCGAGAGAACATCGTCACCTTGGCGCACCAAAAAGAAAGGACAGCTTCCAGCAATCTGTCATCATACTAAAGCTGTTAATCAACGTTGGTTTTTTTCACATATATTTTAATCACACGATATACATGATCACATATTCGCTTTAATTTGCAATTAATTCACCAAATGACTCTTACTAAGTCTCTGTCTATCACTCTTTTACTCTCTCACTTTATATTGTTGACTCCTCCGATTTCTATTACTCTCACTACCGGGATTCTCTCCCCCCTCTCTCTCTCTCTCTCTCTCTCTCATTCTCTCTCTATATCTCTCTCTCTCTATCTATCTATCTCACTTTCTCCCTTCCCTCTTTACCGCTATGTTTAATAGCAGACAAAAATAAATAAAACGATTGGAATAGTCCATTATAAACAAAAGGGAATTAAACCATATTTGCAATACGATTTAACTTGTATCTGAGAGAGAGAGAGAGAGAGAGAGAGAGAGAGAGAGACGAGGAGGAAATATAGTGAACAGGAAGCGAATAATTTAGGCTTTCGTCTCCGTATTTAAAAAAAATTCAACTTGTTTGCAAACTCATTTTTTGGTTTCGGAATTTTTTAGATAAGGATTGATAATTTGTTATTATTTGTACTACTCTTCTCATCTTGGATGTTATCCTCTCAACGTCGCTTCTTTACAACCTTCTTCGGGTGCATCTTGTCGAACTCAGGAATCTTTATGTCGAACTCGGGAATCTTTACAGAATTTCGAACGGAAAACTTAATTTAATCAACAGTTTATTAGACTTGTTATAATTGTGGTACTAGGACACTGAACGTTACATATACGTAATTCAGCCACGAATGTAAAAATGTGAAAAGGTTGAAAACCCGATGAAAGGGAAACAACCCGTACTCCATAAAAATGAATAACACATCGTATCACAAATTATAATCATATATTTGTATAAACAACCAAGACAAATTAACAATACATAACAAGTATTTTTTTTTCTTCAAAAGATCAACTGATATTCTTTCCGCACAAACGGAGTTCTTATAAGAAGCTGGTTTTTGTTATTCCGAGAAAGTTGATCAGTCAGGATAAAAATTAAAAGTTCAAATATAGCAATTAAGAAGGCCTTTATGGAAAATGAAAATAGGAAAGTCTTTTTTTCTTACGTAATTCGAGGAAAACAAATGAGAAGTCCTCCTCCCACGAGAGATCGACATATGAAGGCAAATGTGTTAAAATCGTGGGGAACGATTGAATGAGATCATTTAACACGACAATATATAACAATATGAAAGTTCGATTTAGGACGAATTAATATAGTATTTTTTTTTGTTTTTTTTCCCCCATATGTCGTAAACACACACCTTTTTGGTTTGACGGCGGAGGAAACGATATTTTAACAGAATTTTAGATTCTGTGGTGATGTTATTAACGAGCTGTTTTTAGGGTCCCGAGATATACGTAATCTCGACTTTGGACAGGTAATATGATTGACTGGTCTGTTGAAATCAATTTTGTTGGACCAGATTTTTTTTTCTTTTGGTGTCCGGTAGACAACAGTATTAAACGTCGCTGTATTTCTTAACCGTTAATTTTCGAATTCCACTTTTCCTATTTTTGATTTTGTGTGCGGGGATAAATTGTTTGATATGACAGCGAGGTGAGCTGCCAATCTCTTAGACGTCCGCTCTCAATGCTGCTCGAGGACCTTCTCCTTGTGTTTCTTCACGCTTCGATTTTCCCGCTCTCCTGTGCATAGCTACATTATTCTCTCATTTGATTGGTTGAATCCTCCACCCCCGCAAATGCGTGGGCTGAATTATGAAAGCCTGTCTGTCGAACTTCCTGTTGACTCCCTTTTGACAAACGTCGCCCGCCTGCACCCCATTTCTTTATGCGTAGGGGAACATGTCCCAACAAGACCCCTGCTCCCTTTTTATGCTTTATGGGGCAAAATATGTAGATATAACACAGCCCCCCCCCCCCCCGATTTTGGACGATGAACGCATCAGTTACCATTGTCTGAACGCTGAGTATGCCATCGAAGATGGGTTTGGCATTATGAAATCCTGAAAGCGGGATGGGATCTGTCCCTTGGTAGAACGATTTGGCAATGTCCTTGCCTGCTGCGTCGCATGACCTGTCTGGATGAATGCGTCCTTCTGGTGGATTATGGGTGCTTCAAGTGGTTGACTCCAGCTAATGGTCTGGTTATCCATTAAAGGTGGTGGAACCAATTCAAATGGTCGGGTCGTGGAACTATGCGACGTACATGGGCTCGGTGGACCCATTCTTGAACTCCCTTGTCATCCTGTACCAGCAAAACGTAATCGTTTGACTTCACCACGACAAACGTCCCTATCCATGGAAAATGAGAATTGTGTGCCACCGCCGATCTCGGTCAATGTAGCAAGATTGTATCACCGGACTGTATGGGGTCTTTAAATTGCAAGTGACTCAGACGACTGTCGAATCTGTGATCAAACTCATTGCTTGCTAGTGCTACCCTGTTGTGCACCTGCCTCAATAATGCATTTATTTGCATTCCATAGGCCGTGGGGCTGTTTCCAGTAGTGCGCCTGTCGTTGATCTGAGGCAGTGCCATGTTCGGGTGTCTACCCGTGATAACATAATGTGGGGATATCCCCGTCGCGCTGCTGATGGTAGCATTCATTGATGATACCATCGATTCTAGAATGTCGATCCACTCGCACCGCCGGTCTTCACATAACATGAATATAGCGTTTTTGAGGGTGCGGTGCTGCCTCTCAATGTTTCCTGAGCTCTGGGGCCGCCACGGGCAGTGCAGTTGCTGCTTGATTGAGGTAAATTCGCAGAACAATCTGTACACCTCGCCTGTGAAATGTGTGCCTCGGTCGGATGAAATTATACACGGAATTCCCCGGTGTCGCAGGAAAAAACTGTATAGACCTCTTGCTGCATCACGGGCGCGGTTCCTTGCGCACGGTATCGCAGTCAGGTGGCGACTGAAACTGTCGAGAATTGTCAAAATGTACCGCTTGCCCTTGGACGAAGGCATCTCCACGAAATCGGTATACATAACCTGGAAAGGTCTTTTGCCTCTTTTACAGTGGCCAGGCTGAGTGTGACCTTGACGACCGTAGTTCCCTTTCCGTTTGGCGCAGGTCATACATGACTCAACATACGCCTGTATGTCCCTGTTCTTGTATTCCCACCAGAAATCTTTTAGATTGTCTCGCATGCGCGATATTCCTGAATGGTTAATACAGTCATGGGCCTGGTGCAGATATGCACTTCTTGCTCGATAAGGCACCACCAGCTTAGGTGTCATGTTACTATCCCGTATCATGAGAACTGATGTGCCAGGCTCCAGGTAGAATTTGCTGACGTGCTTCATAAACATATATAAAAGACTTGTGGTGCAATGGATATAAGTGTAACTGCTAATAAGTTCTACGTGACAGATTTTTTGGCCGATGCGAAGAATATAATTACGAATTACTTAAGATTTCTACCCGGTCATGGCTGACGGAACGAGAGCAAGCTACCCCGCCCCTTCCGTAGATTAAATAAAAGGTTCCGTTCGAATTT
This sequence comes from Sepiola atlantica, assembly GCA_963556195.1. Taxonomy (NCBI): domain Eukaryota; kingdom Metazoa; phylum Mollusca; class Cephalopoda; order Sepiida; family Sepiolidae; genus Sepiola; species Sepiola atlantica. The sequence continues at coordinate 71,468,051 of OY744536.1, read as the reverse complement.
CCCTACATATTTTCGAGTTCGACAAGATGCAACATCGGCCGAAACGTTGTGAGAATCACCCGAGATCAATGGGTGACCCAAAGAGTCACATGTTTTCCTAATCGTATATAACCTGAACAGCTGTCCGTCTGTATGGGATAAGTAAGGCATTGTAGAGTTTGGTTTTATGTCAATTCAGTTTCCTTTTCATCGCGCAGATTCGTAGATTAATAATAGATGTGTTGTTGGTTCAGTAAATGTCACAAATCATGTTCAGCAAACAATGGAGGAATATTGATACGACTTGCAAATAACTTCACTTGCTGTTATTTTAAGATATCTAAACAAATGGAGCAGTAAAATAATTATCATGTTTCGGTGCTGATAAAGCAAAATAAATCTCACTTCTACGAAACTCATTACTTATTAACACATTTCGAGACTTAAATACAGGGTGCGGCATAAAGATCTCCCACATTTTGAAGGGATAGGAAAAAGAAAACGGCTATCTAGACAAAAAAAAAAGGATTCTATTTCTAACATGTACATGGAAAATAGATTTTGTTTAATGTAATGTGCAATTTTCTGCCGAACGGTTATGTAAAGCCGGAAACAAAGAAAGCACCAGCATGAACGTGTTTGGGTCATCTGATGATCGCTCAAGGCGTCAAACCGCAATGAGCGATTAAAAAAATCACGTAATTTATTTAATTTATTTAATTAAGAGACAACACCGAGCACTTTATATAAGTGGAAATCCGAAAATTTGAGCCAGATTTAAAAGCTGATAATAAGTAGCTATTTCGATACAAATGAAATTTGGTAGTGGGTGTATGTGTGTGTCTGTGTGTGTTTGTGTGTGTGTGTCTGTTGTGTGTGTACGTGTGTCCATGGAAAGGTAAATATTAGTCGTTTGTAAAAAGTTGACTAAATGATTCCACTTGCTTCTTGTTTCGCCTTGCTCATTCGAGAAACAGGCGGTTCATTCTTTTAGACGAGTTTAGCAATTCATACTGTTTTATAGCAATAATATATGGCTAAAACAAGACGAAGTGCGAATTTTGATGTTGCGATGGGTGCCACAATTTTGATGTTGCTATGGGTGCCACAATTTTGATGTTGCAATGGGTGCCACAATTTTGATGTTGCGATGGGTGCCACAATTTTGATGTTGCAATGGGTGCCACAATTTTGATGTTGCGACTGGTGCCACAATTTTGATGTTGCGATGGGTGCCACAATTTTGATGTTGCGATGGGTGCCACAATTTTGATGTTGCGATGGGTGCCACAATTTTGATGTTGCAATGGGCGCCACAATTTTGATGTTGCGATGGGTGCTACAATTTCGATGTTGCGATGGGTACCACAATTTTGATGTTGCAATGGGTGCCACAATTTTGATGTTGCGATGGGTTCCACAATTTTGATGTTGCGATGGGTGCCACAATGGTGCAGAGATAAGCGAGTGAAACAGAAAAAAAAATATAATTTATATGGCTTAACCTATAATCAACAAAGGAGATATTCGTCTTTACAATTTTCTCCTAATAAATCTAGCAGAAATTAAGATGATAAAGGAAACAAAGAATACACCTTTTGAAAACTTAGGACATAAAGATGAAAAGTACTCTAAAATAAGACAATTCCTAATATATAACTTTTCACCGAAACAATGAAACATACAATTCTTATAGAGAGCCAAACAATACCTCATTTATATTAACAGTATTCTTACCATTCGGCCACAGTTATTTTAACAAATACCTAGGTTAATAGACTGGCCACCAATTCCAGCAATATAAATATATTCAATCAACACAAAAAATGATATGAAATAGTTTTTTATAGTAGCGTATATGATGATAAATTAACATCTAAAACATAATATTAAAAACAAGAATAATAGAGAACGAAATCTGATTCAACTAACCTAATAACAGGGATTAAAACACACATTTTTTGGCATAAAAGAGATAAACATTTACTTAAAAACAATTGGCAATTTATAATCATCAATATGAATAGAATGGTTTCATGAATAACATGCAATCAATAATATATAATCACATTACAAATAATTAATAATCGTAGCAACAGTAATAGCAGTTCTAATAACATTAGTGTTAATAATAATAATACTAATTCATGTAATTGTTGAGTAAAAATAATTGTCCATTAATGAATAAATGTTTAAAATCTAACGTTATATACAATAAATCAACAGTAAATACAAAAATCAACAATGAACAAAAAGTATCATATTCTATCTTCCCCATGTGCGTATGTGCGTTCATGGAAACGTGAATGCGAGTCGGTTATAAAAAGGATGACTAAATGATTCCACTTGATTCTTTTTAGGCTCGCCCGTTCGACAAACAGGCGGTTCATTCTTTTGAAGGAGGTCAGAGAAAGGTTCGGACATTTTATCGGTGTTGAAATATGCCACTCAACTGAAACACAATTTTCACTTTCTCTCTATTTTAATATAGGCGAGAAAATATTTATATCCACATCTATATAATTAGCATCATGCACACCCACACATATCGAGAGTGGGATTATATATATATATATATATATATATATATATATATATATATATATATATATATATATATATATATATATATATAGCGAAACTGATTTCTTTAACATTTGTTTCCCTAAGGCTTTTTTCACACAAAATGCATGCTAAAATATTATTTAGTTCTGAGATTGAGTTATGTTTCAACAGCTTCCATTTTAATTGTTCTAATTATCCCTAATTTGCAGATAATTCATGAAGTAACCCATTTCTTACTAACTCTCTATCTATCACTTTCACACACTTTAACTGGATGTTGTTTGACGTCTCTTGTTCTATATGTTGTCTATCATCCTCGCTTTAGTCTCTCTCTCGCTTGTTCTCCCCCCTCTCTTTCTCTCTCTCTCTCCCATTCTCTCTTTATTAAGAGTCGAAGGTAATAAAGAAAGGAAAAGAAGAAACAGAATGGAATAGTCTATTATAAATTTAAGGCAATACCACCACAATTCGGAATACCATTTTAACTGCAGTTGAAGAGAGAAAGAGATCTATATATAACGAGCAGAAGAAAGTAAATATTAGTCATTCAAAGGCAGCTGTTTCGTCATTACGGACAAAATTCGAAATCCGAAAGGCCGGTCACATCGATATTTTATCGGCAGGCAAGTACCTCGTACATCGCGCAAACAAACTCTCCACTGACAGTAGAAGAAATTATAGCGCTGTACATGTACTTTCTCTTGTTTACATATATTTTTAGAACGCTATGTTTTACCACGCTATTTAACCACACTATGTTTTACCACGCTATTTTACCATGCTATCGATAAGTTGAGAAATCTATTCTTTAGAGTCGACTATTGCTGTACGATGAATAAATTATTAAATCAAAGCCATAACATTCTATGGTTTAATGACAATTTCGGAACAAATAACTTTTACATATGTTTCTGGGAGAGTCGAAGCCAATCACGGGTTATCCAGACTGTTATAAAGAACTTGGTCGTCATGTTCTTTGTGCAGAGAACTGTGTGGAAGTGAAATCGTCGGCTGTCGTTAGCGATAATACAACGATTCGTAACAAAACGTATAGAACACTTTTCGGTTGCTGATACTTTTTTATATAAGAGAGAGAGAGAGATGTGTTTGAATGTAATGATTTGAGAAATTTGAAAAAAGCAATTCGATAAATAATAGTACAACCTACTGCTTTGTCTATTCATCTCTACGGCTCATGGTTGAACATTTCATAGTGAAATAAACAAAACAGTGATTATACTATGGTGTATAATATATTAATGGGTTTCTCTTCAAAATCATTTGAGACAGGAAAATACGTGGATAAGTAATATTATACACACACACACACACACACACACACATATATATATATATATATATATATATATATATATATATATATATATATAATGTATTCGAGACAAATTTTGTAAAATATTCCCGAAGAGATTAACCTTGAATTTTAAGTATGCATTAATTATTGACCGAGAAAAACGTGTCAAATTTGTCTCCTTATTTGTTATATATATATATATATATATATATATATATATATATATATATATATATATATATATATATATACTAGCAAAAACTACCCGTCCTCCGGGCATCAATTACTGAGAAAGTAGTCTTCTTTACAGAAATCTTTTTTTCCCTAGTAATTTCGAAGAAAACAACAAAAAAGATGATTGCCGTAGTTTCATTTTATATATTCCAATGTTGGGGACATTTATTGTGTATGAACATCGTCAAATTTTATTTATTACAAAAAAGCAACAACAAAAGGTTAATTGATATGGTCTTTAATATATTCAATGTCGAGGAATTTGATTTTGTTTTTGCATAAAAATGAAAATGAATCTACCATTAAAAGCTGGTTATATAGTGACATGAATAAACATAAGAGTGAAAGGTTGATCGGTCAAATAAACCAATTTGATATTATTGAATAATTCGAAAGGGGTTCTTTGTACTTTTCGCCTTAATTATAAAAGACAGAAAAAAGTCTTAATGAAAAAGAATCTATTTTTTGTAATTTAAAAAGAAGATTATTTTCTTTTCTATGACAAATGTTAAAGACATCATCATCATTATCTTCATCATCATCATCATCATCATCATCATCATCATCATCATCATCATCATCATCATCATCATCAACATGTTTGGCTAGGAGCAAAATGTAGTATCTGGTCTGAATCTGCATTTAGTTTTTATGTCCTCAGTCAGTGAAGGAGAAATCCTTCTAGACCAAGGTAATTGAAACTTTTAGGGGTGCTGGATTTTCCCCACATAAGAAATGAAACCTGTTGAGTCACACATTTTGCTCAGGTAAAAGTGTTTAAATCGGGAAAAAAGTGAGTTTGCAAATGTAGTTGCATATAAACAAAATAAAAAAAAATCCGAAGTTTCTTTCGTTTTTCTTTTTCTTTTTTCTCTTCAACTACGGGTTAAATAATATGTCTACTTGTGGACATATCCCATTTTGCTTGTAATCGTTTATTCTAATCTTTTATCTTTTATTCACTTTATTACGTTCGATTGTTAATAAACGGACCTAAAGAGATAGACAGAGAAATGAGAAATGGTGAACAGCATATGAAATAAGAGCGAGGTAGTCAAACAAAAGTGAGAGAGGCTGAAAGTGATAGAAACGTGGTAAGAGATAGGTTATTTGATTAGTTAATTGCAAATTATGGCGAAATAGACGAACTAAGATGATTTTTTTAAACATAACCATATCCCAGAATTTAAGGAATAGTTTAACATTTATTTTATGTTGTTAAAATATATAGGAAAACGCCGTAGGTTAACAAACGTTGTTATTTATACCTTTACATTTAAATAGGTGATTATTTAAAATTGTCGCTATTTGAATGAACTCACTTGGAACAATTATTTTTAGAAAGAAACTGACGAGAGTTACATTTTTTGTTGTAAATAACATGCTGCGAGGATAAAAAGGAATAAATGGCTAGTCAGAATCAAATATCTATTTGTCAGGTGCGTTGCTATTTAGGTCTAATATTGAAAATCCGACAAGATAACTTTCTTATATTAGAAGGTATATGCATGCCTGTTTGCGTGGGTGGGTATTCATTTGAATCCCTGTCTGTCCATATACTGATGTATAGGCTTATTCTTCATGCCGATACCGCCAGTTGATTTATCTTTGCTTTGCACTCGAAAGGCACACACACCTTCGTCTGGAGGTGAGTTGTTCACAAGACAGAAGAAATTCTGTTATTCGCCGTTTCCTTTCGGCTCGTTGAGAGACAAGTTCATCCGTTTCAGATCGGCATTTTATACCAAGAAAAAAAAACCATACGGTAACATATTTTACTTTTCTTTTTTTTTTTTTTTTAAATATTTTTAGTTTGTTTTCATTTTTCGTTTTGATAGTCTTTTATTTTATACTAACTGACGTTGGCCGGGATGCAGCGAAGTCATTTTAGTTTATAATTTTGATTTGATTGCATGTAAGGTAGGCAACTTCTATTATATTCTTTAATATAAAGTATTAGTTATCCATTTGCTGTTTTTATTTTTATTTTTTAGTTTTCATAATTCCAGTTGTCTGGCCTGGTCTAAGTAATTTTTTTGAAATTTTTTTAGCGAAGTACGCTATTATATTGCCAATAACACGGTACAACAATAACAAATGAAATTTGGCGAGTCAGCAGCAAATTTTGATTTGTCAACTTAAATGCTATCAAGGTATTGAAAATCCGACAAAATATTTTATATGTTTGATACCGTACCACACGATTTTCACTTAATTTAAGGGTCACATTAAAATAGATGATGGTATCATATCATTTTCTTGTTTTTAATCATTTATGTTTCGGAATTCTTTAGATGAGGATGGATTATTTGGATTATTTGGATCATTTGAATCATTTGGATTATTTGGATTATTTGAACTACTGTTATTTTTTCACAACGTTTCTGTCGATGTAAAATCCGACCCTTTTCAGCTGCATCTTTTCGAACTTGGCAATCTTTAGGCCGAACTCGGAATTTCAATCTGAAAATTTAATTTCATTTATTCCACGGAGGTAGATTATTCTCGTTCCGTCAGTCATGACCGGGTAGAAGTGTTACTTAATGTTGATGTTATTCTCGCATGTAGTAAGGATCGAACCTTCACCTTCCAGAAGACTGTCACTTAGAACTAATTGCTAATCAACGTTTTTTAACAAAACAAAAAATAGTTAACACTTCTACTCAGTCATGGCTGACGGAACGAAATTGGATGCATTGATTTCAGGTGACTTCCTAGCTTAGGTCAAGCGTACTTTCGTTCTCATTTGGATCTATTGATGCGAAAGTAGCTGCAAAAGTGAACGTAGGGGTGGGGAAATGTGTCGATTAAACATGGTATGCGTTGTTATAATGGATAATTGCAGAGTTGAAAGCTAGGTTATGGAGAGGCGCAAGTCGAATATCATAAACCAGTTCTACCTACACGGCGTTGCCCGGGATGCAGTGAAGTCATTTTAGTTTTTCAGTTTCATTTCTTTGCATATTTGCAAGCGTATACAGAAAAAGAAATAACATTTTGGTTGCATGGTAGACAACTCCTATTATATTCTTCAATGTAAAATATAAGTTTTATATAAGTTTTATTTTTGAATGATTATTTAAAAATGTGTTATACTACCAGTCTGATCAAGCGATATAATTTCTTCCGCTAAAAGCAGCTGCCTCATGGGCTCAGAGGGTAAGACGTCGTACTGTCACTTTAGTGATCCGATCCCTACGTCTAACCACACTGATGAGTTTTGAAAAGCCAACACAGCTCTCGATGAATAAATATTATTATTTACTCACTAGGAGTTCTCACACAGGTCATCAGTGATTGCTCACCGACAACCGGTGGTATTTCCTGGAGTCTGAGTGACAACAAGTCTCCCCAGATTTCCAGTATTCTCCGCCTCTTTTCGATAGCCACCGCAAATAAATTTGCAGTATCACAACAGCCATTTACCATTGATTTCTCGCCGGCAAGGACCATTGGTGTTTTCTGGGGTTTGGGTGGCAGTAAGCCTCCCCGATTATTTTTTATTTATTTATTTATTTTGTGGGGTGGGGGTGGGGGTGAGCTTATGGTGTTTCTTGCTATTTCTATTCATTGGTCAATTTTTGTGTTGTGTCAGTTTAGGCCGCTGTAATTTATTGGGGGAGGGGGGCTTATTAAGTGATGTTTCTTGCATTTTCTGTTTCTTTGTTTGTGGTGTGTTCTTTCGTTAGTTTTGTTTACTTCCTGTGTTAGATTCCGTATGATCCTTCGTAGCTTATGCGGGTTAGTTTCCGCATTCAATAATTTTTCTTAAGATTGTAGCTGTTTTGATCATTGCTGTCCATTGTATAGTTCCAATGATTCCTTTGATTCCAATTTCTCCCAGCCGTTTTTCCAGGTTTTTGGGGATTGTTCCTAGTGCTCCTACGATTATTGGTATTATACTGACTTTCTTCATGCTCCATATTCATTTCAATTCTCTGGCTAGTTCTGTGTATTTGCTTCGTTTTTCTGTTTCTTTGCTTTTCACTCTATGGGCTACTGGAACGGCGAAGTCTACGATTTTGCAAGATTTTTCCTTCTTGTTGATTATTATAACATCCTGTCTCCTTGCTTGTATGAGTTTGTCTGTTTGTATATCCATATCCCAGATGATTTTGTGTTTTTCGTTTTCCAGTACTGTTTCTGGCTTATGTTTGTACCATTTGTCTGCGTATTCGAAATTCAATTGTTTGCACAGTTCCCGATGTACTGCTTTCCCCACACAGTCATGTCTGTTCTTATACTCGTTTTGGGCTAGTTTGCTACATTCACTTATTATATGATTTATTGTTTCGTCTCTTTGTCCACAGAGTCTGCATTTACTGTTTTTCTGAGTTTTATCTATTTTAGCTTTAATCTAGTTTGTCCTAATTGCATTGTTCTGTGCAGCCATCAGTAGAGATTCCGTTTCTCTGTTCAAGTGTCCTTTTCTTAGCCATGTCCAGCTGTTTTCGTTGGTTTCTTCTCTTGTCAGTCTTCTGCAGTGATAAGGATTTCCCTGTGTTGAGTTATGTATTTCTCCATCTCTTTTTTTTTTAGTCTTCCACATAATCTTCTATATTTACTAGTCCTCTTCCCCCTTCGTTTCTTTTCGTGTAGAGTCTGTCCGTATCGTCTTTTGGGTGTAGTGCATTGTGCATGGTCATTAATTTTCTGGTCCTCTGATCCAGGTGCCTGAGTTCCTCTTTGGTCCAACCTATCAATGGTCCAGAGTATCTTATTAGTGCTGCTGCCCAGGTGTTTATTCCTTTTACTAGATTCCTGTTATATAATTTCGTTTCTAGGAGTTTTCTTGTTCTTCGTAAATATTCTTTTCCAATCTTCTCTTTCATTTCAGTAGATTTGATGGCGTCTGCCTCCAGAACTCCAAGATATTTGTAACTATCCTGTTCGTCTAGTTCCCTCATTTCCTTTTGGGTGGGGAGTTCTATGTTCTCTGTTGTCTTCAGTTTTCCTTTTTTTATTTCTAGTAGTGCACCCTTTTCCATTCCGAATTCCATTTGGATGTCCTGGCTGGAGATTCTGATCATATTTATCAGTTATTATTATTATTATTATTATTTACTCACTAGGAGTTATCACACTGGTCATCGTCAGTGATCGCCCACTGCCAACAACCTGTGGTATTCCCTGGAGTCTGAGTGACAACAAGTCTCCTCAGACTTCCAGTATGCTCCACCCGTTTTCGTTCATCACCGCTGATGACCTTGCGTCATCGCAACAGCCATCTACCACTGATTTCCCGCTGATAAGGGCCATTGGTCTTCTCTGGGGTTTGAGTGGCAACAAGCCTCCCCAAGGTCCCAGAGCTGTCCGCGCTCTTCCAGTGGAGGTCTGGTTTGCGCTTTCCCTCCTCGATCCTCTGTCCATAATTTTCGTGGTGTCAGCCTATGCTTACGCCTCTTTCGTGCGGTTGTATTCTCTCCGGTTCTGTTTTCTTGTGCTTCCATGTGTTTGTTCTCCATTCGTTGCTTATGTGGGTTGGTTTCCGCATTCGAGGACATTTCTCAGGATTGTAGCTGTTTTGATCATTACTGTCCTTTGTATGGATTCAGTTATCCCTTTGATTCCTATTTCTCCTAGTCTTTTCTCCATGTTTTTGGGGACTGTTCCTAGTGCTCCTATGATTATTGGCGTTATACTGACTTTCTTCATGTTCCATATTCCTTTCAGTTCTCTGGCAAGTTCAGTATATTTGCTTCTTTTTTCCGTCTCTTTGATCTTCACTCTGTGGTCCGCTGGAACGGCAAAGTCTACTATTTTGCAGGATTTTTCTTTCTTGTTGATTATTATCATATCCGGCATCCTTGCTGTTATGGGTTTGTCTGTTTGTACATTCATATCCCATAGGATTTTGTGTTTTTCGTTTTCTAGTACAGTTTCTGGTTTGTGTTTGTACCGTTTTTTTGCATATTCGAAATTCAGTTGTTTGCACATTTCCCGGTGTACTTCTTTCCCCACGCTGTCATGTCTGTTCTTGTATTCCTTTTGGGCTAGCTTGCTGCATTCACTTATTATATGATTTATCGTGTCCCAATTTGGGGGAAGCGCGCAAACACGTTTTTTCTTGTTCAAGTCTCTCCAGCTAACAAAGTTAAAGATGTAAAACCGGAAGTCACGTGGTTTGCATCACTTTTTCTCTGTGTCCCCTCCACTGGCGTAGCTAGGGAGGGGCGAGGGGGGCGGGCCGCCCCGGGCGGCACACCTGAGGGGGCGGCATTTTGAGAGGGTAAAAATAGAAAGTAGAGAAAAAAATTTAAAAAAACAAAAGTTAACAAAAAATATGAAATTTTATACTATAATTTTATATAATAATACATTTAAATGAGAACATTTGAAAACCTGAAAATGTTATGAAATGATAAAATCATTTTTATTTACTTTTTTGTCGTTGTTGTTAAAGTCCGAATTTTCGCCAAATAACATGGATGTATCAAGCAGAGAATAGTCCGATGTAGTTTTCTTTTCTTTGTCTTCATAATGTTATTATTAAGAGGGCGAGCCCTCCGAAGAGAAAAAACGTCTTGTATCGGTGCTTTTTTAAATCCGTGTGTGTAATCGCTCGGTTTTCAGAAATTTGTTGTTGTTAATAACGTTTCAACTCTTTTAAAAATAGTTTTAATATATTTTAAACAAATGTATTTATGAATGGCAAATAAGGCTATAAATTTATTTTTTTGTGAGAGAACTGTCGCAAGGCATCAAGTCGGTTGAAAATTTACAAACAGATTTTTCGCGCCTTTTTTTCGGCAAAGTTATCAATGACTCTATCAAAATTCACTTCCTTGACAAGTTCCCTCTCTATTGAGAGGATTGCCAAGTCTGTAAGTCTTGTCTGGCTCATTGCTGATCTAAGGTAGTTTTTTATGAGCTTCAGTTTTGAGAAAGAGCGCTCACAGCTAGCAACGCTAATAGCTCTGGTGAGGAAAATTCTCAGCAAGATCACAATATTAGGGACGGAATCCCCAAGTTGGTATCTTTGTATAAAGTTCAAAAGTTCAAGAGGTCCATCGATTTTGTCTTTTTCTGAAGCTTTTACAACATACTGTAACCTCTTCTTTTCAGCAAAGAATTTCTCTTTTTCTATATCTTCGTCAAATCCACCAAGCTTTAGCAACTACTTCCAGCTAGGAACGAAATCCGATCATCTGAGAGAGCGAGGGAGAAATATTTTAACAACAATTAGCAGCCTTTGGGCTGATATCACAGTGTAGTATCTGTTCTAATGATACACTTCTCCTTTTCTGTCGTCGGTCAGTATGGGGAAATCGTTCATGACTGAGAATTTTTATTTTTGTTCCTATCCAGAGTGCCCCTTTTTGTGGAGCTGGATTTTCCCCACATTAAAAACCGGCCTTGTGTCTAACTCTGCCCTCGTGGAGAGGCAAGTAAATGGGAACAATCGGCAGTCGTTGCCAAACCGACCTCAGCTCTAATTGTACACAAGATCTAATTTTAAACAAGACCATTGCTATATTCGCTTACGGCCGTTTGCCATTTTCGGCTCTCATTATGCTCAACATTATGGGAGCATTATAATAAATACGTATTTATTTTATAACTATATATGTGCATATATACATATATATGTGCATATACACATATATTTATACATACATATACATATATACATACATACGTGCATATATACATATATACATATATACACACATACACATATATAAATACGCATATATACATACATATATATGTATATATATATATATATATATATATATATATATATATGGCTGGTTTTAATTCTTGAACAAAATTTCCATTAATTGAGAATAAATTGCTTTAATTCATTTCAATCACTAAGTTTAAAAAATGCAAGCATTAATTATTTCTGGAGATATACTCAGTGACCGGCTGACCTAACAGGATAGGGCCAAGCCTAGGCTTCGGCCAAGCACCAAAAAAACAAAATGACCTCAGAAAGATTTCATACTTAAAGGGGAACTTTCATATAAATTTTTATCGAATAGGTGCGAAAAGAAAGTTGGATATTTGGGTGTATATACACCGACATCAAAGAGGAAATAACATTAGATGCGAAAGTTTGAATTCATTAATTTTATTACTGTCCAAACGTTTGTTTTTGTAGCATACTTTTTATAACTCCTTGTAAACTTTACAATTGCTAGCTGGGGGATCGGACAAAATCACCCCGGGCAACCCCCACCATCTACTTAAAACAAAAGGAAAACAGATAAAATCTCAAATGAATAAAAAATATTAAAAATCAGTTTTCATATTTTAATTTTAATTTAATTGAATTTAGGAAAATTAGATACCGTAGAACTAATTTTCGCAAGGTATGAAAATTAAGAATAATGTTAACTTAATAATAATGGACCAGTTTTCCTACCTAGCAAAAAATTTTCCATGGACGAATTATCCATGGGCGAATTATCCATGGACGAATTTTCCGGGCACCCAAATGCCGGGGGGGGCGGCAAATTTTACTACCGCCCCGGGCGGCAAAAGGTCTAGCTACGCCACTGGTCCCCTCTGACCTTTGACCGCTAAATCTTTCCACTCAAACACGCCGTCTACTATGTAACACACCTTCCCTCAAATATTTTTGTTCAAATATTTTGTTCTTCATGAAATATATTTTCCACGTCAACATCTCTTTCAACATTTCACGTTTTGTTTTTTTCTATTCGCCACTCGTTGAACCAGGCAAAAACAGAAACACCCACTAAACATTCCCTATTTTTCTTGTCGGTCAGCCATTTAATTTTCTATAAGATACCTTCATTACCTACGTACCTGACGTTTCGACACTGTTGCGCTTTTCAACATGGACCCAGAAACTAACCTTTTCTAACTCTCAACCCACTGGTTCTATCAATCATTTCCGGGGCCGGCCTCACATACCTTTCACTATCCCTTTTCCATTATCTCAACACTGACCCTTCCTTAAAAGGCCTAACATGGTAGAAATGGGAGGTCGGCTCTATTGTCTACATGTCTATATCAAGCTACGAAAACATGTCTTATATATATATATATATATATATATAGAGAGAGAGAGAGAGAGAGAGAGAGAGAGAGAGAGATAGAAGAAAAAAGAGTGATAAATATTTTTTTCTTCTATCTCTACAATTGCTCTATCTCGTATATTGAGCTAAACCTCTTCACAATAGGTTCCATCTACTAAAAGTTTTACTTTTGGTTTATATTTGATCCTATATACAGTAGCGTCCAAAAATTAAGGGCTAGTAAAACCTCAGCAAGTTTAACCATATATTTGAAACAAATACACACGAACAAAAAAAAATTACTTCACAATTATATAGATAACATGTATATCTTTAATGGGTCATAATTTCGTTAGCCTACACTAAGTATTTTTTGAATAACTACCATTTTAAATAAAACTGTTCAAAATTTGTGTGTCCAAAAGTTAAGGGCTAACACGATTGCGGCTTTTGTCCTTGCTGTGAATGGCTGAAATTACCAACTAACTAGTATTTGGAAAACAAACCCTTGCTATTTATGACTTCTTGACACCTCTTGGCACAGGAATCCACCAACTTCTTGCAAAACGCTGGCGTTATCGCACTCCATTCAGCATGTAAGCACTGCCAGAGTTCTTCTTGATTTTTTGGGCACTGAAGTTGAGCACGTTCACCAACTATTTTCCAGATATTCTCAATAGGATTAAGATCTGGACTCTGAGGGGGCCAACGCATCGTTTCAACTTCTTCCTCGTCTAAAAATGTTTTTACTTTCTTAGCAGTGTGACAAGGAGCGTTATCCTGCATGAAAATTGCAGGTTGATAGAGCGACGACCGAAGACTAGGAACTGCATGCTGCCGTAGAATCTGCTTATAAACTTCTGCATTTATTCTACCTTGCAGACGAATCAGTGGTCCACAGCCTGCAGCTGACATAACGCCCCAAACCATTACACTTCCTCCTCCAAATTTCACAGTTTTTTTCACGCACTTAACCTCCAATCTCTCACCAGTTCATCGCCGGACATACGTGTTGCCATCAGATCCGATAACGTTAAACTTCGATTCATCACTAAAGTGCACACGGGACCAGTTTTCGGTTGTCCACACAACGTGTTCTTGGGCAAAAGCGAGGCGGAGTTTCTGATTCTTTTTGGAGATAAGAGGCTTCCTTGCTGGCACTCGAGATTGCAATCCAGAGGCGTGCAACCGGCGTGCAACCGGCGTGCAACCGGCGTGTAACAGTTTGCCGAGACGCTTGAACAATAGACCTTTGCTTTAGTTCTCGAGATATTTTAGCAGCAGTGTTAAATCTGTCTTTAAGTGACATTTTGACAATAAGACGATCCTGTCGAGCAGTTGTGCTTCGAGGTTTACCAGATTTTGGGGCAGCTGCCACTGATCCTGACTGCTTGAAATGTGCCACAATACGCTTTACTACACTAGGAGACCTTCCTACGGTGTCAACAATCTCAGAAGTGTTCTTGCCATTACTATGAAGATGAATAATGAGCTGTTTTTCTTCGACAGAAACGGGACGACGTTGTTTTGCTGCCATGTTGTACTAGTGCGATACAAACACTCATTTCTTTTACCCAATGACAATAATTTTAATGTTCTTTAGTAAAAATTTGAAGTAGGATTATTCATAGTACCTGTCTGACAGCGAAACGACGTGTGCGACTTCAGAATGAAGATGGACGTTTCTCTCTCTTTTTATAGGAGAGCGAAGTCCACAAATGTAAAGTTATGAGCCAGGGGCGATAACTCTTACCCGTTGGAAACTCCACTTATGTAAAGTATGTTCAGGGGCGATAACTCCTGTCCACCTATACAGTACCTTACTGTTATAATAATTAAAGAGTATACCGCCTAGCCCTTAACTTTTGGACCACGAGAATTTGGACAAACTTTTGTGTTATTGGTCATAACTTCAAAAATATCCAACGGATGCTTATGAAATTTAGGCGAGACATGAGTGATGAGTATATCTATAAGTATATATGCATATTAAGTATTTTAAATGAATGTTTTTTCTTAAAAAGTACTTAAACTTGTCTTGAAACTACTAGCCCTTAACTTTTGAACGCTACTGTATATATATATATATATATATATATATATATATATATATATATATATATATTCAATGATAATATAAAAAAATATATAATCATATTTTAAGTATATCCAAGAATATATTAAATGCTCCTTATTAGGAAATAATGGAAACTTAATATTAGAACTAGAACATTAATGCAGGATATAGAAGAGCTAACAGCAAATATATTTTTCAAGATTGAACATATTTATTTGCATATTTTCTTAATAGGTTCAAATTAAAAAAGTATGCAAGTAAATATGTTTAATCTTGAATAATATATCTAGTTTCTGCTCACACACACACACACACACATACATATATATATATATATATATATATATATATATATATATATATATCAATTGTTCCCATCTCTATCTTATTCCCTTCATCCCTGTTTTTATCATCTACTTTTTCCATATATCTTATGTTTCCCTATTAAACCAATGTTTTGTTCTCCTTCGCTCTTTTCATTTGGAATTTTTTTTTTGCCTTTCTTTGTCAAGCAGAATATGGAAAAATAAATGTTTGTTTTGGAAATAATCCGATCATGCCACACGAACCTCACAATGATTGACGTTATTTTACTGAACAACTGATCACACATCGAACAATGACTGCGAGAATGTAAACCTTTTTCTGTTTGTTTTGTTGGATCCAACAATCATTTCAATTAAGAACAATCAAACACAGTTCAATTGGCGCTGCTGATCAATTTACCATTCCTTGTCTGTAACTTTTCTTTGTTTTACTAAATGCCATCAGACGCAAAAAGTGTGTTATCTAATATATAAAGTTATCTAGTCGAATTTTCAATGCCTCTGACAAATCGATATTTGATTCTGACTAGCGATTTCTTCCCTGTTTATCCTGGCAGCATATTTTTTACACTAAAAGTTTAAATCACTGTTCAGTCTCTTTCCGAAAATAATTATTGGGGCAAGGATGATCATTAAAATGCTGACAATTCAGTTATCTCCCTTATATTTTGATTTTGTTTCCAATCCATTCGTGACCTACGCATGATTACATTTTTAATTTTTTTTAATTTTAACTAAAATAAGCTTAACAAATGTCAGTCCACCATGACGACTGGGAACCGCTTGTAAATTTGATATTCCCTGTAAACTTCCCCTTCAAGGGAAACCGGCATAGCCTGATCAGGGCGAATACCACACCAGGTATTACCGGTTCGTTCGTTTTACGTGCGGTAGGTACAGCTAGTTTATATATATATATATATATATATATATATATATATATATATATATATATATATATATATATATATTGAGATTTGAAGATAACGGAGTGCGGCAAATGATGTAGCAATGCCGAATGGCGAATGTGGGCTAACGATTGGTTTTTGGGGGTGTATCTCTCATGTCACATTGTGGTGTATAATTTTTTTAAAACTAAGACATTTTCTGTACTCTCTGATGAGCCCAAGGAGGACAGATCCAATATTGACTTATTTATGTTGGTTGGTCTATTCTTGAGAGAAACAAACTCGTAAGATAAATGCACTAAAGAGTTTGTTTTAAAAGTGTTTTCGTAAGATAAATACAACTTTGAATTTTGGAATGTAATTGAACTTTGCTTGCTTATATATGCTCTGTTGTTGACAATCATTGAACTTAAATTGGAAAAGGTTGATAAACATAATGTATTGAAATTATATGCTAAAACATATATTTTCACTCATATATATATATATATATATATATATATATATATATATATATATATATATATATATATATATATATATATATATACTAGCAATGATACCTGCAGTTATGATTTTGGTGGAAGGGAGACTCCTGTTGCAGCACTGACCGAGACCACAAGATTGATACTAAGGCCAATTTTAAAATCAAGTCCAGAATCTGAACGACGACAACAAACAGAAGATCACGGCCTGTGCAGTGAATGCACACAGATGCACGACGTTCACTGATAGACTTGACAACAATACTGTTAGAATGTCGAACGTCGTTTCCCCTGGGTGTGAAAAGTTTTACAAAATGCATGTTACACATACTTTTGTCTTCGATTATGTTATCCATGTCCCTCTGACCATCGCCAGGTATCATTGCTAGTATATATATATATATATATATATATATATATATATATATATATATATATATATATATATGAAAATATATGTTTTAGCATATAATTTCAATACATTATGTTTATCAACCTATATTCTACATATATTACATACATTATGTTTATCAACCTATTATCAACATATATTCTATTTTGTATAGATGTATTTTATATCTGTATGCATTTGTGTAGCCCTGAAAGATTTCGATCAATATAATCTTTAACATATCATATCTTAATTTAATTAAACTTTATTCAAATACATTTTGTTATTTTCCTCGTTCCGCTCTTGCTTGAGGATTGTGTGTTCCTGTGCAAATGCTATGTGTGTACGTTTGTGCGATCAAAGATATGTGTGTGTTTATACACGGCTGGCAGTTTTGCCATGTTAAGTCCACCCTTTTGTGTGTCTGTTCTCCTACGTAAACGTTATCTGCATATTAGCTTGTCACTTTGTTAGTTGACGGCTGCCACGCAGACGGCTGTTGACCCAGACAGACAGGCCGGACATGACATTATTTTATGTTTTTTCACATTGCTTTTAAAGTTTAAGGCTGGAAATTTAAATGTTTTCATAAATAAATAAGTAACGGTAAGTTTGATCCTAAATTATTTGGAATTAGTCACGTGACCTTTAAAGATTAGAACTGACTTATTCCACAAAAAAGCGTAAAGCAAGGACCTACTGGCTCGAAAAAGTATTTTTTAACCGTTGTGACTTATTATCGAACACTATTATATGAACACAGTAAAACTTATCTGCATTGTCTTACCCTGATGATACAAGTATTTCCTGGATTACTATATATATATATATATATATATATATATATATATATATATATATATATATATATATACAGAGAGAGAGAGAGAGAGAATGAGAGAGGGGGAGAGATGAGTAAAAACATGGGTTGTGTTCCGGAGTTGGAGTCCTGCGACCGGTATGAATAATCATCTCTACACTGACGATTCCCGTAAGGATGAAACGTATACGTATGTAGATAAAAAATATTAATCATTATTTGTCGTCTCCAAATCTAAACTGGACACTGTACTGAGTGAGTAGTATTAACACAGCCGTCTCATCCTAGCTTTAATGCATGCTCCTTCAGCAGTTGAACACTATCTTGATGGCTTCCTTTAATAAGGCTGTAGTGGATTGGGGTCATAAATGGTTGGTAACTTTTAATGCCGCAAATACAAAGCTCCTTTCCTTCAATAACTATAAGAAACCTCTACAACCACCGATTGTCATGGCAAATAACACCCTACCTGAGAGTACAACATTCAAACTCCTCGGTCTAACCTTCAGAGGTAACATGAATTGGAAAAAATACATTGAAGATATTGCCAAAGCTGCAGCAAAGAAGGTGGGCTCCCTCTATCGTGCTAGTAAATACCTCACACCTGACATTATCCTGTATCTCTACAAAGCTACTATCCGCCCATGCATGGAGTATTGTTGCCACATCTGGGCTAGTGCATGATCTACTAGTGTCTCCCTCCTTGACAAGGTCCAAAAAAGAGTCGCCAACATAATAGGTCCCTCACTGTCAACCAAGCTCCAGCCCCTGTCCCATCGCCGCAATGTAGCATCCTTGTGGATGGATTATGCTCCAATTAACTGGCTACTCTGGTGCCCCCTCGACGTGAATTCGCTATACCAACTCGACAATCAGCTAAATCCTATCCATACACTGTACAACTGGTGCCCAGATTTCAGCCGAGCAAATTCGTAGACGAAACAGGTGTCTGTAAATGACTATAACACATCACTCAACAATTTCCCGACTTAATTAATAAAGCAACAACTTTTAGGCAAAAATTCGACTTTATTTATCCATAGTCTCCTTCGAGTGTAAACACTGATTTCACCGCTTCTCTAATAATTAAGTGACGTTTTTGTAGAAGGATTTGTCTTTGGCCTCAAGATGTGCCTCAGTTTCCGATATTACTTATTCATTGGAAAAAATCTCTTTCCTTGGAGCATTTTTGTCGCTTTTCAAACAGCCAGTAGTTCGTGAGAGCAATAACTAGAGAATAGAGTGAGAGCGGAGGCAATTCATAGTGCAGTTCATGTACTTTTCCCATCGTTGCGATCGACTTGTGACACGGTGCATTGTCTTGGTGAAACAGCATTTGTTTTCTTCATTTGTGGTCGTTTTTGGTAATAAGCGCACCAATGTGCTATATAATATTCGCTATTGATGGTTTTTGTCTACTGATGTTTACATCTTTGGTAGCTTTAGACGGCTTTCACCTGCCGCTGTCCACTCAGATGACGGCCGTTTTGACTCCGAAATGATGTGATGGATCCATTGTCTCTTATTGAGGCAAAAATTCGGTTTTCGTCCGTTGAAACAGTTGCAAACAATGTTCTGAATCATCGACGTGTTGTTATTTTTGATCGATTATGAACAAACGCGTCACCAACTTTGAACACAACTTTCTCATTGACAAATGTTCATACAAGATGGTGAAGACACCTTCGCCTTCTGATATCTTCAAATCCTCTTCTATAACACGCAACTTCGATTTACGATCCACCAAGTTCGTCAACTTTTTTATGTTTTCCAGGACAAATTTTGTCAAATTTGGACGCCTGAGCATTCAGCATTATTTGGGCCTGTACAACGGCGTTTAAAGTCAGCATTCCTCTAACCTCTTAATCGTTGGTTTCGACAGGCCTCATAACCCGACTTATTAAGACATTCCTTTGCTTAAACAGGATTTCTTCAGTCAGAAAGCAAAGCTTAATGAAACCCGAAATTCAGATTTTTTTTCATTGTTTTCTTTTTTTAATTTGCAACAGTAGCTTCACTAAATAACTGTAATTTGTAAACTAATAATCCGATTGGACTCAAATTTTGACAGATGCCATTTGAAGGTTAGTACTTTATAAAATCATGTGGATTTTTTATTAGTGGCGCCATCTATATGTCAGATCCGGGACTTATTGAGTTCTGTGTAGTGGTGGGACGATTCCAAAATCTTTTCTCGATTCTGATATAATTACCGATTCCAAGAGCTATTCTGTTTTTTTCTAAATTTCTAAATATTTAATTATATGTTTGTTGTTTTCTTTTATTTTCGAATTACTATAAAATCGACGTGTAATGTCCGCATATATTTTCGCAAATGTAAAAAAAATACACTTGAATGGGGAAGGGCGTGTATTATACGAGTAGATCTTTCTAAATATGTTTTCTCAAATGTTTTCTTTGTAATTGATTGAAAATTGTGAGGCAATTATAGATTCATTTCTCAAATGTTTTCTTTGTAATTGATTGAAAATTGTGAGGCAATTATAGATTTATTTCTCAAATGTTTTCTTTGTAATTGATTGAAAATTGTGAGGCAATTATAGATTTATTTCTCAAATGTTTTCTTTGTAATTGATTGAAAATTGTGAGGCAATTATAGATTTATTTCTCAAATGTTTTCTTTGTAATTGATTGAAAATTGTGAGGCAATTATAGATTCATTTCTCAAATGTTTTCTTTGTAATTGATTGAAAATTGTGAGGCAATTATAGATTTATTTCTCAAATGTTTTCTTTGTAATTGATTGAAAATTGTGAGGCAATTATAGATTTATTTCTCAAATGTTTTCTTTGTAATTGATTGAAAATTGTGAGGCAATTATAGATTCATTTCTCAAATGTTTTCTTTGTAATTGATTGAAAATTGTGAGGCAATTATAGATTTATTTCTCAAATGTTTTCTTTGTAATTGATTGAAAATTGTGAGGCAATTATAGACTCATTTCTCAAATGTTTTTTTTGTAATTGATTGAAAATTGTGAGGCAATTATAGATTTATTTCTCAAATGTTTTCTTTGTAATTGATTGAAAATTGTGAGGCAATTATAGATTCATTTCTCAAATGTTTTCTTTGTAATTGATTGAAAATTGTGAGGCAATTATAGATTTATTTCTCAAATGTTTTCTTTGTAATTGATTGAAAATTGTGAGGCAATTATAGATTTATTTCTCAAATGTTTTCTTTGTAATTGATTGAAAATTTTGAGGCAATTATAGATTTATTTCTCAAATGTTTTCTTTGTAATTGATTGAAAATTGTGAGGCAATTATAGATTCATTTCTCAAATGTTTTTTTTGTAATTGATTGAAAATTGTGAGGCAATTATAGATTTATTTCTCAAATGTTTTTTTTGTAATTGATTGAAAATTGTGAGGCAATTATAGATTCATTTCTCAAATGTTTTTTTTGTAATTGATTGAAAATTGTGAGGCAATTATAGATTCATTTCTCAAATGTTTTTTTTGTAATTGATTGAAAATTGTGAGGCAATTATAGATTCATTTCTCAAATGTTTTCTTTGTAATTGATTGAAAATTGTGAGGCAATTATAGATTTATTTCTCAAATGTTTTCTTTGTAATTGATTGAAAATTGTGAGGCAATTATAGATTTATTTCTCAAATGTTTTCTTTGTAATTGATTGAAAATTGTGAGGCAATTATAGATTCATTTCTCAAATGTTTTCTTTGTAATTGATTGAAAATTTTGAGGCAATTATAGATTTATTTCTCAAATGTTTTCTTTGTAATTGATTGAAAATTGTGAGGCAATTATAGATTCATTTCTCAAATGTTTTTTTTGTAATTGATTGAAAATTGTGAGGCAATTATAGATTTATTTCTCAAATGTTTTCTTTGTAATTGATTGAAAATTGTGAGGCAATTATAGATTCATTTCTCAAATGTTTTCTTTGTAATTGATTGAAAATTGTGAGGCAATTATAGATTTATTTCTCAAATGTTTTCTTTGTAATTGATTGAAAATTGTGAGGCAATTATAGATTTATTTCTCAAATGTTTTCTTTGTAATTGATTGAAAATTTTGAGGCAATTATAGATTTATTTCTCAAATGTTTTCTTTGTAATTGATTGAAAATTGTGAGGCAATTATAGATTCATTTCTCAAATGTTTTTTTTGTAATTGATTGAAAATTGTGAGGCAATTATAGATTTATTTCTCAAATGTTTTCTTTGTAATTGATTGAAAATTGTGAGGCAATTATAGATTTATTCCTCAAATGTTTTCTTTGTAATTGATTGAAAATTGTGAGGCAATTATAGATTTATTTCTCAAATGTTTTCTTTGTAATTGATTGAAAATTGTGAGGCAATTATAGATTCATTTCTCAAATGTTTTCTTTGTAATTGATTGAAAATTGTGAGGCAATTATAGATTTATTTCTCAAATGTTTTCTTTGTAATTGATTGAAAATTGTGAGGCAATTATAGATTTATTTCTCAAATGTTTTCTTTGTAATTGATTGAAAATTGTGAGGCAATTATAGATTTATTTCTCAAATGTTTTCTTTGTAATTGATTGAAAATTGTGAGGCAATTATAGATTCATTTCTCAAATGTTTTCTTTGTAATTGATTGAAAATTGTGAGGCAATTATAGATTTATTTCTCAAATGTTTTCTTTGTAATTGATTGAAAATTGTGAGGCAATTATAGATTTATTTCTCAAATGTTTTCTTTGTAATTGATTGAAAATTGTGAGGCAATTATAGATTTATTTCTCAAATGTTTTCTTTGTAATTGATTGAAAATTGTGAGGCAATTATAGATTTATTTCTCAAATGTTTTCTTTGTAATTGATTGAAAATTGTGAGGCAATTATAGATTTATTTCTCAAATGTTTTCTTTGTAATTGATTGAAAATTGTGAGGCAATTATAGATTCATTTCTCAAATGTTTTCTTTGTAATTGATTGAAAATTGTGAGGCAATTATAGATTTATTTCTCAAATGTTTCCTTTGTAATTGATTGAAAATTGTGAGGCAATTATAGATTTATTTCTCAAATGTTTTCTTTGTAATTGATTGAAAATTGTGAGGCAATTATAGATTTATTTCTCAAATGTTTTCTTTGTAATTGATTGAAAATTGTGAGGCAATTATAGATTCATTTCTCAAATGTTTTCTTTGTAATTGATTGAAAATTGTGAGGCAATTATAGATTTATTTCTCAAATGTTTTCTTTGTAATTGATTGAAAATTGTGAGGCAATTATAGATTTATTTCTCAAATGTTTTCTTTGTAATTGATTGAAAATTGTGAGGCAATTATAGATTTATTTCTCAAATGTTTTCTTTGTAATTGATTGAAAATTGTGAGGCAATTATAGATTCATTTCTCAAATGTTTTCTTTGTAATTGATTGAAAATTGTGAGGCAATTATAGATTTATTTCTCAAATGTTTTCTTTGTAATGGATTGAAAATTGTGAGGCAATTATAGATTTATTTCTCAAATGTTTTCTTTGTAATTGATTGAAAATTGTGTGGCAATTATAGATTTATTTCTCAAATGTTTTCTTTGTAATTGATTGAAAATTGTGAGGCAATTATAGATTCATTTCTCAAATGTTTTCTTTGTAATTGATTGAAAATTGTGAGGCAATTATAGATTTATTTCTCAAATGTTTTCTTTGTAATTGATTGAAAATTGTGAGGCAATTATAGATTCATTTCTCAAATGTTTTCTTTGTAATTGATTGAAAATTGTGAGGCAATTATAGATTTATTTCTCAAATGTTTTCTTTGTAATTGATTGAAAATTGTGAGGCAATTATAGATTCATTTCTCAAATGTTTTCTTTGTAATTGATTGAAAATTGTGAGACAATTATAGATTCATTTCACAAATGTTTTCTTTGTAATTGATTGAAAATTGTGAGGCAATTATAGATTTATTTCTCAAATGTTTTCTTTGTAATTGATTGAAAATTGTGAGGCAATTATAGATTTATTTCTCAAATGTTTTCTTTGTAATTGATTGAACATTGTGAGGCAATTATAGATTCATTTCTCAAATGTTTTCTTTGTAATTGATTGAAAATTGTGAGGCAATTATAGATTTATTTCTCAAATGTTTTCTTTGTAATTGATTGAAAATTGTGAGGCAATTATAGATTTATTTCTCAAATGTTTTCTTTGTAATTGATTGAAAATTGTGAGGCAATTATAGATTCATTTCTCAAATGTTTTCTTTGTAATTGATTGAAAATTGTGAGGCAATTATAGATTTATTTCTCAAATGTTTTCTTTGTAATTGATTGAAAATTGTGAGGCAATTATAGATTTATTTCTCAAATGTTTTCTTTGTAATTGATTGAAAATTGTGAGGCAATTATAGATTCATTTCTCAAATGTTTTCTTTGTAATTGATTGAAAATTGTGAGGCAATTATAGATTTATTTCTCAAATGTTTTCTTTGTAATTGATTGAAAATTGTGAGGCAATTATAGATTCATTTCTCAAATGTTTTCTTTGTAATTGATTGAAAATTGTGAGGCAATTATAGATTTATTTCTCAAATGTTTTCTTTGTAATTGATTGAAAATTGTGAGGCAATTATAGATTTATTTCTCAAATGTTTTCTTTGTAATTGATTGAAAATTGTGAGGCAATTATAGATTCATTTCTCAAATGTTTTCTTTGTAATTGATTGAAAATTGTGAGGCAATTATAGATTTATTTCTCAAATGTTTTCTTTGTAATTGATTGAAAATTGTGAGGCAATTATAGATTTATTTCTCAAATGTTTTCTTTGTAATTGATTGAAAATTGTGAGGCAATTATAGATTTATTTCTCAAATGTTTTCTTTGTAATTGATTGAAAATTGTGAGGCAATTATAGATTCATTTCTCAAATGTTTTCTTTGTAATTGATTGAAAATTGTGAGGCAATTATAGATTTATTTCTCAAATGTTTTCTTTGTAATTGATTGAAAATTGTGAGGCAATTATAGATTCATTTCTCAAATGTTTTCTTTGTAATTGATTGAAAATTTTGAGGCAATTATAGATTTATTTCTCAAATGTTTTCTTTGTAATTGATTGAAAATTGTGAGGCAATTATAGATTCATTTCTCAAATGTTTTCTTTGTAATTGATTGAAAATTGTGAGGCAATTATAGATTTATTTCTCAAATGTTTTCTTTGTAATTGATTGAAAATTGTGAGGCAATTATAGATTTATTTCTCAAATGTTTTCTTTGTAATTGATTGAAAATTGTGAGGCAATTATAGATTTATTTCTCAAATGTTTTCTTTGTAATTGATTGAAAATTGTGAGGCAATTATAGATTCATTTCTCAAATGTTTTTTTTGTAATTGATTGAAAATTGTGAGGCAATTATAGATTTATTTCTCAAATGTTTTCTTTGTAATTGATTGAAAATTGTGAGGCAATTATAGATTTATTCCTCAAATGTTTTCTTTGTAATTGATTGAAAATTGTGAGGCAATTATAGATTTATTTCTCAAATGTTTTCTTTGTAATTGATTGAAAATTGTGAGGCAATTATAGATTCATTTCTCAAATGTTTTCTTTGTAATTGATTGAAAATTGTGAGGCAATTATAGATTTATTTCTCAAATGTTTTCTTTGTAATTGATTGAAAATTGTGAGGCAATTATAGATTTATTTCTCAAATGTTTTCTTTGTAATTGATTGAAAATTGTGAGGCAATTATAGATTTATTTCTCAAATGTTTTCTTTGTAATTGATTGAAAATTGTGAGGCAATTATAGATTCATTTCTCAAATGTTTTCTTTGTAATTGATTGAAAATTGTGAGGCAATTATAGATTTATTTCTCAAATGTTTTCTTTGTAATTGATTGAAAATTGTGAGGCAATTATAGATTTATTTCTCAAATGTTTTCTTTGTAATTGATTGAAAATTGTGAGGCAATTATAGATTTATTTCTCAAATGTTTTCTTTGTAATTGATTGAAAATTGTGAGGCAATTATAGATTTATTTCTCAAAGGTTTTCTTTGTAATTGATTGAAAATTGTGAGGCAATTATAGATTTATTTCTCAAATGTTTTCTTTGTAATTGATTGAAAATTGTGAGGCAATTATAGATTCATTTCTCAAATGTTTTCTTTGTAATTGATTGAAAATTGTGAGGCAATTATAGATTTATTTCTCAAATGTTTCCTTTGTAATTGATTGAAAATTGTGAGGCAATTATAGATTTATTTCTCAAATGTTTTCTTTGTAATTGATTGAAAATTGTGAGGCAATTATAGATTTATTTCTCAAATGTTTTCTTTGTAATTGATTGAAAATTGTGAGGCAATTATAGATTCATTTCTCAAATGTTTTCTTTGTAATTGATTGAAAATTGTGAGGCAATTATAGATTTATTTCTCAAATGTTTTCTTTGTAATTGATTGAAAATTGTGAGGCAATTATAGATTTATTTCTCAAATGTTTTCTTTGTAATTGATTGAAAATTGTGAGGCAATTATAGATTTATTTCTCAAATGTTTTCTTTGTAATTTATTGAAAATTGTGAGGCAATTATAGATTCATTTCTCAAATGTTTTCTTTGTAATTGATTGAAAATTGTGAGGCAATTATAGATTTATTTTTCAAATGTTTTCTTTGTAATTGATTGAAAATTGTGAGGCAATTATAGATTTATTTCTCAAATGTTTTCTTTGTAATTGATTGAAAATTGTGTGGCAATTATAGATTTATTTCTCAAATGTTTTCTTTGTAATTGATTGAAAATTGTGAGGCAATTATAGATTCATTTCTCAAATGTTTTCTTTGTAATTGATTGAAAATTGTGAGGCAATTATAGATTTATTTCTCAAATGTTTTCTTTGTAATTGATTGAAAATTGTGAGGCAATTATAGATTCATTTCTCAAATGTTTTCTTTGTAATTGATTGAAAATTGTGAGGCAATTATAGATTTATTTCTCAAATGTTTTCTTTGTAATTGATTGAAAATTGTGAGGCAATTATAGATTCATTTCTCAAATGTTTTCTTTGTAATTGATTGAAAATTGTGAGACAATTATAGATTCATTTCACAAATGTTTTCTTTGTAATTGATTGAAAATTGTGAGGCAATTATAGATTTATTTCTCAAATGTTTTCTTTGTAATTGATTGAAAATTGTGAGGCAATTATAGATTTATTTCTCAAATGTTTTCTTTGTAATTGATTGAAAATTGTGAGGCAATTATAGATTCATTTCTCAAATGTTTTCTTTGTAATTGATTGAAAATTGTGAGGCAATTATAGATTTATTTCTCAAATGTTTTCTTTGTAATTGATTGAAAATTGTGAGGCAATTATAGATTTATTTCTCAAATGTTTTCTTTGTAATTGATTGAAAATTGTGAGGCAATTATAGATTCATTTCTCAAATGTTTTCTTTGTAATTGATTGAAAATTGTGAGGCAATTATAGATTTATTTCTCAAATGTTTTCTTTGTAATTGATTGAAAATTGTGAGGCAATTATAGATTTATTTCTCAAATGTTTTCTTTGTAATTGATTGAAAATTGTGAGGCAATTATAGATTCATTTCTCAAATGTTTTCTTTGTAATTGATTGAAAATTGTGAGGCAATTATAGATTTATTTCTCAAATGTTTTCTTTGTAATTGATTGAAAATTGTGAGGCAATTATAGATTCATTTCTCAAATGTTTTCTTTGTAATTGATTGAAAATTGTGAGGCAATTATAGATTTATTTCTCAAATGTTTTCTTTGTAATTGATTGAAAATTGTGAGGAAATTATAGATTTATTTCTCAAATGTTTTCTTTGTAATTGATTGAAAATTGTGAGGCAATTATAGATTTATTTCTCACATGTCTTCTTTGTAATTGATTGAAAATTGTGAGGTAATTATAGATTTATTTCTCAAATGTTTTCTTTGTAATTGATTGAAAATTGTGAGGCAATTATAGATTTATTTCTCAAATGTTTTCTTTGTAATTGATTGAAAATTGTGAGGCAATTATAGATTTATTTCACTTTTAAAACAAAGACGATTTGCATTAATTCGTCGTCAGTTGGCAAAATACTATTTTAATTTATTCTTAAATAATTGTAAAAAGTCGACGATTATTATGCAAAATAAGAAGACGGTGTAGGAACAGAATAGTTTACAAAGCCCCTCTCGATGTTAAGAATGGGTTTCTAAATAATAATGGTACTATTCTTAGGATCATAAAGGGCGGTTAGGGTGATGCTTTGTTAACTATTCTGTACCTTCCCTCTTTCAAAGAATGTCCGTTTTGATAAAGATTTGGTCGGTTATTGCTACTGTCAACATAACATCAGATCGATTTGTTTTACTGTAAAAAGAAAAACAAGAAAATGATAAAAGTAATACTACTACTAATAATAATAATGGTAATTTTTTAGATTAACACCCTCAGCTAAATCAACTTTCACCAAAAATGAGATTCTACTGTTTTTAGGTGATTTCGTGTGAACACCTTGAAAAAATTAGCGGAAAAATATTTTAGAATTGAGTGGGAGATCAGTTTCGTATATAGATTTAACGTAACATGATCATTATCTCCGGGGCATTTTAATTTTTTAGAGATGTTCATTCATTTTCTTTACCCAAAGTCCGAGTGGCAGGTCGTAAAGCTATGCGTAAGCACTTAAAAAGTAGACACCCCCCAAACGCACAGTATTTATCTCCAACAGTTAAATAACTTTTTTATATTAACTGTCGTAAAGGCTAGAATATCTCAGAAATGGGAGATCATTTTACTTTAATATATATATATATATATATATATATATATATATATGTGTGTGTGTGTGTACATATATGTGTAAAAAATAACAGAATTGGTCTGTTGATGGAGCTCTGCCTATGACGGGGACATGAGACATTAGAAGGAAGGGGGGAGACCCCAACAAGTCATGTTTCAGAAATTG
This sequence comes from Sepiola atlantica, assembly GCA_963556195.1. Lineage (NCBI taxonomy): Eukaryota > Metazoa > Mollusca > Cephalopoda > Sepiida > Sepiolidae > Sepiola > Sepiola atlantica. The sequence continues at coordinate 71,439,017 of OY744536.1, read as the reverse complement.
CGTGGGAGGTTTTCTCGTGTCTGGGCCATAGTGACCTCAATTCCAGCCGGGGCGACGGGGAGGGGGGTGAGTTAAATTTAAAATGAGAATAGAATTGAATTATAATTACAGTTATAACTGTCATTTTTGTTGTAATAGGTAATTATTATGTAGATAAAAATATTTGATAATTTTAATTTATGGTATTAATTGCTACTTCTGCATTCTATTTTTATTCTATTTTAATGTAGTTATTTATGGCTTGCTCATTATTTGTAGTGAATTTTGTTGTGATAATATCTTTTAATTGTGATTATATTATACTAAGATCAATACTAGTGGACTGGTGATACCAGATCAGGCTGCCCTGTGGCTCCCTGAGACGAAATTCACCTACATTGACGTTTTTTTTTTTTTTCTTTTTGTTTGTAATACTTAATTATGTTCTACAAAACCAAAAACAAAAACAACAGCCCCTCTCCCTTTCTCCCTCCCCTTTTTTATTTTTATTTTTCCTACCCTACTCCCGGTCCTGGATATGACCTTAAACTACATCCGATGGTGAGATCCGGCTTACGGACTTTGGGGAATGTGGAGCCTCCTCTTAATTACCATTGCTCCCAGGTCCACCCTGACCTGGAGTGGTAGTACCTGTTAGGGTCCCAACTATGGGTTAAATAGAAACAGATATTAAAAGGGGAAAGAAACAAAAAAGAGAAGAAAACAAGACCAGATTCGGCATTAAATAACCCAAAAAGGGTTGATATGCCGTAAAACAAAACTACCAAACCAACTACCAATACTAGTGGAATCATTTTATAATAGAAGTTTAATGGTGTTACCATTTTTAGCATTAATAAAATCGATTACAATAACAGTAATGATAACAATGCTAATCATATCTACGATAGTCGCAGTGATAATAGCATTAATAAAAATAAAAAATAACAATAAAAAATAAAAATAACAAGATAATAATAATAATAATAATAATAATAATAATAATAATAATAATAATAATAATAATAATAATAATAATAATTATTATCACTTAGAGATTTGATGTTATTGATAGTTTAGTGGGGTGGTTATATATTTATAGATTTATAGATTCATCGGGACTTGTTGGGGTGGGGTTGGGTTGTAAATTTGGGTGGGTGGGTAGGGGATTATAATGTGTTTTGAGGTAGTGTATAATGGGGGGGTTAATGTTATCATTCATTTTTGTAAAAAATTTTTTTTTAATTATGTGGGGAGTTGGTGTGGGGTTAAGGTGGGGTATGTGGGTTGCTAAGGAGGTAGAGTCTACTATGTTTACAGTTGATAGATGTCTCTTGTTTTCTATTTAGGAGTTTGTTTTTGTCTTTAAAGCGGATAATTTCCAGTTTTTCATTTAAACATAATCTACATGGAGAGTTTATTGATTTGCAGGTGCTAGATTTTTTCAAGATTTTCCACTTTATTATGGGAGTTTCTTTTTTTGTTTTTATTTTGTGGTAGTGTAGTGAAAGTCCAGTTTGGCCAGGATGGTCAGGGTTGTTGAAGGAGAGTTTATGGTTGTAGAATCTTTCCTTGAAGTTGTTACCTGCCATATATATTTTGCTCTGAATTTTCATTGCGCACTCTCATAAACCCGGTTTCAACTTCCTTCGGATTCATACCCCCTGGATATTGGTAACAAGTTAATTATATATATATATATATATATATATATATATATATATATATATATATATATCCCACCATCTAACCAAAGAAGCTGACAAAACAAACTTTGCTTTTGACTACAATTTATTTAAAAACTACTTGCTATTAAGAAACATTTTAAATAATCACCTAAAATAAAAATCGGCAAGGTGGATAGTTCATTTTACATTGAAGAATATAAATGTAGTTTATCTTAATTGGATAAATTTACAAACAATTAAGAATAAATAAAATGACCTCACGACATTCGAGACAACGTCCGGTATGTACAGCTATATATATATATATATATATATATATATATATATATATAGCTGTACATACCGGACGTTGTCTCGAATGTCGTGAGGTCATATATATATATATATATATATATATATATATATATATATATATATATATATATATATATATATACAAAGCTAAACACAAAATCTGATCAATCCAATGTTTGGTCCTTGTGCTCAATATTTTATTTTTGTAGTCAAAAATGAAGGCGGCGGAAATTTCCTTATCTTTTTTTTTTTCCCTGTCACTCATATTCAGTAAGAAAAACATATTCTGTTTCACCGCTTCCTAAAATATGGCATTACTAAAACAAAAAAAAACTACACTTAATCTATGTCAGCTTTCGGATAAACACTTTCATTTGTTTAAAAGTACTATTTAATTAATTCTATTTTCCATTTACTTGGATATCAGAAGATTAGATACAGTGATTCACCTTCCATCAACTAATTAAATTGTTGTTTTAATTCATTGGTATTTTCTTTTGTCATGATGCACAATTATTAGGTCGGCTTAAAATAACCTTCTTTTAATTTCAAACTAACACAGTTCCCGTAAGTAGATGAATTATTCACTTGTGATAATTACTTGCATTTTATGAAAATAGGTAAACTGAACTCTATTTACAATCTTCTCTTAATTAATTGTTGCAAACAGCATAATCACGTTAGATCACCGAAGTTAAGTGACGTAGAGCCTGGCCAGTACCAGATGGGTGACCATTGAGAATGTTAGGCGCTCTATATCAGCTATTCATGACTGGATATACATGCTGTTGGGAACGCTTGTGAATTTGATATTCCCTGTAAAACGTCCTCTTTCAGAGGAAGTCGACATAGCCCGCACAGGGCTAATACCAAACCAGTTATTAACGATTCGTTTAAGTAGCCTTTCGTCAATAGTTGCTTATTCTTACAAAGTTGCGTGCGAACGATCACGTAGTAGATAAAGTTTCGAATGGTTTTCGTGGCAACTGGTTATGCATATTTTGATTAGATTGCTTTTTTACTTTATTTCTTTCTTTTTTACTCGGTAAACATTTTTTTACCAAGATTTCTTTCTATTTTGGATGTTATTCTCATAACGTTTTGACCGATGTAACCTCCGACCTTCTTAACTCGGGAATCTTTCTCTCGTACTTGGGAATCTGTACAGAATATCGAACGGAACCCTTTATTTAATGAACGAGAGTAGTTTGTTCTCGTTCCGTCAGCCATGACCGGGTAGAAGACTTAAGTAATTCGTAATTGTATTATTTGTATCGCCCGCAATGACCTGTGGCGCAACGGATATAAGTCCTAAGTAATAATCAGTTCTAAGCGACAGTCTTCTGGAAGTTGAAGGTTCAGTCCTCAGTGCAAACGATATAAAGAATGCAATTACGAATTACTTAAGACTTCTACTCGGTCATGGCTGACGGAGTTTGACAGAAAGATTCCCGAGTTCGACAAGATGCACCTGAAGAAAAGGTTTCATCGGCCGAAACGTTGTGAGAATAACATCCACGTTGAAAACAATAGTCTAAATAATCTAAATAATCCAAATTATAAATCCTCATTTAAAAAATTCCGAAACGAAATTTATTATTTTTATAAATCTCTATCTGAAAGGATATGTAGTCATTTGTATGCGCAAGGTCTTCTGTCTTGACTCGGCAATGCTCCAATTTAGAGAAGTTCATTTTCATGATATATATATATATATATATATATATATATATATTATACTGCAGCTGAGTTAATAAACGTTTGTTTCCATAAGGCTACTTTATATGTATCTATTTCTATATCAATCTCATAGATTATATAGAAGTAAAGAGATTTATATATTAATCGTAAAATACATTTTCTAAATGCACCAAAGGTGGTCTTTAGTGATGCACTGTCTTTAATGCCAATTTCGGACTCCGCATCATATCAGCTCAGACAGCAAGCCCGATCTTACTCCGGACGCGTCAGGTGGCCTCCTTGAAAGCGTACAACTATACACGTTGACATTATAATTTAAAAACATTCCCTTCGTTCAGGTTTCCCTGTTTCGATTTGTTTTATTTTATGGGTTTTACTTCGAATAAGTTTGTTTATCATTTTATTTCTTAAAATATTCTTATCACATAAAGTAATAAGTCTTTTTACTTCTACATTATCTTCGTTGCTTATTTAGCATTTATTATTTTATGCAGGAATAATGTCTTCACAGATATATCACAGTGTATGTATTTTCGCATGAAATCAGTGCTGAACAAACAGTGGTGGTGGTTGCGACTCGCAGACATGCATGTTTCGCCTTTGTTAAGAATCATCAGTGTGGCTATATACAACGGTTCCGTTAGTCGCATGACTCGGAACCCTGACCTCAATTATCAATGACTGTCAAGATCTAACGCCTTTGTCTATGCGGCCACCGTAACAGCCGTAGAAATGAAAGAAAATATATTGTATTTATCGTTAAAATATATTTTATTTATCGTTAAAATATATTTTATTTATCGTTAAAATATAATAACTTTCAAAAGGTGTTCTTTTTCCAGGGGAGAAAACTTTGCAGTATATCTTACAAATAATTTTATTTTTATCTCCAAAGTGTTCGCCCCTGATATATATATATATATATATATATTATGTATTTTTATGTAAATATTTTTATTGCTGATTGCAACGTCGTTGTTTTTTTTGCTTACTATTATTTCCATTGGCTCACTTCCTATATATATATATATATATATATATATATATATATATATATATATATATATATATATATATATATATATAAATAAACACACACACACGAACAAAAGTAGTTTAAGGACTACAAGTCTCAACTAAAAATTACATCGATTTATAACTAAGACATAAAAGATTCACCTTTCAGTTTCTTCTCACGCATAGCCGATTCCATTGTTTATCGAGCCCCACTCCAAATTTGAAAGTTAAATATTGATGCCTTGTTGAGAAAAATTCTAAGGAAATACCCGTACCATGACATGAACAGGAAGACTTCTACAACCGCTTCTTCTTCTTCTTCTTCTTCTTCTTCTTCTTCTTCTTCTTATTATTATTATTATTATTATTATTATTATTATTATTATTATTATTATTATTATTATTATTATTATTATTATTATTATTATTATTTTTCTTTCCTTTCTTCCACCTTTCACCCTTCAACAATTCCAAACAGACAATTATTGTAAACATTAACATTGCCCGATGTGACGCATTTGCGTTCGGTCGGATGTTGACAAATTTTAATTAATTATTTTCCTATTTCTCCCGTGCAACGCCGAGGGACGGGTCCATCTAGTATATATATATATAAAATTAATATATATATATATATATATATATATATATATTAATTTTATACGTACATAAAAGTAATCGGAGGTTCGATCCTTGTCTTAGTTAGCCATGCTGACGACGGCAGTGAGCCAGAAACATGTGTCCATGGATTACTTTTATGTAAGTATAAAATTAATAAAAATATATATATTAACGAAGAATACGTCTTATAAAGTTAAGGGAGACTAGTAATACAATCTTCTGCATACATCTGTATCACTTTGGAAGTGAACAATGAGGAAAATGCGAAAGGGGAATATCATTGAGAAATGAATGTAAATGTATTTGGCCTGAATTTCAACTAATCACGCCGATTCAGTATTTCAATCAGATCCGAATGCAGTATTTCATTTGCATTCGGATGTGTATTTCTATTATTTGTTTGCTTTTATCTTAGTCGTCTGCATGGACTCTTTTTTACTCTCTCTTTTTCTCACGCTCATACAAATCGTAGATTTAGCGGGAGAAGAAACGGCGCATTTGTTGTGATGAAACTACGTGTCAGTTGTGAACAATTTGAACAAATCTTTGGAAATAAACACCATTTTTATGCGGATGTATTAATCACATGGCTATTATGAAAATGCAAAAATCGCTCGGTAAATTTTCATCAATGAATACTTAAAAAGCAAACCAGTTTTACGTTAACCAAGTCGATATTTCAGTAGTATAATGTAGAAATGTTGTTTGAAAGAAAACGGGCAGACTGTTTCCCTGGAGACTAGCTATTCAACCGACCACATGGCGTTGAAAGCAAATGTGATTCAAATTTGCATTTATTATATTTGCCGTTTGTAATGGAAGGCTATAATTTGAGAATCGTCACGTTTTGCAATTGGCCATTAGAACGTTCAGTTAGTGGCGCCAAACTTGCAACCATTCTCTTATGTTGCTATGCTTTAATTGCCCGTCTGTATTTCAATACAGATGCCGTTCTATAGCTGTGAATTCAACAGGAATTATTAGCATTATTCGATGTATATCTGTAACACTATTTGGTCGTGGGAGTGCTAAAATAGAACTTTCAATGTAAGAAACAGGGATTTTCCATTAGAGGTTAAGCTGACGTGTACAGGAAGTCGACGTAGAAAAGAAGCCAAATAGATCCTGTCACTTGGATGCCGAACGTTGAATTGAACGGACGTCTTTTTCAAGAATCTTCCACAATCACTACGGTAGGGGGCGGAAAATGCAATCATCGAGATGAATTTGCTGTAACAACCAAATAAATCAACAAGTAAACAAAATGCAGCCAAGATGTCCAATCAACGCCTGTAACCATTGCGCCATGGGTCCACGTGTCCAAGTCATATTGCCTTAATTTGCAATTAATTTACCAAATGATACACGTTTTACGAAGTTTCTATCTATCACACTCTTCTTCTGTCACTGTATGGTGTGTGATCCCGCTCTTATTTAGTACCGTTTCTATTAGTTCGCCTCTGTAATTCTCTCTCTCTCTCCTTTTCTCTCTCTCTCTCTCGTTCTCTCGCTCCTTCTCTCTCTCTCTCTCTCTCTCTCGTTCTCTCGCTCCTTCTCTCTCTCTCTCTCATGTAATAAAGAAAGGAACGAATAAAAATATTGGAATAATCCATTATAAACACAAGGGAATGGCATAACAAATAGTACAACTGTTTAACACGTAGCTAAGACGGAAAGTAAGAGAGAGAGAGAGAGGGGGAGCAGAAAACAACTAATTCGGGATTTTGTCTTTTTATTCTATATATTAACTGGATTTGCAAACACTTTTTCCTGATACAAAGGGTCACATTATTTTGATATATATATTGCTAGTGCAGGTTTGGTATCTGTCTGTCTGAAATCGAAATTATACTATTACTACTATATCTCAATGATATTTATGTGAAATGGTATATATATATATATATATATATATATATATATATATATATATATATATATATATATATATATATATATATATATATACTAGATGGACCCGTCCCTTGGCGTTGCACGGGAGAAATAGGAAAAGACTTAATTAAAATTTGTCAACATCCGACCGAATGCAAATGCGTCACATCGGGCAATGTTAATGTTTACAATAATTGTCTGTTTGGAATTGTTGAAGGGTGAAAGGTGGAAGAAAGGAAAGAAGAAGAAGAAGAAGAAGAAGAAGAAGAAGAAGAAGAAGAAGAAGAAGAAGAAGAAGAAGAAGAAGCGGTTGTAGAAGTCTTCCTGCTCATTTCATGGTACGGGTATTTCCTTAGAATTTTTCTTGTGGATTAAAAACTCGCTCTATCTATGATAATGGACAATTTTAAAATTAGAGGGCGACAGAGCTCTATTGGGTCCAATCCCCCCCTGTTATCTCTGTATAGAAATTCCAGTTTTTGTGAGGAAAGAAAAAAGAAAACAGAAAAATGAGATTGCCTTCTCAGCTCTACTGAAACACACACACATAATGATGGAACCTGCAGAGCACTACTAATCTGTGTTCTAATAGAAATGATGATATTCACAATAGTTAAAGTACTACATATTACATTGATTTATTTTTAAATGACTACATAATAACGTTGATTTTTTAAACAACCTGGCGCATGGTCCTCCCCCACCCACCACAAGCAAAAGTTTAACAATGTAAAAAAAGTGGTGAGACGACTGGGACCGAACCATAAAACTCTCAGTTTTTGATCTACGCTGCTAACGTGTCGACCACGAAAGCGAGTAGAAAATCTATTGAAAAAAGGTCATTTAAACGCATGCCAGCCAGTAGCTGGCATGCGTTTTATCTTACGATCCGCCATAAGGCTACCAAATGTACGGTCCACCAGTCACACATTTTAGGTCATTTCTATACCAAGAAATCTATGTTTTTTAAATAATTTTTGGATATAATGCGTGTGAAAGGTGTAGGAATCAGAAAATGTACACTTTATGGTTCTGTCGAGTATCTTGTCATATATTTACCTAATACGAAAGTTGCGTCACTGAAGAAATTGTAGCCGCCATGTTGAATTATGAAAGACGGCAAGGAACTGAGTTCGTTTATTCCATTCTCTAAAAACCGGAATAAGTATAAATGTATGCGTAATAGGTAGAACTAACGTAATCCGATATTCTCGAAAATCAAAGGAATTATCGGGAGCGTAGATTAAATGTGTGCGTAGTGTTTTGTATTATGTAGTAAATTAATAGCAGACAAATAGGAAAAAATATTGGACATTTTTTTGAAAGGTAGACGTTGTTTATTACTTCCCGGTGTCGATGGTAGGAGTGTCAGGACAAAAGTGTTAAGGGGAAAAGTTTTTGGTACCACCTATATGGATTATGTTTTGAGGAAAGTCGACGATGGTGGGCCAAAAGTAATATTTAGTGTTAGCTAGAGAAAAATAATAACAAATTTACTAAAACACACTCGAGTAAATAAGCGTAATATAGTGGTGAGTTTAGTAGCCTGTGATGCATGTGGTTATTTTCCTATTCTTCAAGAAGTGAACAATGGGTGAAATGAGAAAGAAGAATAGCTAAGTAACAAACGCTACCATCACCAATAAAACAATTACATAAAATACATTATATATATATATATATATATATTATAATATAAAATGAAGTAATAAAATAAGGTGTCAATCAAATTTTATTAGAATTCAAAGTTCATGCAAAGCATCCTTAAGTCCTTAGCTCATGAGTTTTCAAAGATAATTCTTCTCTTCAGAGGACCATTACCGCAGTTATACTACTACAGGCAATAAAATTACGCTTTGAAAATATATAAAATTATATACACAAATATATAAAAAAATACATAACATCAAACATATCAATCCAAAAACATACTTTTGTTGAATCCATACAGTCCATCCAGGTCATATAAGTTGAGAAGCATAATCAGGAAGGACATTACTCCAAGATACAAACAGCAGTCCAAATATGTGAAATTGAAGGGGCCGGCAAGGTTATCCATTCGCGAAATGTGTCCATATTCAATGTTAATGATAAATAAATAAATAAATCAATCAAAATAATACAAAAAGTCCAATCAAAGTTCCGAGATCCCAACATGTGCAAATCCAATCAAATCCAAATTCGTTGTTAAATTAGAAAACCAGCTAAATCCGAATTGAGCAAAACAAGACGGACTCCCATCACATCTAGCCAGAAGAGCGAAAAATATATAAGTGATCTTCTCACCAGACATGACAAATCCCTAACGAACAGAAGGCGATATTAAATTGTCTACATCTCAGAATGACTTCAACGGGTTCAGGAAATGTCTGTCCTACTTCCTGTTTGACAGGTTCAAGAGAAGACAGCAACCCACAACCCCGCCATCCATCCCACCCAAATTAGGTTTTCACTGTCTGGGTCAGTAAGCTTATTCCATGTCAAAAGGGAAAGGAGCTAAGAAGTTAAAAAGTTAAAAGAAAACTAAAAGGGAGTTAGGAAAATTAGGTCAAGTCATCACGTACCCATCCAAAAGTATTACTTAAAATCTGGCTTACAGTAAAAAACCGACTTAACAAATCTAGCCCCATCAAGTAATTTAGAATATTTATGAAGTTAAAAATTACGAAGTTATTAAATTCCAATAATTTTATAGTTTAATTCAAGATTTAATTTTTAAGATTTAATTTTAACAGGCTAGAAATTATTAGTAGTTTAATTTAAGATTCAATCCCATCAGCCCAGGAATTCCAACTCAAGGCCTGACATTCCCCAATTAAAAAAGTTTAACCTGCCCTAAGGTTTAATTTTTCCCAATTAAGATTTAATTTTCCCAATTACGAAGTTATCTAAATAATTATAACTTAATAATTTAATAGTTTAATTTAAGATTTAATTTTATCAGATTAGGAAGTTTAATTTAAGGTTAATTTAAGGTTAGGTTTGTTCAATCAAGAAGTCCAATCCAAATTAGGGCTTAATTTTTCCTAATCTAGAAGTTGTAAATATATTCAAGGTTTAAGGTTTAATATTTCCCAATTAAGAGGTTGTAAAGATATTGTAAAGATATTGTAAATATATTTAGAAACTGAAAATTTAGGTGTATACATTTAGAAACTGAAAATTTAGGTGTATAAACCCTTACAACCTCGGAGTCTAAATCCCTTAGGCAAAAAAGATTAAAAATCAAAAAGGACCCATCTCGAAGTCTGGACACCCCCGGTTTCATTGCTAGCCCAAACAGCTACGGCAAAACTAGTGGTGGTTTCCATATAGCATATTTGAATTTCCTTCTGTGTCGACATTTGGAGACTAATTCACTCCTAGAATTTATCAGATTTAAATGTTTAGGTGCAGTAGCTATCATTACAGCTTCAGAGTTGCATAGACCACAAGATCTGGATCCTGGGCTGTAGGAGTTTGATTTTTTTAAGATAGACCATTTTATATTGTGTGGAATATTATTTGATCTTAAATTTTTAACTAAAGTGGTCAGGGATGTTCTGTTGTTACCGACATCGTTATTGAAGGAGTAGTTATGCATGGAAATGCGGGATTTAATTAAATTTGCTGTGGCCCCAATATATGTGTGTACCCTAGGATTTACCCTTATTCCCGCGCCATTTATATTCCTATTCACAGGTCTATTTCTATTTACTGTATTTATATGATGTGGATTAGGTTGGTTGATTGATTGTATATTATTGTTATCGTTACCTTCCATTGGGAACTCATTACCGGTTTGCTGAGGTAGAGGATGGATATTAGAATTGTTAGGTCTAGAGTTATGGTGCAAATTAGTTGTGGTGCTCAATTGTGGAATTTGATTAGGGGCTGTATTTATGTGGTCTCTAGGATTCATTATATAATTATTTTGCTCAGTTACAGTACAAGCATATACAATATCAGAATATGTGCATCTATTGTCCAATGGGCAATCACTGGTGCGCCTGCAGTTGCATGTATTTATAGGATTGGAATAATTAGAATTAGATTGGATATTTTTTATTTTTTTGCTATTTGCTGAGATTATTGTTTGGGCTATATTTGGCATAGTAGAGTATGAAATCTTAATTGAATTCTTATTGAGTATGGAGCTATATTTATGTGGGTATTTAAAAGAGTTTTCCAATATTTTAAAGAATTCCTTCGGGATATTGGTTTTAACGTTATTATTGAAAGGTGGGTTAAACCAAATATTATTTTTCCTTCTAAGGCGTTTACGTGCAGTAGGTGTAGGGCTATCTATATGTTCTTGATTTTCATCAGGTATGATAGAGTGCCTTAGGGGTCTTTGTTTATTTACATTTCTTTTGGTTCGGTTCCTATTGCTAGTTGTCATATTATGTGTAATAATATTTACAGTTCTATCATTCTCTTTGTTTTGGTTATAAGTTATTTTTTTAGAATATCCAGAGTTGAGCAATGCATTGTTATAAAATTGTGCGTTTTGGTTGAAAATGTTTTTATTGGCAGAAAGCTTAGATATTCTATTGGAAACAGACGGTACTATTGAATTAATTATAGCTTTCGGGTGGTTAGATAGTTTATGTACATAGAAAAGAGTTAGATTGGGTTTATGGAAAGGGCTATATGATCCGTCATTGAGGTTAAGGGTGATATCAAGGAAGTTAGAAGTTTTTCTCTCCGGAGAGAAAAACTTCTAACTTCCTTGATATCACCCTTAACCTCAATGACGGATCATATAGCCCTTTCCATAAACCCAATCTAACTCTTTTCTATGTACATAAACTATCTAACCACCCGAAAGCTATAATTAATTCAATAGTACCGTCTGTTTCCAATAGAATATCTAAGCTTTCTGCCAATAAAAACATTTTCAACCAAAACGCACAATTTTATAACAATGCATTGCTCAACTCTGGATATTCTAAAAAAATAACTTATAACCAAAACAAAGAGAATGATAGAACTGTAAATATTATTACACATAATATGACAACTAGCAATAGGAACCGAACCAAAAGAAATGTAAATAAACAAAGACCCCTAAGGCACTCTATCATACCTGATGAAAATCAAGAACATATAGATAGCCCTACACCTACTGCACGTAAACGCCTTAGAAGGAAAAATAATATTTGGTTTAACCCACCTTTCAATAATAACGTTAAAACCAATATCCCGAAGGAATTCTTTAAAATATTGGAAAACTCTTTTAAATACCCACATAAATATAGCTCCATACTCAATAAGAATTCAATTAAAATTTCATACTCTACTATGCCAAATATAGCCCAAACAATAATCTCAGCAAATAGCAAAAAAATAAAAAATATCCAATCTAATTCTAATTATTCCAATCCTATAAATACATGCAACTGCAGGCGCACCAGTGATTGCCCATTGGACAATAGATGCACATATTCTGATATTGTATATGCTTGTACTGTAACTGAGCAAAATAATTATATAATGAATCCTAGAGACCACATAAATACAGCCCCTAATCAAATTCCACAATTGAGCACCACAACTAATTTGCACCATAACTCTAGACCTAACAATTCTAATATCCATCCTCTACCTCAGCAAACCGGTAATGAGTTCCCAATGGAAGGTAACGATAACAATAATATACAATCAATCAACCAACCTAATCCACATCATATAAATACAGTAAATAGAAATAGACCTGTGAATAGGAATATAAATGGCGCGGGAATAAGGGTAAATCCTAGGGTACACACATATATTGGGGCCACAGCAAATTTAATTAAATCCCGCATTTCCATGCATAACTACTCCTTCAATAACGATGTCGGTAACAACAGAACATCCCTGACCACTTTAGTTAAAAATTTAAGATCAAATAATATTCCACACAATATAAAATGGTCTATCTTAAAAAAATCAAACTCCTACAGCCCAGGATCCAGATCTTGTGGTCTATGCAACTCTGAAGCTGTAATGATAGCTACTGCACCTAAACATTTAAATCTGATAAATTCTAGGAGTGAATTAGTCTCCAAATGTCGACACAGAAGGAAATTCAAATATGCTATATGGAAACCACCACTAGTTTTGCCGTAGCTGTTTGGGCTAGCAATGAAACCGGGGGTGTCCAGACTTCGAGATGGGTCCTTTTTGATTTTTAATCTTTTTTGCCTAAGGGATTTAGACTCCGAGGTTGTAAGGGTTTATACACCTAAATTTTCAGTTTCTAAATGTATACACCTAAATTTTCAGTTTCTAAATATATTTACAATATCTTTACAATATCTTTACAACCTCTTAATTGGGAAATATTAAACCTTAAACCTTGAATATATTTACAACTTCTAGATTAGGAAAAATTAAGCCCTAATTTGGATTGGACTTCTTGATTGAACAAACCTAACCTTAAATTAACCTTAAATTAAACTTCCTAATCTGATAAAATTAAATCTTAAATTAAACTATTAAATTATTAAGTTATAATTATTTAGATAACTTCGTAATTGGGAAAATTAAATCTTAATTGGGAAAAATTAAACCTTAGGGCAGGTTAAACTTTTTTAATTGGGGAATGTCAGGCCTTGAGTTGGAATTCCTGGGCTGATGGGATTGAATCTTAAATTAAACTACTAATAATTTCTAGCCTGTTAAAATTAAATCTTAAAAATTAAATCTTGAATTAAACTATAAAATTATTGGAATTTAATAACTTCGTAATTTTTAACTTCATAAATATTCTAAATTACTTGATGGGGCTAGATTTGTTAAGTCGGTTTTTTACTGTAAGCCAGATTTTAAGTAATACTTTTGGATGGGTACGTGATGACTTGACCTAATTTTCCTAACTCCCTTTTAGTTTTCTTTTAACTTTTTAACTTCTTAGCTCCTTTCCCTTTTGACATGGAATAAGCTTACTGACCCAGACAGTGAAAACCTAATTTGGGTGGGATGGATGGCGGGGTTGTGGGTTGCTGTCTTCTCTTGAACCTGTCAAACAGGAAGTAGGACAGACATTTCCTGAACCCGTTGAAGTCATTCTGAGATGTAGACAATTTAATATCGCCTTCTGTTCGTTAGGGATTTGTCATGTCTGGTGAGAAGATCACTTATATATTTTTCGCTCTTCTGGCTAGATGTGATGGGAGTCCGTCTTGTTTTGCTCAATTCGGATTTAGCTGGTTTTCTAATTTAACAACGAATTTGGATTTGATTGGATTTGCACATGTTGGGATCTCGGAACTTTGATTGGACTTTTTGTATTATTTTGATTGATTTATTTATTTATTTATCATTAACATTGAATATGGACACATTTCGCGAATGGATAACCTTGCCGGCCCCTTCAATTTCACATATTTGGACTGCTGTTTGTATCTTGGAGTAATGTCCTTCCTGATTATGCTTCTCAACTTATATGACCTGGATGGACTGTATGGATTCAACAAAAGTATGTTTTTGGATTGATATGTTTGATGTTATGTATTTTTTTATATATTTGTGTATATAATTTTATATATTTTCAAAGCGTAATTTTATTGCCTGTAGTAGTATAACTGCGGTAATGGTCCTCTGAAGAGAAGAATTATCTTTGAAAACTCATGAGCTAAGGACTTAAGGATGCTTTGCATGAACTTTGAATTCTAATAAAATTTGATTGACACCTTATTTTATTACTTCATTTTATATTATAATATTAATGCTCTATCCAGTATATTGAGCTTCAGTTTTTTTATCCGGATGTTTCACTAATTATAAGATATTAGTTGACGCTTATATCTTTTGTTGGATTGCTTCATATATATATATATATATATATATATATATATATATATATATATATATATATGTATATATATATATATATGTGTGTGTGGGTGTGTGTGTGTGTGTGTGTGTGTGTGTGTAGTTGAACAAATTCAAAAGTATTGGGAAGAAGAACTTAAAATCAATATTTTTTTCTAAAATACTCAATACAAGGCATATATAGAGCTCCATAAACATACTTTATATAAATATTTAAAATGGTCTACACAAGTAAATTCGGTGCTAACATTCAACCCGACAGGACCACAATTGAAATCAAAATGTCCCCCCAAAAAGGTGAAATCAGATGTTGATGATCCAGTCAGGTCTCGACGTGGGCACAGTATCACTGAAACATGAATTGATTTGTGTTGACATTTTGAATATTTATATAAAGTATACACATATATGTGTGTGTTTGTATTTTGACGATTTGAAACATTTTCAAATCATTTTCCAAATCAAGAGCAAGCACAGACGCATTATAGTTGTGTACAGCTGTTTCAAGGCAGTGTTTATTTTAAATCATACAATTAATCATAATTTTAACGAACGAAGCCAGATACCCGATCTCTCTCTCTCTCTCTCTCTACACACACACACCCAAACAGACAGACACACACACACACATACACACACATACATATATATATATATATATATATATATATATATATATATATATATATATATAGAACAGTTTTTATTATATTCCAATAACCATGGTTTGTTTTATTACTTTTATTTTTATTTTTTCACATTTCCAAAAAATTTTAATTTCTGTGAAATATATTTAACGGTCCGTTTCATTTGTTTTGTGCCAAACAACATTTGTATGTCAATATCGTCTCTGCAACACTACAAAATCATCAGAAAAAGTTCACAAATAATAA
Source organism: Sepiola atlantica (assembly GCA_963556195.1). Classification (NCBI taxonomy): domain Eukaryota; kingdom Metazoa; phylum Mollusca; class Cephalopoda; order Sepiida; family Sepiolidae; genus Sepiola; species Sepiola atlantica. Next base: position 71,423,131 of record OY744536.1, on the reverse strand, counting down.
AAGAGTTCTTAGATTAGAGTGTCTTGAAAAACACCCACACCATACATCAGTTTCATTTTAGGGTGAAAATAAACAAAAATACAAACACATTTTTTTAGAGCAAACACTCACACGTGTAATATCAAACTAATCCGCCATTTTGATTTTTTTTTTCGTTCAAAGCTAGTATCTCCTAAAAGAATTAGTGCGAACAATTTAAAAACTTTAATTCGGTAATATTTGCTAAAATATTTAATATGTACTATAATTTATTTATAAAGTTCAAGTTTATTTGAAGATAATTTATTTTTTACTAAAGTTATCTGAATGTTTATTTAAGTCGTTAGGGTGCTAAACTCATTAAAGCAGATCATTATAGAGCTAGTCTCATTGATTCAAACCGTTCATTCAATCAACTATTAAAACGGTTTCTTCTACATAAGTGTTTATATGGAATTTATATAGTATTTATTAATAAACCCTTTCTAACAATATTGAGATAAGCTTGCCTTCCCAGAATTCATCACTCAAGTAGTAAGTCACTAGTTAAAATGCAAAACTGGGGGGGGGGTTATACTCACGGCGAAATATATCCTCCATATTTAGCCAGACCACGATTTCGAAACACAGAATGGGCATTATATATTTATTTATTTAATTTCTTAAAGTATTCTAAGGATTCAAAAGTAGTTATACGGGGATCTGTACCTTAAACATTAATCTTTACTATGTTTTATTTCTAAATCGTACTATAAAGTGAATTGCTAAGACAAATATACGAATGTAAACAATTAGAGTCTTACTTTAATATTTCCATATATTATTTAGTCGTTTTTCTCCCTTCTTTTAAGTATCATTATGCTTATTAGTATACATTCACAAATATGCTTAGTATCCATCAACAAATTCATACCACCCACACATATAGTGACGCAAGCCATGTTTTTATGCTGTAGGAATGTTTTCGCAAGGCGAATGTAAACCTGGATATGGTAGGCATCATCACGACTTGATATGATATATGCAGAGAACATAAACACTAACACAGAATGATGCCTTTCTACTGTTGATACCAAAGTACTGATGGTATATATTCTGGAGACGAGGTAAAAATAACCGCTTCGAAAGGTAGATTTCCGCGCATCTTCCGCTGGCTAAGTGAGAACATATTTGGTATTCGAAGCCGTTATATATATATATATATATATATATATATATATATATATATATAAATATATATATATAAATGTATATATATAAATATATATATAAATGTATATATATAAATATATATATATATATATATATATATGTTTGATTAAACAACAGGGTCAATTCCTGTTTGTTTCCTTTTTGATCCATCTTTTTTATGTTGACGAACTAATAATCTAATGTTCTGTTCACGTGTCTGAAGAAGACTAATGGGAGTCAAAAACGTTGGCGAGTTCCTGTTCACACTCGAACAGAACATTAGATCATTAGTTCATCAACAGGAAAAGATGGATAAAAAAGAAACAAACAGAAATTGTCCCCGTTGTTTAATCAAATATATATATATATATATATATATATATATATATATATATATATATTAGGGGAGGTCGATTTTGAAACTGTAAATTATCGCACTCGAAGAAAGTTTCCAAATAATGTCAAAAGTTACCACAAGAAATATTTTTCTTCAAAATTTTGTATTTATTTGAGCATTGCAACTTTAAGATCAAATAAATCGAGATTTTTTCTCACTGCCGAGATTTCACCGGCAGATGTGTCGCCTTAAATTAAACCCGGGTTTTAACAAAAAAAAGTAATACATTACTTAATAATAAATATTTTAAAGTTTATTATTATTTTTCTTAAGAAATTAAATGTACATATTCAAATTAAAAAGGAATAAAACACTATGATATTTAATGTTATATATAAATAATTATTTGTTTACATAGGCGTTTTATTTATTGGATATTTTTTATGGTATTCACCGGTTGAAAATTCATCGGGCGAATTTGACTTCCCGTGTTGATTGTCTGTTTAATTATCACACATATATATTGAATTGTCGAGCGCTGGCTTATCTAATCCCACTTTCCCGACCTTTTGTCACACTTTACCTTGTGGGAGTTAGATAAATAAAAACTAGTTCAGCCAGGGGGTTTTACCCCACCAAATAAACCGGTATCGTCCGGGCCTTTGGGTCTGGATTTACGCACGTCTATTGGGGCTTGTCCGTCCTGTGCAGTTCTAGGAGGTGCATCTCCCAGGTTTTGCCTTCCCTCTTTGGGGAGGAGTAAGTTTATTGCTTACTGTCTGAGGCGGCCCTACCGGGGAATGCCGACGAAGCTGCCCAGGCAATTTTTAAATGGCCAGAGTGCTCACCTCTCGAGCACTGGCTTTCTCATCCCACTTTCCTGACCTTTTGTCAATCTTACCTTGTTGGGGGTAGATAAATAAAATCTAGTTCAGCCAGGGGTTTTTACCCCACCAAATAAACCGGTATCGTCCGGGCCTTTGGGTCTGGATTTACGCCCGTCTATTGGGGCTTTCCGTCCTGTGCAATTCTAGGAGGTGCATCCTCCCAGGCTTTGCCTTTCCTCTTTGGGGAGGAGTAAGTTTATTGCTAACTGTCTGAGGCGCCCCTACAGGGGAATGCCGACGGGGCTGCCCAGTCAATTTTTTAATGGCCAGAGTGCTCACCTCTATAGCGCAGGGTTATCTAATCCCACTTTCCTGACCTTGTGTCACATCTTACCTTGTTGGAGGTAGATAAATAAAACTATTTCAGCCAGGAGTTTTTACCCCACCTAAAATATATGTATTGGAGTTGATGGGAGAATGGATAAGGACACATTGATGTATAAGGAAATTGTGGATGAAAATAGACAGAGAATTATGAAAAAAACTAAGGGACCAGAACACCATTTAACTTTTACAAAAGAAACACCATGTGAAAGTAAATATCTGACACATAGAGTTCTTCCGAATAGTGGTGCAACAGGTGCTGTTCATGCAGATCAAGTGGTGGATGTTTTGCATGAATTCCACAGTGAGAACAGTATCAAGGCTATACTTGTTGACAACACTAATACCAACACAAGTTGCGATGGTAGAATGGTTGCAATTTTAGAAAAAAAACTTTTTAAAACTCTTCACACAATTGGTTGCTCTTTGCATCATAATGAACTACCTTTCAGAGCCCTTTTTAAAAACATAGATGGTTGCGCAAAGGGCCCTACAACATTCAGTAGCCCTCTGGGGAAATTATGCTCAAATGATTGATATGATTTACCCCAAATATCATTTTCCAAAATTGATGAAATACATGATCTTAGTTCTGACCAAAGACTCCTTTATGAATACACAGTAGGTATTTCTAGAGGTAAGGTTGACTCTAGATATGCCTCCTGGAAAATTGGTCCTTTAAACCAAGCAAGATGGTTAACTTTGGCCATCAGGCTTATGTGTTTATGGACTCGTGGTGCATACCCACAAAGGCACACAACAAAACTACACTATGTAGTAAATTTTATTGTAAATGTGTATGCCACTTTTTGGTTTGAAATTAAAAGAAATAGTAAATTCCACAATCAGTAAGTGCACATTTTTAATATGACCCAGAGGATTAAGGAGCAGCCTCAGGAAATCCAAGATATCACATTTAGAAATATACAAGGTAATACATTTTGTTTACTGCCTGAAAACTTTCTATATTCCATGGTTAAATCTGAGGAGATTGAAGTAAGAGAAGAAACTTTAAAAAGAATTTTGGCCATTAGGTAAGTAATATTTATTCATATATCTCTGACTCAATTATTTATTCCAATTTATAGAATGATTTTTAAAGATTTTATCTAATTTCACCATAATTATTAAAGCAGTACAGATTGGAATTTTTTAATAATTCAATTAATTAATTTGTTCTTTGAGGAGTGAGGAGTCAACCAGAAAATGATTAAAAAGAATACTACCTATTAATTTTAATGCCACACATTGGACACAATTAATAGATTTAAAATTATGCGGTATTTTTGAACCACCAATGACGGAAGATTTTACTGAATCTGAACTTCGAGAATCGTTGATGAATGGAACCAAGCTTGACTTGCCAGATTTGCCCTCACATTCTCAGGGTGTGGAACGGGCAGTTAAGTTAATAACAGAAGCTTCACAAACTGTATATGGTTTTGAAGCAAGGCATCAACACATTACAGCCAAAGTTTTGAGTCAGAAATTGAGACCAGCATTTTTGTCTAAGGGGTCTTATATGGAGCAATTTGACTCTCTATATTAAGCTTCATTAAAATAGTGTTAGGTTTTTCCTTATTTTTTTGCTTGTTATATTTTCACTAATAACAGAAAAAAATCATTTTTTTAGGTATTCAAATATTACTGTTTAATTCATAACGTTAAAAGGTAGTTTACAAAAGCAGATACTGAAAATGAGGGGGGGGGGGCAAATTTTCAATTTGAAAGTTTCTTTAATTCATATCATTTTTATAAAATAAAAGGACATTCCCTGCTTTTAAATGCTAAAATTATTTGGTTTTCACACCAATATTCAAGCAAATCTTGCAAAAACGAGGAATTTTCAGTATATTCTTGTCTACGATCTTTGATACCAAACGCTCAAAAAACCGCTGAAGTTTTTGATCTAATTTTTTGCATGAGTATTTAATAGGTCTATATACAACTTTCGGAACGTGCCTTTTTTTAATATTTAAAAAAAAGTGTAAAATCGACCTACCCTAATATATATATATATATATATATATATATATATATATATATATATATACATATATATATACATATATATATATTTATATATATTATATATATATACATTTATATATATATATATTTATATGTATTTATATATATATATCTATATTTATATATATATTTATATATATATATATTTATATATATATATATACATTTATATATATATATTTATATATATATTTATATATATATATAAATATATATATATATATCTATATTTATATATATATATATGTCTCTGTTGTTTTATTGAGGAAATGCTGCCTAAGTATATATATATATATAAATATATATATAAAAATATATATTTATATATATATAAATATACACATATATATATATATATATATATATATATATATATATATATAAATATATAAACATATATAAATATATATATATATATATATATATATATATATATATATATATATATATATAATAATAAGGAAAGGTTGTTGGCGTGAAGCATTCTGTGTAATCTCATCTCATCTCATCTCAATCTCAATCTCAATCTCAATATATATAAGGCAAAAATCTGTGTGTGTGTATGTCTCGCTAAAACTTAAAAAATACTATACAAACACCCCCAAATTAGGTATTATTTAAACCGCCATAATCTCGATAAAATAATATCTAAAAATTAAAAAAAAAGATTCATTTTTAAGGGGTCAAATAGCCATTTTTTCGTTTAATGTGATCACGATTTTTAATGTTATCTTGTGCACGTGACGTCACATTGATAGGTACATGACGTCATAGTGATAGGTTTGTATATATTTTTATGCCATCGTCACATTATTATTGATTTTTTTTCATTTCTCATCGGACTATTGCCCTCACCAAAGGAAGGGGAATAAGAGAGAGCGATTTAGTACACCTCCTTGTATTTGGCGTTGTCCGGGAATAAAACAATACCATGTTAAGACCGTTCTGTTGTCATTATTATCGGTCAAAAAGAAGAAGTTAAGCAATGCATAGCGTGGCCAGTACTAAATGTGTGACGATTTATGGTTACCAGGTGCTGTAAAATCGAGCGTAAGCATATAATGGCAAGTACTGATAAATAATTATGCTTCGCCATTGTTTTCATACATATTAAATAACGTCTCAATCAGTGAAATTAAAGGAATACATAATTATGCTCCGCCATTGTTTTAACTAATATATGTATACATCTTAAATAATGTCTCAATCAGTGAAATTAAAGGAATAAATAATTATGCTCCGCCATTGTTTTCACTAATATCTGTATACACATTAAATAACGTCTCAATAAGTAAAGTAAGAAGAGAAATAATTATGCTCCGCCATTGTTTTCACTAATATTTGTATACATGTTAAAAAACGTCTCAATAAGCAAAGTAAGAAGAGAAATAATTATGCTCCACCACTGTTTTCACTAATATTTGTATACATATTAAATAACGTCTCAAAAAGTAAAGTAAAAAGAGAAATAATTATACTCCAACACTGTTTTCACTGATATTTGTATACATATTAAATAACGTCTCAATACGAAAAGTGAGAAGAGAAATAATTATGCTCCGCCACTGTTTTCACTAATATTTGTATACATATTAAATAACGTCTCAATACGAAAAGTGAGAAGAGAAATAATTATGCTCCGCCACTGTTTTCACTAATATTTGCATACATGTTAAATAACGTCTCAATAAGTAAAGTAAATAAAGAACTAATTATGCTCCGCCATTGTTTTCACTAATATTTGTATACATGTTAAATAACGTCTTAAAAAGTAAAGTAAGAAGAGAAATAATTATGCTCTACCACTGTTTTCCCTAATATTTGTATACATATTAAATAACGTCTCAATAAGTAAAGTGAGAAGAGAAATTATTATGCTCCGCCATTATTTTCACTAATATTTGTATACATGTTAAATAATGTCTCAATAAGTAAAGTAAGAAAAGAGATAATTATGCTCAGCCATTGTTCTCACTAATATTTGTATACATATTAAATAACGTCTCAATACGAAAAGTGAGAAGAGAAATAATTATGCTCCGCCACTGTTTTCACTAATATTTGTATACATATTAAATAACGTCTCAATACGAAAAGTGAGAAGAGAAATAATTATGCTCCGCCACTGTTTTCACTAATATTTGCATACATGTTAAATAACGTCTCAATAAGTAAAGTAAATAAAGAACTAATTATGCTCCGCCATTGTTTTCACTAATATTTGTATACATGTTAAATAACGTCTTAAAAAGTAAAGTAAGAAGAGAAATAATTATGCTCTACCACTGTTTTCCCTAATATTTGTATACATATTAAATAACGTCTCAATAAGTAAAGTGAGAAGAGAAATTATTATGCTCCGCCATTATTTTCACTAATATTTGTATACATGTTAAATAATGTCTCAATAAGTAAAGTAAGAAAAGAGATAATTATGCTCAGCCATTGTTCTCACTAATATTTGTATACATATTAAATAACGTCGACATGTATCTTAAAATATTTCTCAGGGTTGTGGGAGATTGAAAAAATAGTTGAGGGGGGAGCTAAAGAGATTAGGGGTTCAGGGAAAATTTTAGTGGTCAGACCAAATTTTTTAGGGGTCGGGCCAAATTTTTTTATTTTTTTTATTTTTAACTTAAAATATTTCTCCGGGTTGTGGGAGAGTGAAAAAAATGTTGAGGGGAAGGGCTGGAAGGATTAGGGGGTCGGAGAAAATTTTTTAGGGGTCAGGCCAAATTTTTTTTTTTTTGAACTTAAAATATTTCTCAGGGTAGTGGGAGAGTGAAAAAATGTTGGGGGTGGGCTGGAAGGATAAGGAGGTCGGGGAAAATTTTAGGGGTCAGGACAAATTTTTATGGGGTCAGGCAAAATTTTTTTTTTTTTGAACTTAAAATATTTCTCAGGGTTGTGGGAGAGTGAAAAAAATGTTGGGGGGGGGCTGGAAAGATTAGGGGTTCGGGGAAAATTTTAGGGGTCAGGCAAAAAATTTTAGGGGTCGGGCTTAATTTTTTTTTTTCTTTTTTTGAACTTAAAATATTTCTCAGGGTTGTGGGAGAGTGAAAACAAGTTGGGGGCTGGAGAGATTAGGGGGTCGGGGAAAATTTTAGGGGTCAGGCCGAACTTTTTAGGGGTCAGGACAATTTTTTTTCTTTTTGTTTTGTTTTGAACTCAAAATATTTCTCACGGTTGGGGGAGAGTAAAACAAAATTGGGGGGGGGCGGCTTGAGATATTAGGGGTAGGGGAAAATTGTAGGGGCTAGGCCAAACTTTTTAGGGGGTCGGGCGGAATTTTTTTGTTTTTTTGAACTTAAAATATTTCGTAGGTAAGTATATAGTATGCACACCGGGGCGGCGATAGATACAAATATAGTATGCGCACCAGGGCGGCGATAGGTATATATATAGTGTGTGCACCGGGGTGGCAATAGGTACGTGTATAGTAGTGCATAGAGGTGGCGATAGGTACTATATAGCATGTGCACAGGGATTGCAGTAAGTATGTATATAGAATGCGCACCAGGGTGGTGATAGGTATATATTTAGCATGCGCTCTGGGGCGGCGATCAGTAAGTATATAGCACGCACACCAGGGCGGCGATAGGTACGTATTTAGCATGCGCACCGGGGCGGCGATAGGTATGTATGCAGCATTCGCACCAGGGCAGCGATAGGTACTTATGAAGTATGCATATCGGGGCGGCAATAGGTACTTATATAGTATGTGCCCTGAGGCGGCGATAGGTACGTATGTTGTATGTGCACCGGGGTGGCAATAGATATGTATATAGTATGAACACCGGGGCGGAGATAAGTACCTATATAGAAGGCGCAGATAGATGTGGTACTTTTTATAGAAATATGTCATACTATTGCCCTGGGCAACGTAGGAGAAATGGTGGGGAAGAAGCAGCTTTCGCAAAAGACAAAATTAGAAAGTAGCGGTGAAATGTGGCGACCAGGGAAGAGAAAGGTAGAAAGATAAAGAGACGGCTATAGAAGAGGGGGAGAAATAGAAGTTTGAATATAAAGATGTTACACACGCGATTTTTCTTCAATTATATGTCTTTATGACCCCGAGCAACGCCGGGTAGCCCCGCTAGTACGTATATAAAGGAGTATTAGAAAACTATCACAATGCAAGAAATGGAAATATGTCGGCGTTGATAAGACAAAAACAAGTGATTTATATATAGATATATAGTTATTTTTTTTATTTATTCATAGCAAATCTTACTTGATGTAATGTGTGTGACAGTGTTCCATAACATATTTCCAGAAAGACTTCTTTATCAAAATAGAAGGTGTTTCAAATCTCTAAAACACGTGCAGAATAGTAATATCATTATATGCTTATAACGCAGTAAATATTAATATCAGCAGCAAATGGAATAAAACTATATCTAATTCTTTTTTCAAAATTTCATATTTGACTTAACTGATAAAGTGTATTATTTGTTTAAATTAAATTAACTATTTAAATATATATTTCTATTGGAATACAAAATATTTTGAATTTTACAACAGCATTTCCCACGCTCTGACAAGACGTCTCCTCACAAATAAAAAAAACCCCAGAGGAAAACGTCTATCTGTATATTCAACTCGACGTAATTCCCTTCACGCTTCACCGTGCGCGTTCTCAATGTCGTTCTAATATCCAACCTAACTTAAATAGAAGTGGCGTTAACAAAGGTAAAACACCTGAGCTGTTAATTAGCGGTCGTTGCACACCTGACGCTATAAACGCCGGGGTAGGGGAACGAACGCCGCACCTCGGCAATGTGCCAACATTTTGACAGAAACTTGAACATTACCAAGACTTACAATTACAACGCATTCCCTTCCTTGTTTTTGTTTTCTTTTACATTTTTAACGGACTGCACGTTATAGAAATCAGGAATTTTCCCTCCAGATAGATTTTTGTAAAACCTGGTACGGTTAAAAAAACGACCCAAATATTTTGGTACGCGTATACAAAATGGCGCTTGAACTGAAAGAGATTTTCAAAGTGGGCGTTACAGAGTGTTGGAAAGATGCAGAGAAAAATGAATGGCAGAAGGCGGTAAGCAAAAACGATGAAGGGAGAGACATTAAATATGATTTATATTTTGTTACAAATTCTCTAATAACAAATTCTAAGTAATTTACACTTAAGGAATACAAGACTTACCCGTGACGCGTTGGGTCACAACCACTAGCACGATTTATTCTCCTGTAATTTCTTTCAGAAATTCATAAACTGTGACATATATTTTAAGACATTCTTCTTGTATAACTAAACATAATAAATCTCCTTACTTCTATATTATTATTTGTAGTCACTAGTAGTCTCACACAAATCATCGCCAGTGCTTGATCACCGACAATAACCAGTGGTATTTCCTGGAGTCAGAGTGACAACAAGCCTTCCCAGATTTCCAGTATTTTTCACCTCTTTTCGATAACCACCGCAAATAACCTTGCGGTATCGCAACAGCCTCTTACCATTGATTTTTCGCTGGTAAGGACCATTGTTCTTTTCTGGGATTTGGGTGGCAATACGCCTTCTCAAGGTCCCAGCATTCTCTGCACTCTTCCAGTGGAGGTCTGGTTTGTGCTGTCCCTTCTCGGTCTTCTCATCCTCCTAGACCCTCTTCAAATATTTTGTTTGGTGTCGGCCTAGGCCGGCATCATTAAACAATTTTTTTATTATTATATTATATTATATTATATTATATTATATTATATTATATTATACTATATTATATATATATATATATATATATATATATATATATATATATATATATATATGAAGCAATCCAACAAAAGATATAAGCGTCAACTAATATCTTATAATTAGTGAAACATCCGGATAAAAAAACTGAAGCTCAATATACTGGATAGAGCATTAATATTATAATATAAAATGAAGTAATAAAATAAGGTGTCAATCAAATTTTATTAGAATTCAAAGTTCATGCAAAGCATCCTTAAGTCCTTAGCTCATGAGTTTTCAAAGATAATTCTTCTCTTCAGAGGACCATTACCGCAGTTATACTACTACAAGGATGCTTTGCATGAACTTTGAATTCTAATAAAATTTGATTGACACCTTATTTTATTACTTCATTTTATATTATAATATATATATATATATATATATATATATATATATATATTGTCAGGTTGTATATGATAAGAAATCAAATAAAGTGCTGGATCATATAAGAGAGCTAATATAATTTATTTAGATACTGTATATTACATATTTCAGCAATGTACTGCGGTTTCATCCAAAAGGGCAGATTATATATATATATATATATATATATATATATATATATATATATATATATATATATATATATATATATAGGAATGCGTGGGAAGAGAAGGGGGAGAGCTTATGGTGTTTCTTGTCATTTCTTTTCATTAGTTCATTTTTGTGTGGTGTTTGCTGAGGCCGGTGTAATTTATTAGGGGGGATTATGAAGTGATGTTACTTGCAGTTTCCGTTCCTAAATTCGTGATGTGCTGCTCCCTGTGTGGTTTCGCTTCCTTTACGTTGCAAATTCCATGTGACTGGTTACACTTTGTAGCTTATGCGGGATGGTTTCCGCATTCAAGGATTTTCATTAAGATTGCAGCTGTTTTGATCATTGCCGTCCTTTGTATGGTTTCGATGGTTCCTTTAATTCCAATTTTTCCCAGTCATTTTTCCGTTTTTTGTTTGGATTGTTCCTAGTGCTCCTACGATCATTGGTATTATACTGATTTTTTTCATGCGCCATATTCCTTTCAGTTCTCTGGCTAGTTCTGTGTATTTGCTTAGTTTCCCCGTCTTTTTGATCTTCCCTCTGTAGACTGCTGGAACGGCGAAGTCTACGATTTTGCAAGATTTTTCCTTCTTGTCGATTATAATAACATCAGGTTTCCTTGCTTGTATGAGTTTGTCTGTGTGTATATCCATGTTCCAGAGGATTTCGTGTTTTTCGTTTTCCAGTACTGTTTCTGGTTTATGTTGTACCAGTTGTCTTCGTATTTGAAATTCAATTGTCTGCACAGTTCCTAGTGTACTGCTTTCCCAACACAGCCATGTCTGTACTTGTATTCTTTTTTTGGACGAGTTTACTACATTCACTTATTATATTATTTACTGTTTCGTCTCTTTGTTCACACAGTCTGCATTTACTGTTTTCCTGGGTTTTATCTATTTTAGCTTTAATGTAGTTTGTCCTAATCGCATTGTTCTGTGCAGCGATCAGTAAATATTTCGTTTCTCTTTTCAAGTGTCCTTTTCTTTGCCACGTCCAGCTATTTTTGTTTATTTCTTCTCTTATCAGTCTTAAGAAGCGTCCATGTAGTTGTTTTTCTTCCCACTTTTTTTTCTTGTCTTTTTGTTTCTGGTTTCGGTGCTTTTTGATTTGCTCCTTGGAACAGTGTCTCTTGTTGTGCTTTATGTATCTCTCTAGCTCTTTTTCTGAGTCTTCCACACACTCTTCTATACTTACCAATCCTTATTATTATTATTTACTCACTAGGAGTAATCACACTGGTCATCGTCAGTGATCGCCCACTGCCAACAACCTGTGGTATTCCCTGGAGTCTGAGTGACAACAAGTCTCCTCAGACTTCCAGTATGCTCCACTTCTTTTCGCTCATCACCGCTGATGACCTTGTGGTATCGCAACAGCCACCTACCATCGATTTCCCGCTGACAAGGGCCATTGGTCCCCTCTGGGGCCCGACTGGCAACAAGCCTCCCCAAGGTCCCAGAGCTGTCCGCGCTCTTCCAGTGGAGGTCTGATTTGCGCTTTCCCTCCTCGACCCTCTGTCCATAATTTTCGTGGTGTCAGCCTATGCTTGCGCTTCTCTCGTGCGGTTGTATTTTCACCGGTTCTGTTTTCTTGTGCTTCCATGTGTTTGTTCTCCATTCGTTGCTTATGTGGGTTGGTTTCCGCATTCGAGGACAGTTCTCAGGATTGTAGCTGTTTTGATCATTACTGTCCTTTGTATGGTCTCAGTTACCCCTTTGATTCCTATTTCTCCTAGTCTTTTCTCCATGTTTTTGGGGACTGTTCCTAGTGCTCCTATGATTATTGGTGTTATACTGACTTTCTTAATGTTCAATATTCCTTTCAGTTCTCTGGCAAGTTCAGTATATTTGCTTCTTTTTCCGTCTCTTTGATCTTCACTCTGTGGTCCGCTGGAACGGCAAAGTCTACGATTTTGCAGGATTTTTCTTTCTTGTTGATTATTATCATATCCGGTCTCCTTGCTGTTATGGGTTTGTCTATTTGTACATTCATATCCCATATGATTTTGTGTTTTTCGTTTTCTAGTACAGTTTCTGGTTTGTGTCAGTACCGTTTTATTATTATTATTATTATTATTATTATTATTATTATTATT